>OX375865.1:91570508-92086633 GCA_947359475.1 Heligmosomoides polygyrus bakeri | reverse complement strand
AGAGAGAGGCGGTTCTGCCCATATACAACATTTGCGCCGTTCCGACTTACCGTTGGGATAGTATGCTGGTTAGTAGAACATGTGCTTCGGCGAATGAAATGAAAGTAAGAGGGCCTAAAGAAGAAAAGAACACGGTCGGGATGTTCTATACACGTCTGGTTTATTGATATATGACGAGATTTGAGAACATCCTGTTAATCTTTCAAAAACTTATGTAGTACACTTCGGACGTGACCAGGGAATGAAGTATGGATGCAAGGATATTGTTTTTAAGCACTGTGAAGAAGTGAAAGATCTGGGAGTGCACATAAGTAACTCCTTAGATTTCCGGCTACACATCGAAAGCATCACTCGTAAAGCACTTCGAAGTGTGTTCTTTATTTTTAAGAACATACATTCAAATGATAAGGATAGCTTCCCAAGGCTTTACAACGCCTATGTACTCCCACAGTTAGAGTACTGTTGTCAAGTGTGGAACCCTTGTGGAAATAAAAGGCTTCAGTCGCAAATCGGAAAAGTTCAACGGACATTTACAAGGATTCTCACATATAGGACATTCAATTTAAGATATCCTAATTCCCCACCAAGCTACTCGAGCAGGCTGCAAATTTTTGGCCTAAAAATTTTACTATTTCAAAGAGTTTTCAGCGACTTGGTCCTCTGCTTCCGTATATTGCACATGGAGGTAAATCTGAAAATCAGCAAGTATTGGATTTTCAAACCTAGTCATGGTCGTACGACAACATTTGCAATCGCATGTCCTCAGCTAAAAGATGGTGCCATTCTAAAGCTTACAATTCTTGCTTTTATCGAACATCATTGGTTTCAAATGTTGCCTAATGACGTGATTAGTTCCCCAAACGTCCAGGTTTATCTCACTACACTTAAAAGATTAGATCTTCTTTCTATACTAAATGTACAGGAATATTAGTAGCCAATGTCTCCTACACGGATTACACAACGACTTTATAGCAGCGCAGTGTGGAGCAACCATTGAAGCTATTTTTACAACTTCTATCTTTGTAAAGGGCACTTATCTGGTTTTGGAAGAAGTTGACGCAAGTGCCTAAAAAGTACTGACTCTAACCGATAAGGTCCGCAAATACGGCACGACTCCAGCACAAACGCAGAACGATACCGAACACGTTTATTGCAAGGACAATACGAGAAACCGACACACGAGATAAACAGGAAAGGATATCGAATGTCAAAACTGCGAAAATCCTCAAATGAACCAGCAAGGGTGCAACACACTAGCCACACCGAGTGAAATCTACACTGATGAGGGTACACTACGTACTACACGAGATCATTCACGAAACAGTGATCAAAACCCGCTTGGGGACCCCTAAGGCAGCGCCAGATACAAGTGTGTCAATAGCTAGAGATGTCTCCCACAGGAAACCTGGCACAGCCCTCGCCTGGTGCACGACCCACGGCAACGACTCCGACCGCACTTACACGCTCGCCCACTAAGGGCTTAGGTTCCACAGAGGAAAGCGACGACTGCCCAGGGCCCACTAAAGGCTCGTGCACAGTTTCACTGTGCTGTGGCACCGCGCTGAGGGGTTCATTTTTTGCCACATCCCTCACGTCGGCGCGGTGCGGTAGCGCCGCGTAGCTGGAAGGTTGCCAGCAGAGGCACGCATGGTACGCAATCCCGCGAGCCACACGCCACACCACGGCACAGCGCGGTGAAAATGGGAGCTCCAATTCCCTAAGCGCAGTGATACCGCGCGGTGCCACTGCGCGGTGAGTGTGCACGGCCCCTCACCGCGCGGTGGCTCCGCGCTGTGGCACAGCGCAGTGAACCGCCTATGCTACAACATGGGTGGTTCACTGCGCTGTCGAACTGTGCACGAGCCTTAAGGACACACACGCAGACCGATGATGGCTCCACGAAGGAGCGCAGAACGAACAAGACAAAACTCGGAAGCCACGGACGCGCTATCCGACCGCGCGCAAGCTGACGGGAAGCCCGAATGCCCGAATCGGTGCCATTCACGCGCTGCGCCAGTTTTCCCCTTAGGACCTTCTTTGCTGACGTTTTGCCTTAGAGTGCCCTTTTTCTCGGAGGACCGAGTACCGCATTTGACATCTTAACATTTATCGGCTTTATCTTTCTTTTTGCAGATCTTTGCTGTCCTCCCTCATGTATTCGTGAATTCAAGGACACAACACAAAACGATCACCTATAGCCATAGACTTCGTAGCTTTATAGTGTAAACGGTAAACGCTTTTTCCAGGCTTACCCTTATCCATTCAGTGAAAATCCAGGTTTTTTTGCACAGTAAACAACAACTTTCTCAAATAACAATTATGAAACTGTAGTTCCTATAAAATCTTAGTTTCCGTTTTCCTTCTGTCATTTCATATTTCTAATAGTTAAATAATGACTTGTTTTTCTGCAAGCATATTTGCTTCATTCTAAATACGCATTCTTTCACTTATTTATTTGGTAGGATTACATGTATGTATGTATGTATGTATGTATGTATGTATGTATGTATGTATGTATGTATGTATGTATGTATGTATGTATGTATACTAAAACTACGGGTTGACCTGGGAAACTCGTTTGCCGTAATCATATTTCACAATTCTTTCAACTGCACTTGGTTTCTGAGTTTTTTCAATCATTTCTTGTGAGGCGCACATTTGCGTGCATCAAAATAAATAAATAAATGAATATTGTATTCTCTGCACTGTTTCTTGCTGTATCGTTAACAGGTGTCAAACCCCATGCGAACAGAAATTCTATTATCAACAGAATCAAAATCGCGAGGTCTTGGAAGAGGCTATGACGCAATCTCGTCTTTTAGCACTAAAAAAACGACCAGCTTTCTGCTCTTTAACACAAGTTTGAATCCATTACTTTTCCTCAAAAAATGAAATTTGTATAAAAATTCGAACATGTGTTCACCTACTGGGTAGCTGAATTGAAAGTCGGTGGTCCTGACACGACTATCGATTAAGGAGGAAACCGACCGTAATCGTCCAAAAAGACATCGGCATCGTGTTCAGCATCCTGAGTAGCCTCTCCGGACGAAGATAGTATGGACCGGATATCATAGTTGTTAAAACAATATAGCGTTGCGCACCATTGAGCGATATCCCTCCACAGGACTGGCTGAGGCGCACTGATGAGCGATATGGCCTGTTAATCTAAATGTTAGAAGGCGATGGTACTTAGCTTCCCACATTCCACTCCATAGACGTTTCTCCTTTTTACCCGCATACTCCCGGGTTTAGTCATTGATGAATCCGACTCCTGAGATTCACAACAAACAATAAGACGTCTCTGCTGGGGCAGATTGAATGGATTGCAAGGACATGCACGTGTTATGGAACTGCGTACTCCATGCTCCGCCTGCGTGTCCGTTACCGTCACAATGCCTCACAGCTCGTTGACGCATCTTATTGGCATTATGGATGGATGCCTTGAAATCTAGTTTCTGTCACCTCTGCTGCTCATAGCAGCTACAATTTGCGATCTAATATTAATATTCAACAACATTTGAAGGGTACAGGGCTCATTTTGGAGTGCTAGCTTAAATTAAATCAGAGTAACAAGTGCTCCGAGACGCCTAATGGCATGTCTCGCACTTGCGCGCTTCGCACGGCTTTGCAGCGTCACTGACCTACGGAAAGTAGTTTTTGTGAAACTTAAAATTCGCTAACATCTAGGACCTGGTGCGTATTTTATCGGCATCAAGCCCTTCACCACTTCGGTAACTTCATCATAGACATTCTTTCCTGACCGGCCAGTAATGTCACTGGTTTGTGCTGCGCAGTACTTCTGCCCCTTTTCTTGCTTCTCCGCAACCGTTCTCATGCTTAACAGCTAGCGTTTCCAGATTTCGTTGACATGTCTTCCGGAGCCAGGTTCCTCCTCATTCGTTTCTTCTTACTGGGTCTAATTGCTGGCCCGCCTTTCTGGCCTTCCCTCCGTTCTTTAGTCCCCCACCTTTCTTGTCCCAACTCCAGGCCAACTTCTTTGTTTTTTCTATTGACCCCCTACTGGTCCCTTCTTGTTGGTTTCCCCGTCCTAGCCCCTACTCCAGGCTGTTCCTTTCCTTGTGGTCGCTCTCCTGGTCCACCCGAAAGGTCTCCCTTACCTCCCTTCTCCTCCACCCCCTTGGTGGTCCTTCTATGCTCACGGTAGACGTTGGTGACACTATTCAGGACCTTGAGGGCCCGTCTTCTGGATCCAGAAGCTCCGAAACGCGCGCAGTCGCCGCTATATCGAGCATGAAGAGGCTATGCTATGGCACATTCCTTGGGCCCCGTCTGGATTCCTTTACGGCTCCCTTCTGTTCGTTTCCCCGTCCTAGCCCCTACTCCAGGCTGTTCCTTTCCTTAGTGGTCGCTCTTCTGGTCCATCCGAAAGGTCTCCCTTACCGCCCTTCTCCTCCACCCCCTTGGTGGTCCTTCTATGCTCACGGCAGACGTTGGTGACATGTATCAGAATCAGGACGCTTGTTGCGCGACGTTGAGGGCCCGTCTTCTAGATCCAGAAGTTCAGAAACGCGCGCGGTCGCCGCTGTATCGAGCATGAAGAGGCTATGCTATGGCACATTCCTTGGGCCCCGTATGGATTCCTTTACGGCTCTCTTCTTGTTGGTTCCCGTCCAGGTCGCGCCTCCGGGACCCTTCTTCCAGGTTTCCTCCCCCCCCCCCCCTCGGGATACTCTTTACTACTCTACCCCAATTAAGTACCTCCCTACGCTCACGGCACGACGACGGCGAGCGAACGCCCATTGCGCGACATCGGTGTCACATTTTCTAAATCCGGTCTCTCTTACTGGTAATGGATCACCTTGCCTCCTTATTGCCTAAACCCTTCTTGGTGCCACGTCCTGGCGTGCTTCATTGTTCTCCCTATCGACCTCCCTTCATCCTGATGCCTCCTGCAGGTCGCTCCTTCTTGATCGCTGTCGGTTCTCCACCCTCGAAGTTCCCCTTCTACTCTTACCCCTTTATTGATCTTCTCATGCTAATGGCACGAAATCGACAGAACGGCTTCTAAACCTGGACGCTCAGAAACGCGTGTAGGTGCTGTTATGTTAAGCAGTAAAGGGCTGCGCTTCCCCTGCTGCAGCAACATCCCACGTTCAATAGCAAATTTTGCCCGCGCTGCAGATGATGAGGCGTATATCACTCAGGTTAGATCACTCGACCGCCCCAGCAGTAAATGATGCGGCATATCTCGCTTAGGTTAGATCATTGAAACGTCATCAACTGCTAACTCAATTATATAGTGGTAGATAGATAGATAGATTGTAAGGACGGATATGACAGAACACTGTTCTTCAAGGATTCATGCACGAAACAAATGTGTTAGGAAGAAATGAGACAGAACTAAGGATAAGTGGTGGAGAGATGGGATTTTATGACACAAAGCAGGAAAGTAAAACGAGTTATTTGGCGTAGAAATAATGCCTGCTAGGTGGACCGTTAAAGCCTAGCAGACTAGTGTACTACTTTCCTGCTTTATACCTCTTCTTTTATTCAGCTTCTACCGTAGCGGTTTGGAAAACGAAGCCTCTTTGGATTCCTGTTTTGGAGCGATTCCAGCTGATGACATATTCTTCTTCGTTTCCTTCCAATCTTTAGCAGCAAGTTCTGAAGAACCCGGTTTACGCATGGACTCTGCTGACTTCGTTTTTTGCGCGTTCTCGGCTGATCCTCCGGCTGGTAGAGTTTCCTTTGAAGTCTTTCCTGAAAAAGCGCTTCACATTGCCGTGGCTTGCGTTCACCTATTAAGTGCAGAATCTCTAAACCTTTAGCTACGGTTTCTGTCCCCTTGTGAGTGGATTCCGCAGACGTTTTCTTTGCATCTGATTCAGCCATTTTACTCTTATACGGTGATATTTTTGAGGTCGTTATAAGGAGAGAATCAGATCGTTCTTTCACGACCGGTCCCTGCGCTTTGTGGGTCTCCATCTGAGCAAAATTACTGTCATGAAAACATAGAGCCTACTCAAAACGGTCTGCAACAACGCTGATCTTCTCACATATTTTTGCCTTTCATATAGCCAGAATAGAAGACCACCGACGATGATTAGTAGATCTCCCATCTGAAGTGGTTGACAAGTCACATATTTAATTGCAGAGTTCCGCAGATTTCTCTTGCAGTACAAAAAAGAGATGATCTCAGTGAAGAATCTACAACGCTGATCACAATCGGCAAGACGGCATAGTCAGATGCAACCTTGTTCGCCTTGTCTGCATAGATTTTAGACGACTCTAAACGGAAGAGTGAAAAAAGTGGATTTTATCCTAAATTTCAATTCTCGGTTAACTCTGACTCACCTTGTTGGCTTTTATCTTCCGACTTCCTTGGAAAAATTGTTGTTGGCCCTAGACAGAAACGCGTTCTAATGGTGAAACCCATTTTATAGCGCTAGGCTGTCCTCACCAGCTGAATCGGTCTTGGCGTAAGGCTTTTCCAGAGAGATTGTAGATGATCCTAAACAAATATATAAACGGATTTAATGTCAGGCTGCGTTTTATAGCCGATGAGGATTATCACCTTCTTTGGATCTGGTTGTAGTTTCAGGTTTCACAGCTGTGCTTGTCACCGGCTGACTTGCAATCTTCACGCTTGTCGTCGACTGACTTGCAGACAAGGTCGAGGCTGATGTTGTTTCTTCATCCTTCTCTAGCGGTAGGCCTTGGACACGTCGAATATAAGCTTCTTGCGCTACAAAGCATCGATATTTGCACGCGTGGTCTTTCTGTACAAGAAGGGAGACGTGCACGGCATTGGATTTATCGCCCAATCTGCCTGCTGTCCGTAATCGACAAGCTGTTCACTCGTGTGATCCTTAATAGGATCAGCAGAACACTGGACGAGGGACAGCTATGCGAACAAGCAGGATTTCGGAGAGGATTCAGCACGATCGACCACGTACACACCATTACGAAGCTCATCGAAGTGTCACGAGAGTACATGCTGCCGCTACGTTCATCGACCTGAAGAAGGCATTCGACTCTGTCGAAACTGATGCGGTCATCGACGCCTTGCTCACTCAGGGCGTCCCTACTCGGTACATCAGATTCCTTCGAGAGCTGTAGAGTAGATTCACGACTAAGGCCAGTGTTATACTCCCGCGGAACGTCCGCGGACTAGGGGTGCACCGCGGACGGCGGGCGTGGCAGGGCGCGGCGATTGGCCAGGTGAGGGATCTCGGCGCGATTCCCGCCTTTCCGCGGACGCTCCCGCGGGAGTATGGCCCCGTTTATACTTCGTCGCGGCGCGACGCGATGGCCACGCAATGAGGGCAAATTGATCGATCGCGTCGCACAATCAATATGGCCACTATACGTGGCGTCGCGTCGCGCCGCGACGAAGTATAAACGGGGCCTATAACTCAGGCCTAAGATTTCATCAGTCTACAACGACGTCGTCATTGACGTGAAGAGAGGGTTCGTCAAGGGGATACCATATTCCCGAAACTCTTCTGTGCCACTCTCGAAAAGTCAAGCACGAAATAGAATGGGAAGAGATGGCCAACGACCGGCAACTGCACCATCATCGCTTCGCTGACGACATCGTGCTCATAACACCGAGCATCAGCCAGGCGGAGCGAGTGCTGGCCGACTCATTGTGTATGTGGGAACGTTGGACTGCACTTAGTCCTACGAAGACGACGTTCATGAGGAGCGGAAGAGTTTCTGGCGCTCAGTCTCGCTCAACGGAACAGACATCTCCGAATGCTCCAGCTACGTGTATCTGGGACGCGAGGTCAAAGTCGCCAACGATCTAGCGCTGGAGGTGGACAAGAGGATTCTACCAAGATGTTATGGACACGACAAATTGTTCCACCTGAAGGAGCGCCATCTGCATTTGAATTTGTACTCTGTAAAATATCGTGTGTTAATTACTAGTGATGCCTCAAGTGCTTTCCTTAGAGGTTTTTTTGAATTGCTTTTAACACGGCAAGAAAACAAATTTCTCCGAAGCAAGCTTCGATATGATTTGCGTGGTCGTCTATAAAATTCTCGTTGTTCATGCAAACAAAATTATTCCCTTCCTAAAGCAGGCAACACATATAGCTAAAATTTTACCTCAACTAGACTCATGTTTTGCTCGATATACAGCAAAAAAATCATGGATTTCTGAAACGATCTTCAATATGATCTGAGGTCCCGATTTTTCCTATTCGCCAAGAAAAGTGACCGAATAATAGAATCAAACTGATCACATTGATGATCGCTGCATAACAACTAGATCTTTCAATGCTTAGAGCTTCAAAGCATCTCCTTCGAACATGAGAAAACCATTTCATTAAACCATGACATGTTATTCCTTCGAATAGGGACGCTGAGGTCAGAGATCGCGGTTGTCTGCACTTAAACTGTCACAGATCGGAGAGCTCTTGGAAAGTCTAAAAAACAGTAGCGTATTGAAAACTAGTGCTCAGAAGTTAGATAAAAAGTAGGCTGTACGACGAGAAAAATGCTTTTAAAATTGAATTCTTCAATATGATTAGGGCTAGTTTTTTGGCCGAACATCGACCAAAAGTCGAACCTCCTAATCATGTCGGAGATCGTATCGGAGAAGCTTTTCTAGTTGTACGCTACACAGAGCTAGAACTTTTGTGGATTACAATTTTGTTCCACGGTGTTGCTTCCTAAAGATGGAAGACAATTATTTCCGGGACAAGTCAATAGTTCGGTTTAGACTCAGTCATAGATTCGAAGAGCGGTTCAAAGAAATTTTGCAAGAAAAACACTTAAGTCATCGTTAGTAATTAACACTCGATATTTTATAGAGAAAATGGTTAGTGTGAGTAGTGGAAGGAGAGAAGCAGCGATTGTTTGTTCAACAACATGCATGGTACGGCAGGTCAGCTCACTCAATTACAGCAACAGTTTGGAATCCAGTATCGGACTTGTCTTAAGTAATTAATTAGATTAAAGTTGAGTGGAATTTTTTCAAAAGATATTGCAAATATGGGCTTTGCTAAATGGTAACGCTTGTACGAGGTCTGGACGGACGTTGGTGTTGAGTCTCATGGACGAGCTAGAAGAAAGCTGCTTTTTTGAGGGAGTAAAACTGCGAGACGTGAGCTTCCAGCTGAAACGTGTTTATGGGGCAGCATCTCTGCATCATGTCTGACCAAGTACTCAGCTTTCGCACCGATCCGGCTTGTGAAAACACAGATCCACATGCGTGAAGTAGCCTTTGCAGGACGTGCCTCTTTAGAACCCTAATGAACTGCTAATTCGGTGGCCGACTACTATCTTATTTTTGGTCAAAGTAAACCCAAATCCTGCATTTGTAATCCACACCTCATAGTAAGGAACATGAGCAAAAATCAGCTCTAGAACGAAAGTGGTTCGATCGTAACTAATTAACGAAAACGGAAAATCGACAGTTGAAACGGTATTGTACAACGCATTTACGGTACTGTACAACGCATTGTTTTCTTCTCGCCACTTCTATAATAACTATTAATAATAAATTGGATCTCCGTGTCAGTATGAAAATATCGGTGCGAAGAGGAGTCCTTTCTGTTTGTGATTTGGCATAAAGAGCTTTAGTTGATGGCGACAGATCTTTTTTAGGGAGTGCAGGAATCCGTGTATATTTCGTGCAAGTAAGTTACATCACGCGTCCAGGAACAAAGATGTGTTGCTTCCCGATCATCACTCCTAACTTCTACGGCTGATATTTATCTATTTGTTTGTTAGACAAAGACAATACGAAGTTGTTTTGAATAATGATGTTGTAACAATATAAATGTTGTATATACGAGGTCGCTCTGTTTTTTCTACATCCCAAAGAAATGTCAAGCTCTGTTTACGAGCAAAGGTAAACGGCTCTAAAGGGAATCTTGTTCTCTGCATTCCTTATGATTAAACGCCATCTTGCAGAAAACTGCAACAAGTGTAAAACACACTAGAAATGTGTAGAAATATAGATATGTAGTGTAAAGCGGCTTACAGTGCAATAGATTAATTCAGTCATTTGACAAATTTAACAACGATATAAACATGCTCATGGCTCTTAAGCAAATCATCAGCTTATGGCGACTTGAGTTTGCTTCTGCATCAGTAAGATATCACCTAGCCTTTATCGGTTTCACACATTTGATTGAGCACCAGATGAGATGTTCTACGGGTTTCTTTTCTATTTGCAAATGAGATTCTAGACTTCAAGGTTCTTTTCGGTAAGCTGCTTTTATCCAGTGCATCGCATATGTGATCCATACTTTGCATTGTTAGATCGAGAGGGTATTGGAAACGTGTACTGACCAAAGTCATTTTCTTTAAGCATCGATTGGCTGATATTGAGTTGTAGGCTGTTATAGCGATGTTTTGTTGTGATGAGAACTCTTGCGTTAGGCGGAGCTCGAACGCGCACCTCCTGCTGACCGGGTGGAAATGCTCTGCACCCCGGCGCTTTTTGATCGATCGCAACATCCAGACCTCGTGGGACCGGTCAGCACTCAGCCGTATATCGGGTTGTGCCAGCAGCTGATATCATCATGAAATCAGTTAAGCTGCAGGTCTTGATAGAAATGATTCAAGTCATTTAAGCTCAAGTGGCTGTTACTGAAGTTACACCGACCTTGTGCCTTTTTCTCCAAACATTTTGAGCTCTCAAGGCTTGCATTGTAGCGTCTTGATTCCTTCCATAGCTCCTGAAATTTTGAAATGGCAGCGAACGCTACCTTTCGATGATTTCGACAAACACATCTGACCATTTCATTGTTTTCAGTTTATTTATTTAATTTTATTAATTGAATACGTCACATAGACGTGCCATAGTCAAAAAACGTCAGATAGGAAGAAAGGTAGAACAGAACACATAATTGCAGCTCTCTAACTGCGGGAACAAAATCAGGCAAGAATGAGAAGAAAAGAAGGAAAAAATTAAGAGAAAACATAGGCAAAAGGGGAAGGACAGACACCCCAGAGTGTGAGGTCTTTAACGGAACGAGCATAATTCCTGCCATTAAAAAACATCATTTGGAAACACCAGGGGTCGGATTCATCAACGACAAACATAACTGCAGAAAATTCACAGCGGAAAACTCAAATAACGCGGCTTGTCGCTCACCATATCGCTTAATAAGCCGCGCTATCAGGGCTTTCGGCTGTAATTTTCTTAGTTAAATTGCTGAAAGTTGTTGGTGAATCCGGCCCCTGAACGGGTGCCATTACCAGACGTGGCACAGGGAGACAGGCTCTAACATTACTAGCAGTAAATGCGAATTGAAATAATTCTAAAACATAAACATACATGGGTAACTTCATGATAGAGAGAAACTGTACTGAGGCTTAAGCAATCTAGCCTGAATCCGATACGAGCTCAAGAGTATCCTTACAGCACGATTCCGAAAGGTGCCAACGAAGAAGCACGTCCTGAAGCAGTCCAAAAGCGGGTTACTTCCAAAGAGAGCAAAAATATCTTTAGGTATAAACTGGAAATAAATGAGTGAGACGTGTTGCCCGTGGCCTTGAAAAAGTAGCGAAGCGTGATACCCGCATCAGCGTGATACCTGTATAATCGGCACTAAGGAGATCATGGAAATCACAGAGACGACCTCCGTAATTGAACTGCTACACACATTTGTGCCCTAGAAAACCAGACAGGCTCCAAGGGATTGTCAATGTACGATCATTTATTGTAGTGCTCCCATTTCCACGCTTACTCCCACAGGTGATCGTCTGGAAGTGGCACCCAAGTGTTATGAATTAGTTAGACTGTGATTATATGGTATGGAAACGCTCAAGTTCATTGAGGAGTCCTAAGAAAGAACAATCGAGAAGCTATGAGAGACCTAGAGAGAGGTAATTACAAAGTTACAAAATAATAAAATGAACAAAGACGATTACACATTACAAAAGCAAAGGTTATGGTTTCACATATCAGTAAACTACGCCATCCTCAACACCATTGCCCGGTTAAAAGATCTATGAAAACTACTTGGTAGCTCAGAGACCATTAAGCGAAGGGCTGTCGCGGACGAGTTGTCTGTACAACATTGCCAGACCACCACGTTTTCGCAGTGCGCGGTCAAAAACAACTCGTCGGCGACCGCCCTTCGCAATGATCGCGAGTTTTCAACTTCGGCCATTTTCATGGCTCCACGTGAGCTATGTACATCAAACTATAGAGCTCCAGCTCCTGAGCTCAAATATATCCCTAGTTTTTGAAATCAATAAATTTTAGGCGAGTTATATCAAAAAAACGCAAAAACCGCAAAATCGCGGTTTTTGCGGCGTCTATCCAAAAAACGCGTCCGGTACTGAAAGTAAGTAAACTGATCATACGAACCAACAGTCTTGTGATATTTGAAGTGCAGAAGTCGTCCTTATAACAGAAGCATACTATAGCAGCATACCATTCACGGCAAAAGTCCTTCAACCAGAGGTGCCGTGATTATAGTACCGTCGTATGCTTGCTTTAAAATCAAAACAAACAATGGAACACGAGCACCTCGCCGCCTCGTCTATGCTTCGTCGGAGAACCAGTATAATGCCATTGGCAGTTAAATGATTGTTCAAACAAACACGATCGGGTAAACTGCAATGTAACGAAAATTTTGCTTCTATGAGTGCATACATATTTAGAATTCTAAAAAAAACTCACTTTTATAGTATGTTCGCGAGCCATGTAGCAGTTTATCCACCGCCTTGTATCTCTCTCTGCTGAAACTTCTTCCATACTAACAGTGCCTATCACAATTATAGTGCCACACAGGCACTACCAAACTCCCCTTCTAGAGCTGTTGTAGTTGTCGAGCGGATAATTCTTACTTAGTATCTGTATTTTAAGAATGCTTAAACTTCAAGAATCTCTAAACTATTATGACCATGTATTTGGACCGTCTCGTGATCATAAGTCCACTTAGTCCCTTCGCTACAACGCGATAGCAGCCAGGACTCGGAAAAAGTTTATACTCACCTTTAGTACTTCTTATAGGTTATTCGAGAAACCTACAACCTCTGAACTTTACTAGGTACATATACTACTGACCTAACAATTCCCATGGATGTATTAGGTTGTAACGAAATAAATGGCACTGAACCACTGTAAATTTAAACAGTTAATATCTCGGCTTGTAGGCAAGTTTATTAATCGATATAAAAACCTTCTGATTCTACACATCTTTGCCAACGTGACACAAGCTTTTTTATCCCAGTAGAATAAAAATCAGAAGTTCTGGAATTGACGAATTCTTCGAAGGCACTTTCGGCATCCTGTTGGTATTTGAATGTTTTCCCTACCAAGAAGTCGCCAAGATGCTTGAAGAAATGGTAGTCTGTTGGGGAGAGGTCGTGAGAAAACGGAGGATGTGGTAGAGTTTCAATGCTCAGCTCATTCAATTTCTGCAACGTCATTCGTGCTACATGGGGCGAGCATTGTCGTGCAGGAGAACTCGCCTTCGGTTTACCAAGGCCGGCCGGATATCCTTCAACTTTTTCATCATTTCTTCAAATTCAATGCAGTACTTCTCTGCCGTGGTGGATTCACCGGGAGGGAGGAAGCTGTGGTGAATGATTCCCAGCGAACACCACCACACTGTCACCATTACTTTCTTTTGGTGCAATTCCGGCTTCGCAAAAACCTTGGGGCTCTCATCGCTGTCCACCCACTGTGCCGATCGTCGCCCGTTGTCGTACCTTATCCACTTCTCGTCACTGGTTACGATGCGATCAAGGAATGGGTCCGTTTTGTTCCGTAGAAGCAGTGCGGACGAGATCTCATATCGTCGGTTTCTTTGCTCCTCAGACAGCTCGTGAGGCACCCATCTTTCCAGCTTTTTGGCCTTTCCAATTTCCTTCAGATGCCGGGCAGCTGTGTTGTGACTGACGCCAAGAACCTTCGCTATCTCCCTGGTACCTTTGTGTGGATCCTCCTCTACCACATCTCTCAGCTTGTCCTCATCAACATCACTATGCCTCCCACGACCTTCATGTTCTTCCAAGCTCTCATCTCCATTCCGGAACTTCTGATACCAACGATACGCCGTCCGAATTGTGGAACATCCTTGACCGAATGCGGCGTTGATCTCCTCGTCCGCCTCCTTAGCTGTAGTGCCCAGCTTGAATTCATACAAGTAGATGCCTCGGATTACCCTTTTGTCCATCTGCAAAAAAGTCAATAAAACTCTAAAGTTTTCCCACTTTTACATAGAAAATTTGGTACTCTCCGGTAGAGCAAAGTTTGCGCTTCTAAATGATATGCCACATGTTACGGTTTGTTCTTCATCAAACGCGTAAAGACGCGCCAAAAAATGGCGCGAGCCAGTGCCATTTAATTCGTTACAACCTAATATTATATATGTACAAACTGATCGACGCATTCAAGGTGGCTTTCTCAAAAGTTCACCGTGTGTAAGTTGAGCAAAATGCTGGCCTTTATTCGTTATACCTTAATTATTTATTGCTAGCGGTCGAAGACCAGATACTGCTGTGGCATGGCCATGTCGTCGATAAATAGGAGGGTCGGCCATGTAGTGCACTTCGCAGACAATCGCTGGACACGAGCCGTCACGGACTGCGCGGTATGTGAGGAGAACACCTGGACGCCCATCAACACTTGGTCGAACTTCTCGTTCCCTGATCGTTCTCTTTGTGCAAGTCGAACGAAGAGGATACCTTGGAGCACTCTGGCACGCGACAGGGACAAACGGAGACGCTGTTGGCGCCCGCTTCAGCAAGCTAATTATCAAAGGGGTGACACCTGATACAGACAATCGGCCGACGTCAATTCCCTGGAGTAGATAAACGTTCGCAAAAACAGTTTAAGGCAAAATCCAATCAAAGCAGAACTACGGATAAAAATTCCAAAACTGTCTCCCGAAAACCTGATGTTAACGATAGTCTCCTCGTTAGCAGTAGAAAAAGTTTTTTGAAATTTTCGTAAAGTCATCCAAATGCGATTTGTAGATTATGAGCTCCAACTGCTGAACTAATAGGATTGCGGTGCAGTGCAGTAGGAACGGATGGCCACCACAAGTCAAATATGCATCCAAATAGCCTCCAGCAATATCTCTAGAAATGAGCGATGCGAACAAGGGGTGATAGGCGCCGTCCTTTATCCCTTCTCCTTATTCCAAATGTTGGGAGAATGGCAGCTCATTCCAAGGAGTCGAAGGTCGCTATTGTACGCCTTCCCCCCCCCCCCCCCCTCCAAGCAAGATTCTTGCTTCGAGTCCTGCAGGGGACAACCTATCCTTCCATCCCTCCTAGTGGAGAGAGCTGACACCAGATTGTTTTTGGAAAAGTGAAGCACTGGCTTGTCACCGGGTGGCTACCACAAATCATTGTCATTGTATAGGACAAATACGCTTTGAGTTTGCCCCTCCGACATCCCGTAGAAGTGGAATGCGTAGCGCTTCGATAAAAAACGAGACTTTCATCAATAACAGGAAAAAAAAGTAAAAGGAAGCTTGCAAATGATAGGAACATATTTATATGAAAGCAAACCAATTTGCGAATCCATATAATGCTCCAGAAGATCATGGTATTCGTTATCTGGGTCGTATGTGGGCGATTGCTTCCAAAGTCTCTGAAGATTTTGCATGACAACAAAGCCTGACGCTATTCCGCCCTTGTTTTCTAAGTTTTCAAAGTGATTTCTATTGTTTTCTATTGTTTATTATAGTTGCATGATTTTAAAGGTACGAAAGCATAATAGTTCGGTCTGCTTTACCCTTCAAAAAACATTTTGCTCATTACGGGACGAGGAGTTGCCCTAAAGAACTTTAAATATTGGCGAGGAATTTCCAAGACACCTTGCGTCGCGTGGCAATGTCTACGTTTATGAACTGATAGGTGTTGACCTGCTTGCGACTTCAGACTAGCTGCAGTGTTCGCATTTACGTTCATGACAAAAATGGAGCGTCTCGTGTTACGGCGTGTGTCCACAATACATATGCTGCCGGAACATCGATGCCTGTTTTGCTGTTGGATCAACCCAACAGGAGACGGGAACTGTTTCAATGTACTGAACAAGCAGTAGAGCACATAAGGTCCATACACGAAATGCCTACCGCGAACTGGCTCGCATTCCTCAATGAAGTAATTCCTTATACGGATCCTACATTACCAAACACCAGATTCGACTCACAGCAATATAGCGGGGAAAATACTGCCGAAATTCCTGGTAGCACGGCTTATCAACAAGTGATATGGTGAAATGATAGCGTAGCACCCTCTCGACACTGTCGCCGACAACAGCGTCGCCGAAGTATAACATAGGCCTTAGCAGAACCAGTGGACCAAGACGACGATCAACAGCAGGGAGCTCGAGAGCGAGCGATCGAAAGTGGCACTTTGTGACCATTTTCTGTATGAACAACTGATGATCGGGAGAATATAATGGTAATTAAAACACTCGTACGAATTTGAAAGTGTAGCTAGCACGAAAATGTATCTGCGATCCTATATGTACCACATCACCATACCCTACACCTTCCTGCGTCACTGCTTATTTAGGATTGGAGAAGACTGCACAGCATTGGGTGTGGTATGCCTTATAACATGCTGTAACTGCAAAAAGGGGTATGTCGGAAAGAGGGGTTGCTCTATGTAGCATGTCGTAATGTGTCCATTGCCATGCACAACACTGGACCCCTATCTGTTTATCTCAATCAGACATGTGGCTCCGTTTTCGCTCTATGCAGGGCAAGGAAATAAGCTTCATGTTGTGCACGAACACTAGTTCACGCGTAGGGCCTTATCCTGGTGTTCCTTTCCTTGCCCAATTTTGTGCACTCATCCGCCGACGTGGTAAGCGGGAGAGCATAGAACCCAGCTTTAGCGTTGTTTGTTTACCTTCGCAACTAGCAGTCTGTTTCTTTTGTCGTGACTGCTGAGATATTTCTACCATTTTCACGTCGAAATGAAAACTTTCCAAATTTTTTGAAACAAATTTGACACTCCTCGAATCAACGCTCTCAGCAGGATTTAAGACTTTACTAAGCAAGCTGACCTTTGAAATCAAAGTGAGCTTCTCCTAATCTAAATGACCCTCAGGAAAGTTAAACTACGGTCTCAATAAAAATTATTCTAACCTTTTTGGGGAGTATTTATTTTAATGCAGAAAAAGCTTTAAAGAGTTCGCTTTGATTCCAAGCCTCAGTTTAGCTTAGAAGAGTGTCCAATTTGATACGAAAGGTGTTCTATTCGTCTCGAAAATGCTATTCATTACACTGTGACCCTCCCAAGTATCAGAGAGTTGTTTTTGTTCGAAAGAAAAATACGCTAGTGTTGAGGGCTCTCCAATGCCACTCCCATTGTGCGTGTTGTTCCAATGTTTACTCAATTTAACACTCTATGATTATTTCTGTACTCACGATTACATGGCTCCGTCGTTCCAAATTAGTACGTTCAGATGAAACCCCACATCCGCCCTCACACTTTCTTAGCTTTTTCTGGAGACTGTCTGTGGACGGTGATGATAACGGATTTACTAATAGTTTCAAGATATGCTTCGTAGTTTAATCATTCGCACTAATCACTAGTAAGGGAAAAAGCAAAGAACGGCAATTAGAACAATGTTCTCGAATTCTCTAACCATAAGTCGGAACAAATCCACATTGGAAGACACTGAAAGCCTTGATAAAAATACGTGGAGATTCGCAGCACCAACCTGTAACCATTTAATATTCCAAGAACAGAAGTCCATGCTGCACTGACAATAGAGGCCGTTGTCAAGGTATCCATAGTGGTCATACGCGGTCCATGTGTGGTATGGGGCGCCATCTATGCGACCCTGAAGATTGGAGTATATTCCTTAGGCAGTTTTGTATATTAATACTTGGCTAAAATTCGGGAGCTGTATCGCTGTTTCGTTTCAAACACAGTCCTAATAATTATATTAATAATACTCGTACATGAATCTTTGAAACTGGACAGAGTTTTTCGAATTTTCGTGGAGTTTTCAATGGAAGCCTCGGATTGTGGGCGGCCATAACTACTTTAATGTGTAGGAACTCTTCACATGTTTACATAAGAAAGTACATCGGGCAAAAGTCCCACCCGTTTTTTTCAAAAAATCATTGCGGATTTCGCCGGCGCTCTCTTGCATAGCGCTTTACATCGTTTGAATGACAATGATTTGCTCTTTCAGGGCGTGTATTGCGTTTCTTTTTTTATACTGAATTTTGTCAATTTTCAGTTCTCCGCCTTCTCTCAGTCTACCTTTGGAATTTCTTGCGTAGCTTTTTATAGCATTTGGAAGATAATGCTTTGTACTGCAAGAATACGTGTTGGTCCTATTTGCTCATTTGTCCATTATTGATTTGTAGGTCATCAAATTGGGACGATCGAAGAAGAAGATTTATTTTTACCGACAGCTCCTGCTCTGTGGTTGGACTTTTTTGCTTGGTGTTATATGTCGTTCGGAAAAAAAATCTCTTGCTCTATAAGAACTTGTGTCGCGTTTATTGGCTCATGCTGATTTCTGTCGAGTATCAACAAAATACCATAAAGAGAAAAGTCATCTTCACCAACAACTCCTTCTCCTTGTTCAGCCTGCCCTGCTTTTATATGACACTCAAAAGTGAATGTCTTGTTCTATTAGGATATAAGATTTGCTTATTGGCCACTTAAATTTTTGCTAATTTTCAAGTCATCAATGAGGTGCCAGGTCGATAAGGATGAGCACTTTCGGCACCTTCTCTCTTTGTGTTGTTTGTTGACCAGTGCTGAGCCACTCCTTATGGTGCTTCATGTTGGCGTACATACTATACCTTTGTCCTTTTCGAGTTTCGAATAAATTCGAATTTCGAATATTTGAATGTTCAACTATTCGAAAAAGTCCAATATTTGAATTATTCAATTATTCGAACATTCGAAAAAGACGAATATTCGAATTACTCGTTTATTCGAATATTCGAGAAAGTCGAATTTTCGAAATATTCGTATATTCGATTTTTCGAGAAAGTCCAATATTCGAATTATTCAATTATTCGAACATTCGAGAAAGACGAATATTCGAATTACTCGTTTATTCGAATATTCGAGAAAGTCGAATTTTCGAAATATTCGTATATTCGATTTTTCGAGAAAGTCCAATATTCGAATTATTCGTTTATTCGAATACAAGTGCTCCGACACGCCTTACGGCGTGTCTCGCACTTGCGCGCTTCGCGCGACTTTGTAGCATCACTGTGACCTATGGAAAGTAGTTTTTGTAATACTTAAAATTCATTAGCATCTAGGACTTGGTGCGTACTTTATCGGCATCAAGCCCTTCACCACTTCGGTACCCTCATCGTAAACATTCTTTCCTCACCGGCCAGTTACGTCATTGGTTTGTGCTGCGCAGCACTTCTGTCCCTCGGGTTGTTCCACCGCAATTGTTCTCATGCTCAACAGCTAGCGTTTCAAGTTGTCGTTGACATGTCTTCCGAAGCCAGGTTCCCCCTCTCGTTTCTTTTAACTGGATCTACTTGCTGGTCCGCCTTTACTGGTCTTCCCTCCCCCTCTTTAGTCTCCCACCTTTCTGGTCCCAACTACCGGCCCACTTCTTTGTTTCCACTATTGACACTCTTCTTGCTGGTTTCTCCATCCTGGCCCCTCCTCCAGGTTCTTCCTTTCCTTCCTGGTCGCTGTCTTGGTCCACCATAGAGGTCCCCTTACCGCCCTTCTCCACCACCCCCTAAGTGGTCCTTCCATGCTCACGGCACGGTCGGTGACACGTATTCAAAATCAGGGTGCTAGCTGCGCGACGCTAGGGGGCCCGTTTCCTGGATCAAGAAGCTCAGAAGCTGCGCAGTCGCCGCTGTGTTGAACATGAAGAGGCTATGCATATGACAGATTCCTTGTTCTCCGTATGAATTCCCCTACGGCTCCCTTCCTGCTGGTTCCCCGCCCTGGTCCCGCCTCCAGGTCCCTTGTTCCTGGTCGATCTCTCCTCCCCCCTCGGGATCTTCCCTACCACTCTACCCCAATTAAGTAAGCCTCCCACGCCCACGACACGACGACGGCGAGCGAACGCCCATTGTGTGACATCGGTGTCACATCTTCTCTCTTACTGGTAATGGATCCCCTTACTGAACCTCTTAACTGTTCCCCTCCACCTGATTGCTAATTCCCTACTGGTCCCTCCTTATGCCTAAACCCTTCTTGGTGCCACCTACTGGCCTGCTTCATTGATCCCCCTATCGACCCCCTCCCCCATCCCGATGCTTCCTCCAAGTCGCTACCTCCTGGTCGCTGTCGATTCTTTATCCTCGAAGTCCCATCTTATACTCTTTTCCCTTTAGTGGCCTTCTAATGCTAATGGCACGAAGTCGAGGGCACGGCTTCTGAATCTGGACGCTCAGGAACGCACGTAAGTGCTGTTGTGTCAAGCAGTAAAAGGATGCGCCTTCCATGCTGCAGCAATTCCCTGCAGCAATACGATGCTGCAGCAATTCCCACGTTCAATGGGAAATTTCGACCGCGCTGTGGATAGTGCGGCAACCTCACTTAGGTTAGATCATTTGACCGCTCTCACTGTGGGTGATGCGGCGTACCTAACTTAGGTTAGATCATTCGAGCGATCTCGCTGTGGGTGATGCGGTGTACCTCACGTAGGTTAGATCATTCGACCGCTCTCGCTGTGGGTGATGCGGCGTACCTCACTTATCAGGGAACTCCCTGAGGTGTAGGTCTGAACCAGTGATGTGATGCATATGGGCAGAAGCTCCTCCCTCTCAGAAGTAACAATATGCAAGTATCTCGACCCGAGTACAACTTTGAGCAGAGTTACGGCCGGTGGAAGCTGCACCATTGAAAAGGAGTGGTGAAGCAAGCAAGAAGGCTGGTATCTTATCACTCTCGAGTTCATTGTTCTCTTGAGGCCGTTTGTCGACGGGGCGACCGAGTGGATAGCGTGACAGACTTACGAGCGAAATGCCAGGGGTTTGGATCCTGCGTTGGGCATGTCTTTTGCACTTTCATAAACTTCGTGTTCATGCGAGGGGTGTATGCACTAACAGCAGAGCAGGTAAAGAACAGGTTGACCCTGTTGTTAACCCTTATGAAGGATAACGGTTGGTGTCACCATAGCCCAGTTTGGGATGCGCCTTGTATTCTACTCCTGCGGGACACCGTTAAAGCAGTTTCGATGCGAATATAGTCTTTTACAGTGGCTTGCGGTGGCCAACCGATGGACATGTAAGAGTTTATCCTTCCGAAAAAGTCTGGTGCAAAACCGCCGATCCAGCCGGGATGAAAGACTTGTAGTTAGTCTTGGAGAGACCAGAAGCAAAAACCATGAATTCTGGGTATTCTACATGTGAAACTGCAACGGAGAGCAACCCTGTGTGTTGACTAGTGTTTCATGTTTACATAGGTGTAACAGAGTGTAAGCGGCTTCCGGGGGCACCCCGAATTCAGGTTCCTGGTTCGGGTCCTACCAAACCAGAAAGGTCACGATGTTGGTTACACCAATCTTCAGTCAAGAGAAGTGAGTGCTGGCCGACTTCCTGCATGCGAGAGCGTTAGAGTTCAGGTGAATTTCACGTGACGATCTCCATGAAGAGGAATGACCAAAGGATGGGCTACCAAGAGTGTCGAGGAAGACGAAGGACGTTCGCCTCCATGCCGTCCCATTCGAATTCACTGCTCTTCTTGCGCTAACGTACCACACAAAAGCAGGATGATCAAGTGATCATCGTCGCGCAGCGAGCAATCAAAGGGATGATGCTTGGAGTTACATGATTCAAGGAAATGAGAGAAGGCCTCCGGAGTTCCGAGCTTTGACGACATTTGAGGACTAGAGACGCTGTTGAATGAGCTAGTCGTTGAAAATTACGTCGGCTGGCTACGAAATGCGTTTCGAAGACACCCACTAGTAGAGGATCATCACAGACTGGATTCTGGGGGAGGGGGGGGGGGGAATGGGAGGGATTTTTCAGAAAAAAACCAGTACGCTCGGACTTCTGCGTAAAAGTCCGAAACGAACGGTCGTGTTTCTAAAGTGAGATTGATCCATTGAGCACCCAGGCACACGACCGGAACAAATTGGGACGTTGCTGGCGCCCGCTGGAGCAACTCGATGATCAACGGACGACAGGCGGTATAGGCCAAGATTGAATGACACATAAAGCTGTTCTTTACCTGCTCTGCTGTTAGTGCATACACCCCTCGCATGAACACGAAATTTGTGAAAATGCAAAAGACATGCTCAACGCAAGACCCAAACCCCTAGCATTTCGCTCGTAAGTCTGCCACGCTATCCACTCGGCCGCCCCGTCGACACACGGAGTCAAGAGAACAATGAACTCGAGAGTGATAAGATACCAGCCTTCTTGCTTGATTCACCACTCCTTTCCAATGATGCAGCTTCCACTGGCCGTAACTCTGCTCAAAGTTGTACTCGGGTCGAGATACCTGCATATTGTTACTTCTGAGAGGGAGCCGCTTCCGCCCATGTGCATCGCATCGCTGGATCAGACCTACACTTCAGGTAGTTTCCTGGTTAGGTTAGATCATTCGACCGCTCTCGCTGTGGGTGATGCGGCGTACCTCACTTAGGTTAGATCATTCGACCGCTCTCGTTGTGGAAATGTTGTGGAAATGCGGCGTATCTCATATTCGAAGACTTCGAATTTCGACTATTCGAATATTCTAATATTCTTTATCAAACTCTTAACAAATTAGTGGCACTCCTCTTCAAAACTAGGGAAGTGTGCCCTTATGATAAGAACGATGTTTGAGTTTCGCGTTCGCTCAAAGTGCGGCGAATTGTGTGTATGCAATCTGACGAGGGAATAGTTTGAAGCGTATGTCTGAACGGGGAGAGCGAGTCATATAGGGAGAATCGCCACCCTCAATTAGTATAAAAATGTGTTTATTTTTTGTCAAGCCGTTAAACACAAGGAGTAGGAGTCCTTGTAAAAAGGGTAAAGAACGGCGTTACTCAATCCCTTCTGGGATGCGCCAGCGCATTCCACTTCTACGGGATGTCGTGGAGGCGACATGAATGCGTATTTGGCCATACAGTGACTTGCGGTGTCCAGCCGATGAACAAGTCAGCGCTTTATCCTTCCCAGACAAGTCTGGTACCAATTCACCGACCCCGGAGGGATGGAAGGCTTGGTTGGCCTGGGCGCGAAATCCGAACCAGGGACCTGGTATCGGGTGCACGCGACGGTCGCGCCTCCTCCGACTGCGCTACACGCGCCCTAGGAGTCCTTGTAGTTACGAAGAAATTCGTGTTCGTGGGTCTTGTGAGCCCGCGATGTTCCCGCCTGCAAGTGGCTCGGGGCGCAGTGGATAGAGACGTTGCTTCATGGGTAGGAGCTCGAGGGTTCGATTGTCCTGCTCTGGTGCATTTTTGCATTTTATATGGTTGGTTGAGATGTGAAGGATTCTGACATCTATATCATTTTCAGATGTTTTTTTTTGCCTAATTTTCCAGCTGTACGCCGTAGAGAGTAAATTTCTTGCCACTTGTTTATTACTGACCGGTTTTTTAACCACAAGGCAATGAGAAAGCTACTCAACATAATGATGTATAAACGTTCAACACCAGTGATGCACAGGCACAAAGTGCATGAAACAGAAACACTGGTCACAATACGGACTGCTACATGCTCCTTACAGGTACACCAGCGACACCACGTTCAATGTCATTATAACAAATACGTTTTTCTTCAGCTACCCACAGCTACCCGCAGAATCGACGCTTACCTTTAGGATGTTGTCCTTTTTGCAAGTCAAAAAGAAGGTCGTGCACACTGACGTGGGAGTGAAATCGTTCTACCCGAAAACGCTATCATATGTCCACTGCTTGCTTGCCTCTCCACGTCTATCAGTTCATCTTGCGGATCCCAATCTTCTTCCATCGCTTCTAGCTGTTTGTCTTCGTGAACTTCAAGTTGACGTGCTTCGAAGTCCTTGAGTATGCTGGCCATCAGTTCGGCCAGCTTGATTTCTTCCTTCGAAGTTTCCTTATCTAAAGGTGGGCCACACTTCAGCGTGAGCAGGTGGATCACCACTCGAGAATCTCCAGCATTGTTGGTGTTAGGTTTTAGAAAACCTTCAGCAGACCTCTGATTTCCAGATGACAAGCAAAGATGGGAGAAAGAGTGTATCGGTGCCGTTTAGGGGATCCACAGACCGCGTTCCTCACTTGAACCACCTCCGACGTCACATCCTTGTCTCTTTTGAAAATCCGAGCAGGATGGCTTTTCCCGAGGTCATTGGTCCATGTATGGAAACAAACTGTGGGAAGGCTGTAGCTTTTATACGCTGCCCGTATTGTGCCCAGTGTTGCTTCACACACTTTGTACCTGTATTTCACTGGTGTTGAAGATTTATACATCGTCATATTGAATACCATTGCATGCAGAATTAGTAGAAAACCTCTGAAATGGTATAGACGTCAGAATCCATCAAATCTCAACAATCAGTTGAAATGCAAAAGTGCAGCAGTGTGAGAGAATTGAACCCTCGATCTCCCTCTCAAGAAGCAACGTCTCTATTCACTGCGTTGCGAGCCGCTTGTGGCACAGCATCGCGGACATACAAGACCGCCAAACTCGTAAGGCGCCGATTACCTTGTAACTACAACGACTCCGTACTCCTTGGGTTCAACGATTTGGCAACAAACAAACACATAAACAAACATAAACACGCTTCCGGTCTCGTGAATAGCAAGTGAATCGGGTTATGGCTGTTCAATGACGTTTTTGTCTTCGGTATACTACGGGAGAATCTCCGTTTTGTATTCCACACTAGGTACAACAAGGGAAAAATTGAAGCCAGAAGGAGCTGCGGTAGGGAGGTAGCACAACCCGTGAATCTCAGCTTTCTACCAGCAAAGACGTTAAAGAAGAGAGGAAGAGCAATGGCTGTAGAGAACAAGAGCCATACCTCGTTTCCTATGAAAGCGAGACATCCGCATTTTCGCTATAACACTGTCCAAGTTGTAGTGTTTCATCACATTAGATTCCAGTCATGGACTTCTGGTCCGTTTGGTTATAAGTGAAGCAAAGCTCTTCAACGGTGCCAGAACACATACTGAATGCCACTCATGAGCCTCCAATGTGCCTTTCCTGCCCCAGATCGCCTTTGTGTTACATCTTCTTCCGTGCTAGTCATTCTTTTACCACCTAGAGGTTTCGGTATAACCTAAGGAAAGACGGTAACCTATGGAGTAAGATCTATAACGATCTATTTAGCTCTGCCTATCCAGGGTGTTTCTCTCTTCTCGGTGCACGAATTCCTAGGGGAGCAAAGGGTGTTTCATTGCATTATTCCTTTTTCATCGTCCTTTGGTCTCGTGAAGGAAATGGATGGAGCAGCCTTCGCGGCGCTTGAACAACGGCATCTGAGCGTGAACACCGACTTCCACAACCTCGGCTCGGTCCTCAGCTCGCCCTCGCCTCGCTCGTCGCCCTCAGCATCAGTAGCGCTTATCACTCACTGGACTCGCCATTCTCCACTCCATTAGTTTTGATTTAACATAAGAGTAGCGGGAGTGTGTCGACCACGGGACAGGAGATCCATTGATGGAAATCCATCTACCATGGTTCTTTCTCTTTTGCAATTAACCATTAGTGTTCAAAAATCGTTGAATATATCTCCAATATGTAAGGAACCAGCGAGTAACGATTGCTGTCAGCCTGCTTGCCCGTCATCGTTAATCACACGGACATATTCAACAATTTTTGCACAGAACTGTAACTGGCGATGAAAAATGGTGTTGTATGTATGCATGTCAACATGAAGCATCGTAAAGAGTGGCTCAGCACTGGTCAACAAACAGCACACTGAGAGAAGAATGTGCCAGAAGTGGTCATCCTTATCAATCTGGCACTTCACGATGACTTGAAAATTAGCACAAATTTAAGTGGCCTATAAACAAATCATATATCTTGATAGAACAAGACATTCACTTTCGAGTGTCATATAAAATTGAGCAGGACAGACTGAACAAGGAGAAGGAGTTGTTGGAGAAGATGACTTTTCTCTTTTTGGTATTTTGTTGATATTCGACAGAAATCAGCATGAGCCAATAAACGCCACAAAGTTCTTATAGAGCAAGAGATTTTCTTCCGAACGACATATAACACCAAGCAAAAAAGTCCAACCACAGAGCAGGAGCTGTCGGTAAAAATAAATCTTCTTCTTCGATCGTCCCAATTTGATGACGTAAAAACCTATAAAGGACAAATGATCAAATAGGACCAACACTATTTTTGTAGTACAGAACATTGTCTTTCAAACGCTATAAAAACCTGCGCAAAAAATTTCAAACGTACGCGGAGTGAAGGAACTGTTGGTGATGGCCACTTCTCAAAATTCAGGATGAGAAAAGAAATGCAACACTGCTTCTGATAGAGCAAATCATTTTCTTTCGGAAGTTGTATAGCGCTATGCAAGACACCGCCGGCGAAATCAGCAATAAGTTGTTTGAAAAAAACGACGGGACCTTATGGGTCAACCAAATATTTCCATATTTCGCCTTCTAATTTTATCGTCAACGTGTGCTCTAATGTAATCTTGGATTTAAGTGTGAGCACTGACAGCAGGAAGCGATGAGGTATTTTCTTCCTAATGTAGTGTCTCTTTTTCTAAAAAATAGACTCTTGTCTTAAAGGAGTAGCCTAAAATCGTCGCTATTAAATGAGTTTCCATGTTTTATATGTGTGTGTATGTGTTTTATATTACACATTCCTCTTGCTCCCATTCAGTAATAAGTTAAGCGACTTAAATGGGTTCTCTAATGCTTTGAACGTTCTACTATTGTGCGGGGATTCAAAAGCAAACGTACCTATACTTTACCTTTTGACCTTTTATATAATCTGCAAACTAGAACATTTCAACAGGGAAACCACTGTCTGTATATTTATGTGTGAGGTGGGTGTACAAGACACATACCAAACATCCGTGTATTTTTGGAAACGCCTGCCGCAGAACGAACGAACTAGAACTTATTCACTATTTGATTACTATGCAAAACATCGTGTTTTATGGCCAGATAGCTATTTATCGCATTACGTGATGAAAAGACACAAATTTACAGCTGTAACTAATCTTTGAGAAACGAAAAAAGTGGTCATTTTACTTTTTCCTTTCTCCCCCTTTTCTATGTATTCTTCTCTATTCATGCAGTCAAGCACTCCAGAGTAGTGTTTTTTGTCTAACCATAAATTTAATAACTTTTTTGAACCATACAAAAGGCTTACAATTTTATTAGGCTGTCCAGAAAGTATCTGCAGAAATACGACTATTTTTCAAAATAACACAATTTTTTATCAACATTTTATTAATTGACCAAATAATTTCCTTAAGCATCGACTACTCTCCGCCAACGTTCTACAAGAGTTCGAATTCTTCTGGCATAAAAATCCGGCGACTTGGAGGCGGAAAAAGCTCGGAGGTCATTTTCGAGGTGGTCACGATCTTCATAACGCTTCCCTTCCAGATGATGCTGAAGTGATCGAAAAAGGTGGTAGTCACGTGAGGCCAGATCTGTGCTGTACGGTGGATTCGGCAAAACTTCCAATCCGAGTTCCAGAATTTTCTGAGAAGTCGTCTTCGCGATGTGTGGGCGCGCGTTATCGTGCAGCAAGCGAACTTTGTCGAGCCTGAGCTGTTCCTTGCACATCATGTCGGCTAGTCTCCGTGGTTGGGTAGCGTAGACCTCGATAGTGACAGTCGTGCTGTCAGGCAGCAGCTCGAAATGGTAGATCTAAACTCCCCACCAGACGCCCAGCATCACTTTCCTCGCACGGATTTCACCTTTTACGAAAGATTTCGGCACTTCATAGCCTTGGCACCACGCACGTTTTCGAACGTTGTTGACGTAGAGGACCCATTTTTCGCCTTCTGTGACGATGGTGTCCAGCCAGTTGAAGGTGCTACTTCGGGAGAGAAGCTGAGTGCATATGTCCAGACGTCTTCGCCGGTTGTCGTCGGTCAGTTCGGGTGGGAGCCACTGACCGAGCTTTTTAACCATTCCAAGAGATCGCAGTCCATTGTCCACGGTGGATCGGGAACAGCCAAGACAGCAGCAAAATAACGCACACCTTCATATGGATGCTGCCTGTTCCTGCTCTTAAGCGTTCGAACCAGTTATACAACCAGTTTTTTTATATAGCACTTATCTTGAAATCTTTAGAACATTCTAGAAAAAATCTGGAACATTGCGAAATTTTCTGCAGATACTTTCTGGACACCCTAATATAATAGCGCGCAGCGGCGAGATGACAATTTAATTTGAACAAATCTGCTTTCGGATTTTGTTAACCATTTTCAGTTCTTGCTTGCAGTTATCTTCATCGCAAGTTATTTCAAGATAACATCGTGATCTTCGGTTCCATGAGCTCTAAAAATCCTCCGTCGGTTCACAGTTTTCAGTATTCACAATAAAACTGACTTGCACTTTTGTGGCATTTTCCAGAGCACAGTTGATACTCACTGACCATTCTATGCAGCTTAGAAAGAGCACAATAACTGAAACAATTATACAGCATGAATTGTTCGCTTATGAACAAAGGGCTATGCCCAATAGCGCCACACCCTAGATGAAGGTAATCCAGGCTTTCATCATTACTTTCAGGCAAGAGAACTTGTTTCAGCTATGGCGGAACCATCACAACGGTGATATAGAGTAGAGCCCTCGCTGTCGGCAGGTTAGAAAATGATGACCACTTGCGTGGACGGATTGGTCTCTTCCTAAGGAAGTCCGAGGTAGGGCTGGTGAGATACAGAGGGGGAGTGCAGGAAAAAGCCACTAAGGAGGCCAAGAAAGCGTTGTCGAGGTCGAGAGTGTCAGCTACTCCGTCGCCTTCAACTTATCGCTATCGCCGTGGCAACTTTCTGGAGGGTTATCCTCTAATGATCTTCTTTATTTCTGTTTGTTCTTAACGGAACCAAAAGCAAAGGGCACCAATGCGATCAATCAGCATCCACGACAACCTCGGCATCAGTCGCTCAAGACTTGAATAACTTAAACACACAATGATTCATCTCGCATCTCGGAAACTCGACCGGACCTTGACAACCAATGATTCATCTCGCATCTCGGAAACTCGACCGGACCTTGACAACCACGGGTCGGATTCATCAAAGACCTACATAACTTTATCAGAGAATTCACAGCGAAAAACTCAGATAACGCGGCTTATCGCTCACCGTATCGCTTCATAAGCCGTGATATCAGAGATTTCGGTTGTAATTTTCTCTGTTAAATTGCTGAAAGTTGTTGATGAATCCGGCCTCAGATGGCGTGAGGATCCTTCAGCCCTATCTAATAACCAGACGTTCAACGGCCTAGCGGCCGCCAAACGTCTGGTTGGGGGCTTGGCCCCCAAACCCTGAAACCCTGAAAAACTTCTTTACACAGACGCATACCATGCTGATTCGGTTTGCTCATGTCCGAAACCTTCTGCGATTGTGATACAGCTGTTTCATATAACTGCTCTCTTGAAATGAAGTTCCCAATAAAGTCATCACTGTTAGAAGATGGAAAGAATCACACAGATATCATCCATTGAGGAGATAACCTCTCTCCTATGTTTTAGAAAAATGTTTTCCTCAAAACTGTCAATAATAAGAGATACTAGACGGATAAGCGAACGCGCCTGCCTCTGTACGTCGGTGACACGTCTTGCAATCCCAAGCGGCCTTTGACCGACATCGGAGACACGTCTTCTGAACGCGGAAGCCCGTTGCCCCACAACACTGACACATCTTTTGAATCCGGACGCCACCCCCCCCCCCCCCCCTCCCCACCCCACCTTACTGGTTCTCTCGAACAGGTCATCCTTTTTAGTGGTCCCCTCTTGCCCGCTTCAGCTGCTGGACCCCTTCTTTTTGATTGCCCTTATTGGTAACCATCCTTAATTAACTCCTCCTTTCTTGTTCCCTTATTGGTAACCGTCTACTGAACACCATTATTGGTTTCCCCATTCCCTTGGTCCCGTCTACTGACCCCATTTTAGAGATCCCGTATTACTGGTTCCCCGTCTCCGTGTCACCTCCAGCCCCCCTCCCACTTCCAGGTCACTTTCACGAATTTCAAGAATTTCACTTTTCAAGATATTTCCCCCCCCAAACTTGTCCTCCCACGCTCACGGCGTGACATCGGTGACATGCCTGAACCCGGACATCGTTTAATCGACATCGTTGACTCGTCTTCTAAAGCCGGACGTCTTTTGAAGGGCATCGCTAACATGTCTTCTGTACCTGCCCCCCCCCCTTCCCCCTTTGCGCGACTTCGGCGACAGCTCTTCCGAACCCGTTCGCCTGTTGCACGACGTCGGTGGCACCTTTTCTGAATTCGGACGCCTGTAGAACGACGTTGGCGGGAACAACATCTCTGAATGCATCAAGTGACGTGTGTACATAGGTTGCCATGTCGCTATTGCTAACGGAAAGGGGGAAACAAGCAATTTTTCAAAACCGTTGCAGAATTAGTGAAGAACGCAAGGAGGAGTCGGTGCGCCCTCCTATTCACTTCCAAGGTCCCTTTCAAACCGGCACTTTCTAGTCAGATACTTTAAACCAGGCAAGATAGAATAAGGTATGATCAGCACAGAATAATGATTAGTCGAGAGAACAATGCTCGGAGTGAAACGCAAGTGGGAGAAGCTCTAAGTTTCATCGACGTTCGAGAATTTTGAAAGCTGAATTTGAAAGGTACCGTATCATACCCTTTTCATAAGTAGCAGCATTACTGAGTGCAATCCTAGTTTGGGGAACCAAAAGGTTTTTTCCTCACCGTGCCACTTTTCAGAATTTTTTAGAAAGCCCTATAGCTACGTTATTGTGCGGAAGTTTTCTTACAACATCAAGGGAAGAGGTGATGAAGCGTAAGGCACAGAGACAAAGGTCGGCTTTAGACTAATCCTTTGCGGGATGCGCTACGCATTCCCTATACGGATTATCATAAATATTTATTTATTTATTTATTTATTTATTTATTTATTTATTTATTCACAGCATGGTGGTAGCCACGCAGATATTAAGGAAACAAAAAAGCAACACAAACAATAATAACTCAAACTTGAGAACTAAGTAGGCACCAATAAATGAGAACGGAAACAGTTATAACAATGCAACGCTGGACAACATTGAAGAGAGCAAATGCTCAGATAATCCTAAGAGATTCTCGTTTTGGGCTAGTAATAAATTGAACTCCCTCAAGCTTCTATAGGTCAAGAATGATGATCTGACTGTGGTCCTCGCTACCGGCACATACAGCCGATCCTTGTTCTAGACAGATGGCCTCGGAAAAATATGCACGGGTTTATGTGCACCTTTTGGGTGAGAATCTTTAAAATCATGTTGAGATCGAATGTTTTCCTTCTACATTCAAAAGACTTTAATCCCAACATCCTGTTTCTTTCTCGGCCACTTGGGATTTGCGAGTAGTCCATGCCAAAGCATCTCATTGCTGCTTTGCGAGTGAAATTATTCTGAATTCTTTCGGGCATGTCAATGTCTTTCTTCTTGAGAGGGTTGAACACAGTTGCTCCGAATTCAGCTATCGGTCGCACATATGTTTTATAAGCCCGCAGGAGGAGATTGTTGGATTATTGCTATTATTATTATTATTATTATTATTATTATTATTATTATTATTATTATTATTATTTATTATATTTATTATATTTATTTATTTATTATTTATTTATTTATTTATTTATTTATTACTTTATTATTCTCCCCCAGGATTATTGCTCTTAAAAACTCTGAAAATGTTGTAGGTGCGAAAATTTGCCATTTTTACACAAGATTTGTAATGAGCGTCAAAATTCAGATTTTTGCGTATTAAAAATCCAAGATCGCGAACCTCGTCAACTACTCTAAGTGTTGAATTCTATAGTTTGTAGTCAGGGAGAGAGACCACATTTCGGCCACCAATTACTAAGCAGCAGGATTTCTCAGGTGCAAGTGGTAGTTTCCACTCATTCGCCCAATTGGAAATGTAGTCAATCGCTGTTTGAACGCAGATACAATCTTGGTCTTCTTTGACAATTTTATAAATCTTTAAATCACCTGCATACATTTTGCATGTGACTCCAAACCTGGAAACTGCCTCTGAAAGTTCATATGTATCAATAAGGAAGAGGAGAGGAGAGAGCACTCCGCCTTGTGGAACTCCAGTACACGCATTAAAAACGGAGGAAAATGCTCCCTCAACTTTAACCTGATATGTCCTTCCAGTAAGGAAGCTGCGCGTCCAATTAATTACCATAGGGTGAATACCGACCATGCTCATTTTGCATAATAATTGTGGTATCGGGACTCTATCGAAAGCTTTGGAAAAGTCAAAATATACCACATCAACGCGGCTCTTACTTTCCATTCCTTTTCCATTCCAGTCATTGAGAGAAGTAAGCATTGAAGTTTCAACAGATCTACCTGGTAAAGTCCAAATTGGTTATCTGAGATTATCTTATTATCTTCAAGATGCCTTAGAATATGTTTCTTTACGATTTTTTCAAACGCTCGGGCTAGATCTGATGTGATACTTATTGAACGATAGTTACGAGGGTCGTTTAAAGGAGATTTCTTGGAAATAGGAGTGACGAACGCATGCTTCCACTTTCTGGGCACCTCAACTGTGATGAAACTAAAATTGAAAATATGTTCAAATGGATAAGCTATGTGGTGCAGAGTCCTTTTGAGAAAAATCAACGAAATGAATTCTGGGGAGAGAGAGCTAGACCTTGGCCACTTCAAAAGAATTTCATAAATGTGCTCCTTTTGAAACCACAAGGAAGACTCTATTTGATTTGAGAAGCACTGCGAGCGGGAACTGAATTTGTACTCACATCCGCTTGAGCCTGGCTCTGAGACGGTAGCGAGTACGAATTCGTGAACGTTCCAAATTGTCTTAGGAACTGTGAACCTAGTAAATTGGCCTTGTTCTGAGGAGATGAGTGACAGAAGCCGCGTTCTTCAATCAAAGAGGGGATTGCGGAATTGTTTCCACTACGCGCATTAACGTATCGAGAAAATTTGTTTCGATCCGTGGATTCGAGAAGTTTCTTCTCTAAGTAAACGTGATAACTAAAGGTCGCTCTTTCCAATTTTCAACGATATAGATGACTAGACTAAGTATGCTGTACACAGCATACTTAGTCTAGTCATCTATATCGTTGGTTGTGGACGCGTTATTCCATAAGCAGCTGCGATAATGGTTCATCCTCTTGAGGTAGTTGGGAAGTCTTAGTTCATTCTTCTTTATTCTGACAAGAGGAGCGAACAACTCTGTAACGTGATGGTAAATGGCAAGAAAGATCTCATATTTGTCGTCAACTGACTCCAGATTATATACGCTACCTATCCAGTCAACGTTAGAGAGGTATTCCGTAATTGCGTCATAATTCGCACCCATAAAGTCTCTTTTACACAAGAAAGTTGGGCGATCTGCCTTTAGATAGATTTTGAAGGATAAAGTAGCATGATCGCTATTCCCTAAAGGTGGACCAACGCAGACCTCGCCTACAAGATTTTGACAGTTGCGCAAAACTAGATCAAGTACAGTGTGATTTCTAGTACAGTTCTGTAGGAGTGGATACTAACTAACTGTTTAAAGTCTTGCGATTCAAACAAATCGCAAAAAATATTTGACGTTCGACATGAGGCGTTTAATAGATGATTGGGAATATTGAAATCACCAAGAACAATACTTGGCTCAGAACACGAGGAAAAGTTGCGAATTGCTTTTGCATGTTGAACAGAACCAGCTGAGTCTCAACTGGGTGCTCGGTACACTCCAATTATTCGAAACAAATTGGAGCGAAACCCTACATCACATACTAAAATCTCATATTTATCCTTAACAGATTCACGGAAAGCCAAATCACATGTTAAGTAATTTTTTACGAGCAGTAGTATCCCTCCGCCTCTCTTGGAGTTCCGGTCACACCGCACAGGCATATATTGACTACAGGCTATTCCTAGGAGAGGATTTACTTGGTTTTGTGAGGTTAGCCATATTTCGGTAAGGAGGACCACGTCGAAGTTGCTTTCACAAAGGTTGAGAACCAGAAATTTGCAATTTTTTACTAGGGACCTTATATTCGAAAGTAAGCATCTCAGTTCACATCTGGATTTCCTGCGACATCTCAGTAGTTTCCCGATGGGCTACTGGGATGTGAGGACCCAGGTCCATTGCTGGTGCTTTGCTGAGAGGGTGCAATCTGCTGCAGGTGAGGAGATTGTGTACCTCCTCCGCTGCTACCAGATGGCAGCCCTAGTTTGCTGAGGAGTTCGCTCAGCCTGCGCTCTCTCCTCCCAGGTAAGTGACGGGCGGAGGTAAATGCCCTTTTGGAAGGGAAAGAAGCGCAGTCTCGGCGCACGCCTCACAGCATCAGCCTGGAACCTACTGGCCGGAAGCACAACTTTTACTAGCCTTGGCCTTTTTTGCTGCGGTCTTCCCATGCGGTAAATAGCAATGGGTTTACATTCAACTCCTAGAAAATCTAATATTTTAAACACAATTAGCATCACATCAGTTTTTGCTAGGGTCTTCGAGAGAAAACTCAAGACAGCGCTTATATTATATCTCGAGTCCAATAATCTTATCCCTAATGATCAACATGGCTTCCGCTCAGGTAAATCTACTGAAACACTGATGTTATCTACGCTTAATGATTGGACGAAATCTCTTGAACAAAAAATTGATGTGGATGTAATTTATTTTGATTTTATGAAGGCCTTCGACAAGGTCCCTTTGGATAAACTAATTGTCAAGCTCACGGATATAGGTGTCCATCATAGAATTACTCTGTGGATAAAAAACTTTATATCTGGTTGATCTTTTTAAGTTAGGGTAAATGACGCATTCTTTGAACGTCTTTCTATTAAAAGTGATGTTCCTCAGGGTGGTGTTTTGTCCCCAATCCTCTTTTCTGTATATACCTCTGAAATTCCGTCCCTAGTTAATCAGCTTGGTGTTTCTTGTAAAATGCTCGCTGACGATATAAAAATTTATAAGAATATTGCTCTTCGAGAAGACCATCTTTCTCTTCAATCAGCAATAAATGCAATTGCGGATTGGTCATCAAAATGGGAACTTCCATTATCTCCGCAAAAGTCACAAGTACTTTATCTAGGGCAGCAAGTAGGTAGATATCCTTACTACCTTGACAAGATGCATATTAGTAGTACAACTTCCCTGCGTGATTTGGGCTTTATTTTGGACACCCAACTTTCGTTCAAAGAACATGTTGAAATAATATCGAAAAAAGCTGAACGAATTGTGCACAGCCTCTTCAAATGTTTGCGAACAAATTCAATACAACACTTATTAATTGCCTATAAGTCGTATGTTAGACCAATTCTAGAATATGGCACCACAATTTTTAGTCCCAAATATAAGCGTGAAATTGCCAGGCTGGAATCTGTACAAAACAGCTTCACAAGAAAGCTATGGATACGAGTACATGGGTATGATTACAACACCATCCCCTCACCGGCTTCACGAAACAGATTCTTCAATCTACATACCCTTGAACATCGTAGGAGAAGAAATGATTTAATTGCAATATATAAGATGATAAACGGTCTTACTCGTATTCCCCTTCAGGAGTTCTATACATTTTCTTCATCGAACACAAGGGGTGGTCAGTGGAAGATCCAGTTTCCAGGAGCAAAAAGCAGTGTAAGGTCTCAATTTTTCATTTGCCGTGCTGCCTCTGATTTTTTGAGGTTATCTAAAAAACACATTATACCAAATTTCTTAAGGAAGTATAAAAAACTTCTTGACCGATATCTTCAGGATGCAGTTTAGTAGTTTTCAACTGTATTATGTTGATTCTTGTTGTCTGTTCTGTTTTTTTCCTGTTTAGAATTACTCTAGCTTATGTTTAGTTTTACCTTGTTTTTCTTTTGCATGGTTATCCATGTAGTGAATAAATAAATAAATAAACACACAATCGAAGTCATGAGCATTTCTAGCAAGAGAACTGGAGGCCGGTGATTCAACAACATTAGACAATACTATAGACCTTCCATGTTCGCTGTCATCATGACTGGTGACAGGCTTTAAGAGAAGGTTTTACCGATGTCTGTGCCTTTAACAATTCTCCTTTTAAAAACACATTTTCCTCCCTCAAACTCTTGATCTCCTCGACCAACTCCGCACTGCGCCGGCTCAGCTCTCTAACTTCCTCACGCGTCTCCATCAGAAGTTCAACGACGGTCTTCACATAAGCCGCCACCTTTCCGCTTTCCATCAAAGCCCGCAAGCGATCCGGTTCCGAACTTGCCTCTCCAGCTGATGATCTTCTTGCCTTAGCTGTAACAGACGAGACCCGAGCGGGAAGCGGCATACTATCGATCGTTGCAGTGGAAATTGAGAACAGGTGCGACCCAAGGAGACAACAGTTATACCTTTGAGAGTGGCAAATTTGAGAATACGCGTGTTTCGCTGTCTCCTTTCCACTAGAGACTCCTTCTTAAGCTGCTGATGGAGGCGAGACGGCTTAAGTGGCGAAAAACAGTGAAATACAGTTGGCAGCCGTGGGAAAACGCGCCGCATAGCGTGGGAGATGAGGGTGGAATGAAGAATAGAGTGCAGTTTAAATGTGTATTTGGCCTATACAATGACTTGTGTTGACCATCCGATAGACAAGTCAGTGTTTAGTCCTTCGTGGCCGCGTCTAGGACCAAATCATCGACCCCGGTAGGATGGAACGTTTGGTTGGGAGAGAAATCTGATAGAAGGCCCTTGAGTGAGAGAAGATCACTTCGGAATGTTTTTGGGCGAATTCACTAAATGTCAATTGCAAAGAAGGACGAATCGTTCTCTAGACTTCCTAGACAACACCTAAAAATCTTTTACAGAATTTACTTCGGCCTGTTACGATTCCAGCTCGGTTGCCTGGTAATAAACCAAACAAAAATCAGTGCTGTCTCGGACAATACAATGCTAAGAATCTTGTTTATTAGTGTAGTGTGTTTCTAGTTTTGTTTAGGTATTAGCATTGATTTGTACTGCAAAGAATAGAACGTGGACATAGCCGCTGCCCAACCCTGGGGTAAACAGCTTGGCGCAAGTAGGCTCGGAGGAGGAGGGCTCCGTGTTGTACAGCCCTACACAACGTTTTCTGCTGTAAGAAACTAAAAAATTTACGGAACATCGGTGTATTCTACACCCTTGATGAACTGAGCTAGGCCATTTCTGATGTAACTGTACATGCACGAGTCCTTCTACCAAGGAGATTGCCCACTGAGTACATGGTGACCTCCCTCCACCCCGAGTCTACTTGCACCAACAGCTCTAAGCATGAGAGCTTTCCTAATCGGAAGACAGAACATAGTGATTTGAGCTTCTGCGAGAGCTTCAACTGCTGTCTCACAATGCGAGGGCTTGGTGCAATGCGGGTTTCAGGGAGGGGGGAGGGCGGGATAGGGGGGATGTAGTGTACACTCCCATGGGGATGATTTGACTTTCTGCATACTAGATTTCACCAATACAGCACAATCCTAAGGATCTATACTAGTCGGAGGAGGCACATGGTGGTTTACGTCTCCTTCGCGCTCCTCAAAATTGTCCGGGAGCTTCAGCTGCTCTACTGGTATGCGAAGGTTACAATGCAAACTCAGGTGATGTGAACGTGTAGCAGGGATGACGGACGCAACTGCCACCTTAGGTTTGCCCTTTGCCGTCACTGATAGATCCCAATCCTACTGAATGGCCTCCAAGCGAGATATTCTATCCTACCCTAGGCTGTATTTCGAAAATATCCATATCTAGCAGGGACCAAATTCCATCCCCAACCCGTATTGCACCGAGGGCTTTCATCTAAATACAGAAGATTATGTGACATAGGATGACGTATGCAGTTGGAACTTCAGGGTTCCTCTCCCGAAGAGGACAAATCCGAACTTTGTCTAAAACAGCCTCAATCGTGCTGCCCTTCTCGGAATGCTTAGAACATTGTAAAGAAGGCGGATAACTTACACAAGAAGATATTAAAGGTCATGGCGAGGAATGCACAGTCGTTCACGATGGAGTGCACTGAAATTGTCACGTAGTAGTGTGCAGGGCGAGTAGGATAGCAGAGCTGTCAAAACACCAACGTTTTCGCGAACTTCTGCGTAAGCAAATGATATCACCCAGATGTGACGAAAGGCGATAAAGAATCAATCAGGATAAACGCGTTTTTAGGTGTTGGTTTAGGTGTAGGACAGCACTCATTCTTTTGAAGATAAAGGTCGAGCGGTCGCTTTGCATCTGGCCGAAGAATTCTTAGAAATTAACAAGTTCCATCAACCAGTACACGTAATACGGGCACTTGTGAGTAGGCAACACGAACTGGTGATGGGTCGCCCTAAGAAAACCCCATTAGGGTCAAGCGTGGGCTTCGATTTTTGCTGAAAATTTGCGACCCCCCCCCCCCTTCGAAGCAGAGTTCGTACGACGCCCTCCCGTTCTCTTCCAATGTTCTATTCCTTATATTTCTTGACTTCTTCAAGGTTTTATGTGCATTTTGAATCCTTTAATAGGTTCTTCTTTTCAGGAGCGGCTTCGGCACTGAAGAGAACAAGAAAAGGGGTCACTGAACAATACATGCTTTGATAATATAATACAATTCTTTAAACCTTCGAATGCTATTTTTCGACACTTCAAAATAAGGATTTTTTGGTAGCGATCTTCCAGTCATTACTGTTCATTTTGTACAGGTTTTTTGAGGACGTCATTGACACCACACATTTTCTACCTGAAGGAGCGACGTCTGCATCTGAAATTGTGCTCCTCTGAAATTGTATTGTATAAAATTTCGACTGTTACTTTCTGACGACGACTTAAGTGCTTTCCTCATAAGTTTTTTTTTGAAGCGCTCATCGAATCTATTACGGGGCGGCAAACGAATGATGGACGATGGAATTCCCATGGAAGCAATTTCTCTTATCCTAAGAAAGCATCGTAAAAAATCAAAATGAAGCCTAAAAAATCCAAGCTCTGTGTGTCATACAGCAAAAAACAAACAAACAAGCTTCTCCGCTTTGATGACGGAGCTGCGATGACGATATGATTAGAATGGATCGTATACAAAATTCTCGTTTTTCATGAAAAAATTATTTTTCTAATTATTGATACACAAATCACATTGATGATGTTACTTTTAGAACCTGCTTTTTAAAGCATACAAAACACGTTTACTAAAGCTTTATGAATTTTTCAGGGGCCCCAAAAAATCTCCGGGTTACGGCCGTTTACGTGCGGCTACTGCGTTCTCTGACATGATCGATCGCAATTGAAGGATGAATGGACTCCTCGTGGAAAAATTTTTCTGCCTTCTGAAGGAAAGGACGACAGAGAGTGGAACTGTGCCATATAAAATTTTGAGACGTGCTTATTATACAGTAAAAAACAAGCTTCTGCGATGAGATGACGATATGATTAGGATGGATTCTCGTTTTTCATGAAAAAATTATTTTTTAGCCGAAGCAGTCCACCATACGGATGAAATTCAGCCACAGAATCTTCCAAGTCTCTAATGTCAGTCTCACAATGAAAAAAATCATAATTTTCTGGATCGAACAGGTAGAATCGACCTCTGGTCGGCTTTGCATAAACGCCATCGGAGCACAAAATTGATTGTTCGCAAAAGGTTCATAGCTCCGTCATTTTTTTTAAATTTTGAAAATTGCGCTAGTTTTTTAAAGACTAAAGGAAAAGCGCTTTCCCACCATGCAAAAACCACTTTCTATTAGAGAGGTCTTCATACGCGGCGAACGGTTCAATTTTTGATCGAAAAAAAATTGAAGTGTCCTCACAAAAATGCTCATAACTCGGCAAGTTTTTGGAAGTTCCCAAATTAAGCTAACACATCACAAACTAAAACAGAAGCGCTTTCTCGCTATATACGCATCAATTTCCAAAAAAAGGGGTCTTCATGCGCGGCGGGAGGGGCTCAATTTCTGGTCGGTTTTTGCCAAAAATGGACCAGAAATCGAACCCCCGCCGCGCATGAAGATCCCTTTCTTGGTATTCGATTCCTATATGGCAAGAAAGCGTATTTACTTTTTTGATGAGCGAACGGTACACGGTAAATCGCAAAAACTACAATGTGAGAAACAAGATTTTAAAAGCCATCAGCAACACGAATTGAAGTTAGTTAACAGACTGAAATATACTTCTTCAAAGAAGTGAGGGCGGAACGGCGAATTCGAAAAAAACCGGCAGATTCTGTGAAAAAATACTAGAAACAATTAAATAGGAACAACTAAATAGGAGGGGACTGAGGGAGGTAGAGAATTTGAAGGAGAAGAGCAGTGGGCCGCCAGCACTGCAAGTCGTGAGATCGGCTCCGGATACCAGCATAGTAGGTCCGTCAACTCCAACAAATCTCATACCTTCGACTGCAGGGGAAGCAGAGGACAGACATGAATGTACACTCTGTCTGACCAAACATACAAAATCGGTAACAAGTGATAGAGTAATATGAAATATTTGAAACTCTCAAACAGCAAACAAACGAAAGAAGAGTAATTAGGAAACTTTAAAAAATTAACTAGAAACAACAGCAACTAGGAAACAACTAGTAGAATAGCAACTAAAAAACGGAGAATATTGATAGAAAATATGTTTGTGTGTATAGAAGAAAAAAAGCTAGTGATACTGATTAGTAAAAAAAGAACACGTAAAGAGAAGGAAAAAACTCGAAAAAGGATTTTAAAAAATAATGATAATAAAAATATATGAACATGTAAAAAAATCCCACTCTAGCTAAAGTCAGGGATCTGGTGCGTAGAAAGCGAGTCAATTTTTTTTCAGCTGACTTCGGAAAATGTTGTGGTTGGGCGCTTCAAGTAAGGTAGGAGGCAGCATCTGCAGCCATCGAGCTCCACGGTAGAAAAGTGAATGGAAAACCTTCTCCTTATTTTTCTTCTTTACCTTGGGTAGCGAAAGCAGTACTTGTTAAGACGACCTTGCGATGGCATAAAAACCCAATACTTGCTAGCTCTCAGCCTTGATTCACCCTTCAGGATTTTGAAACAGAAAATTAAATCGTTAAAGACACGCCTATATAGAAGACTTCTAAGATTAAAAATTTTGAGTCTTTCTCCATAACATGGAATAATTCTAGAACTTGTAGTATTTGGGAAGCACCTATAGAACAAAATTTTTGTGAGAGTCTTTTGAACCTTTTCAATTTTTTCCTGACTTTTTTTTGTGTAGGGGCTCCAAACCTGAGAGCAATACTCTAAAATTGGAATAACATATGTCTTATACAAGGTGATCAGAAGAGAGCTATCGTTACATTTCAGGTTCCTAAAAATGAAAAAAATAGGGCAGAAAATACTTTTCGCGCCATATTATCAACGTGATTCGAGAATTTCAACTCCTTGTCCAGAAAAACACCGAGGTCACGGGGTTCCGTTGTAGATGGCAGCAATCTGTTGTCAATTTTGAATTCTGTAGCTGGTAGGCTTCCAATATAAAAGACCATGGTTTTCGAAAGGTTCACTGGTATTTCCCAAGCTTCAGACCACCCCATCATCACATTTATGGATTGAGATAAAGCTTGACAAATCTGCATTTTATTGCCACTGTTATAGATTCCGTAAATTTTTATATCATCAGCATACATTTGTATCTTCACTTGAGGGTGTGTGACTAAAATTGCTGGAAGGTTGAATGTGTATGCAAGGAAAAGGACCGGCGACAATACGCCTCCCTGAGGAACGCCGCTATTGCAATCGTAGCATCTTGAGAAGGAACTTCCAACCTTAACGCACATACGTCTTCCGTACAAATGCGCAGCCATTCTAAAAGAGGTCCTCTGACGCCCAGTTGGCAAAGTTTACCAAGAAGTTTTTCGTAGTTAACTTTGTCAAAGGCTTTTGACAAATCAAAATACACGACATCAACGGAGTCTCCATTATTTAAAGCCAAATTCCAGTCGAAGATGCAGTCTGCCAGCTGAGTGGAAGTGGAGGCACCTGCCGTGAAGCCGTGTTGCTCATATGGAACTAAATTTTTCCGGGAAAACCACGTAACAATCTTATCTCGCACAATCTTTTCCATAACTTTCATTGGTGTGGGCGTTATGCTTATAGGACGGAACGAAGAGAGCTGTACTGATTTAGGATCTTTTGGAATGGCTGTGACAATGGATTCCTTCCAAACAGAAGGGACCCTACAACAATTTAAAGAAATGCTTAAAATCATCGACAGAGGTCTGTAAAGGGAAGTGGCACATTTTTTGAAGATAATTTGTGGAATTGCATCAGACGTTACAGAAGTAGAGCACTTCATTCGTTTCATAACTTTTAAGACCTCCTCAGGGCATATCATAAAATCTTCAATGGCTTTATTTTCGTTTAGGTTAGCATGTTCCAAAACATCGTTCAATTCATGAGGAACATCGTGCGAACGCGAATTAAAAACAGAGGCAAAAACGCGTGCCAGTGCTTCCGCTTTTTGCTGATCACTTATATACAGTGCACCAGTATCCTCCTCATGAACAGGCAGCTCTGACGGTGGCTTCATCTTGCTCCGAATTAGAGAAAACAATGCCTTTTTATTTTGTGTTTTGGAAGAAACTTTTTCTTTATACGCTAGGAATCTTTTCAAGTGGTGATCCAATTCCTGACACACCTTCTTATATAGCGGATGGCAAAGAGGATTTGTCAGTGACTTGAAAAGACGTGATTTTTGATGTATTAAATTAGAGATATGCTTCGGATAGTAATGAAATGAAGTTTTCGCATAATCAATGGGAACATGAAGGGATAAGCCGTAGTAAACTACACGGCAAAATCTGTTGTACACGTCATCTATGTTTTCGTAACCTTGGAAAATTTCCCACCAATCGATGGAATTAAAATACTGCATTAAGCAGGGATAACTGGCCTTACGAAAATTGGGGAAGGGTAGCTCACGTTGCCTAATTAAAGGAACGTTTATCTCAAAGGAAATTATATTGTGATCCGCTGATGCGAATGGGGAAAGAACAGAAATGTTGTCAAGGATTGGAGATGAAGTCAAGATTATGTCAAGAATTGCATCACCTCGGGTAGGTTTCACTACTTGCTGAGATAAACCACAGCAATCAAAAAACTCCAAAAAATTTTCCGAACACAAATTCTTAGGCTTGCTACGCTGAACCCAATCGATATCGAGGTTAAAGTCCCCAAGCACAATTAGATGTTTGCTCGACAGACACAAATCTATCATTACGTCTATAAGGGAATCATCGTCGTCTGCACTTGAGTTAGGTGGACGATACACTAAGACAGCTCTAAATGCGCATGAACAATTTGCATTAACTGCATCGATGCAAAGAATATCAGACTTGAGGCAGGAGGGAACCTTAACAGCAGTTAGAGTAATTGAATTCTTAGCCGGGCAGCAGATGCCACCGCCTTTTCGATTTATGCGATCCCCTCTAAAAACTTTATACGGAAAGTTGGATAGTATTTCTGAATTTGATATCTTCTCTGAAAGCCATGTTTCGGTGATAAAAAGTAGATCTGGATCATATGTTGCCAAAAAGAAGTGTAGATGGTGCATCTTGTTAGCAAGGCTTCGAGAGTTAAACAAGAAGCATTTCATGGCCGTGGATGGCATACCGTGTCCCGCTAGACGTTTCCGGAACCCTAGACCCGGTACGGTCTTCAACCGTCCCCGGCGTCGGTAAGTCTTCGACACTTCGCCACGGTACACCACCCAGACCCTATTACCTAACTGCTTGTTTCGTTCCTTACACTCCTGCCTCAATTCATATTCCCTCTTTCGCTCCTCAGAGGTCATACTACGGCGGACATGAACCTTGCTAAAAGCTGTAGAGCTTCGAAGTCTCCAAGCGTTAGATAGAGCTGTTAACCAATGGGACTTTGAAGGCAATACAACTTTCACCTTACGAATGCGCCCACGTTCATGCCTCTCCATTCTGTACTCCTCCAAGGGGCGGCACTCAAGACTAAGGACATCAAAAATGTCACTAACCTTGTCCTCAAGATCGCGTTGTTTCGCCGAAGGAGGGAGGTCGCAAGGCGGCTCTGGTAACCATTCGATTACTATACTTCTCTCCTTCTTTTCCATGTCAATTCGCTCCGATACTTCCTGTGGAATTTTAGAAATCAGTGCATATATCATTTGTTCAATAACTGGGTCCTTGTTTCTCTCCAGAACTGCGTTAATCAGCTCATTAACTGACATCTTGGAGAAGTCCGTAGAAGAGGAGCTCGTATTAACCTCAGCTACATTTTGACCCTTCCCACTCAGTTTTCCTGACACTTCAGAAACCCTTTTGTTGGTCTTAGCGCGCTGCGACATAATGGGTTTGATGTGGTCAACAAAATCAATTCACTACGTCGAGGCACCCTTCACACAAACAAAAGAGGGATCAGTGAAATGATGCACTGGAGCTAGGAGAAGAAAAGCGAACTTGGTTAGAAGTGAGCAGACAAGGAGTTAACTAAATCGGAACGTAGGAAACGAAACATAACAGAAAACAATAGAAGAAAAACGATGTAGGACTTAGCCGTGTAGGACTTAACGATGTAGGATTTTTGAACACTTTGTGCAATCACTCCGATGACAAAGGTGATGGATTCAGTTCACGACGTCACAAAATTGACCACAACTCGGTTTATTTTCCCAAAATCAAAAATCCCGCTCGCTCATCAAAAAACTAAACAGAGCAAATACACTTTCTAACCATATAAAAATCGATTCCCAAAAAAGGGGTCTTCATGCGCGGCAGAGGGGGGGGGGGTGGTTCGATTTTCGGCCCGTATCATCGCGAAATCGGTCAGAAATCGAACCCTCCCGCCGCGCATGAAGAGCCCTTTTTTGGAAATCGGTTCTTACATTGTAAGAAAGGAATTTCGAAAAATTAGGCGAGTTATGAATAGTTTTGTGAAATCACTCCAGTGACGTCGGTGAAAGGTCAATCCGAGGTCCAGTTCACGACGTCACAAAGTGATCATAACTCAGCTGGTTTTCTGAAAATCAAGATCCCTCACACTCATCAAAAATAAAACAAGTTCACTTTCTAACCATATAAAATCGATTCCCAAGAAAGGGTTCTTCATGCGTGGGGCCCGATTTTCGGCACGTATTTTCGCAAAATGGACCAGGAATTAAGCCCGTCTCGCCGCGCATGAAGACCCCTTTTTAGCGAGATTTTGAAGCCTTGAAAAACTTGCCGAGTTATGAGCATTTTTGTGAAATCACTTCTATTTTTTTTACCCAAAAATTTAACCGTCCTCCGCGCATGAAGTTCTCCATTTTAGAAAACAGTTCTTACAAGGTGAGAAAGCGCTTTTCTTCTAGTTTTTGAAAGGCTAGTGGAATTTTCAAAAATCGAGAAAAGCTTACCGAGTTATGAACCGCTTTGTGAACGTTCAATTTTATGCTCCGATGACGTTGGTGCAAAGTCGACCAGAGGTCGATTCAACCTGTTCGATACATAAAATCATGATTTTTTCACTGTGCATTGATCAAGACTTGGAAGTTTCTGTTACAGGATTTTATTCGTATTGGTTGTCTGCTTCGGCTAAAAAATATTTTTTTCATGAAAAACGAGAATCCATCCTATTCATATCGTCATATCATCGAATAAACTCAGTTCTTTACTGCATAATAAGCACGCCTTAAATTTTTATATGGCACAGTTCGTTCCACCCTCTGTCGTCGTATCCTTCAGAAGGCAGAAAAATTTTCCCACGAGGAGTCCATCCATCCTTCAGTTGCGATCGATCATGTCAGAGAACGCAGTAGCCGCACACAAACTGCCGTCACAATTCACAATGCTTTAATAAATGTGGTTTATATGCTTCAAAAAGCAGTTTCTAAAAGTAGCATGTTTCATATAATTTTTTATATATTTATATTTATTTTTATTTCTTATATTATTTTTTGGTCGATTTTTTCAGCAAATGACGCTAAATCGAGACGTCTGTTCATGCAGAAGATCGTTTAAGAAAAACGTAGTTTTATCATTGTGTGTAAATGTGTGTCAAACGGGCTTAAAGTTTTATAGGGTGCGATTTCACCATCTGATGCTGTTCCGTCTATAAGAGAGAAATTTCTTTTCAATGTAAATCCGTCCTTCGCTTTCGATTCCGTCATCGATTCGAAGAGCGCGTCAAAAATCTTGCAGGGAAAGCACTTAGGCCACAGGTAATTAACACTTGAATTTTTATAGAGTGCAATTTTGGATGTCGCTCCTTCAGGAAGAAAACTGCAGTGTCCATGAAATACTGAAAAAAAACTGCCGTGTCCATGATATCCTCTGAAAAATGAAAACCTCTCATTGATTCTGTATCTGCGAGCAGAAAATCTATATTTTCACTGTATAATAATCGGCATTAAATTTTTCGATATTCAATCCTATTTTTTTAACTCCAGGAGACGCAAGTGCTTGTATATCTCCGAATTGTCGTAGCCACATCTGAAAAAAACTTATTAATAGACGCAAACATCATCTAAAAACTTGAACTTGAAGAGAATCCTCTGCCATAACCGAGAGGGTACGTCACCCCTCCAGACGACGCTACAGTACGATCCCCGCTTCCGGTTCCCGAACCTCAAGCTTGACTCTGTACCTCATTCACATCACTCGGCGTTTGTGGGCTCATGCTTTTCAGGATTGTGTGACTGCGTCTTCGCGAGCCAACCTTCACGCGCAGAGTCCGGCGAGTGCGAGAAGTAAGCGAGGGTCCCTGATGCGAGGACAGTATCGGGGCCGGGGCGTTTGTTACCTACACGATCCCGCCTGTCACCCCTTCCCGCCCTACCTGTGCCGCCGTATTTGGACAAGTTTGGTAAATTGGCATGACGTCGTCCAAAAACCGAACAGCTGATAGGAGACGATTGAGGAGCGCATCTCATGGGGAACTCCGAAGTCGTTTCTTAGCCAATTCGCTTGTGGAAACGGTTAAGTAAAGGAGGCGGATTCTATAAATTTTCGCCACAACTAGATCCTATGATGATTTTGGTCAGGAGTTGGTGGTCTCTATATTGAAGGCTTACCTGAAATTTTGCGCAAAACCTGCTCACCGTCCTCTCATTTTAAAAAACCAAAGAATTCTCCTTGTATTGAAGATTTCTAGTCGATGATCGCGTTGTTGTCATGACATATCTCGCTAAGATGTTGTTGTACTTGTCGGAAAATGCAGACGGCGCCTTAGTACTGAGCAGTGTGGCGGTACCTGAAGAACGACTTGGCGCTGCAATGAAAAGTGCTTTTCTGCAAATGTGTTGTACAAGATTCTGTCTCTTGTCTCAAGAACGAAATCTATTCAGGATAGAGCTGCAAGGTCAAGGGAAGTAATTAGAAATCCGATGCCTCCATGTGATGGCGGGGAGCCGGACATCTCGACCTCGTCGGGCAATTTGCTCCTCCCCTTTCTGAGGGCAGTGTAGGGAACACCTCTCCTCCCATTGTGGCTGGTCATCGGGGCTGGGAATGGAGGGCTGGAGGGCTGGAGGGCTTGGTTGGTCTGCGCTGCAAATCCGAACCGGCACGAAATTGGGTGGACGCCTCACCTAACGCCTCCTTCGACAGCGTACCCAAGTGCAGGATGAAGAACACGAATTGTTATTTCGTCTGTTTCGGATGCGACCCGGGAAATTTGGGCAACGTTAAGCCGTTTTCTAACATTTCATTTTGAGCTTTAAGAAAGTTTCTTTTTGCATAATGTTATATGCCACTAAAAAGAGAATTACTTGTTCTATCGGAAGCACGTTTCGCTTTCTCACTTCGATTTTTCAATTTTTATGCTATTAAAGTTGAAAGTCAAAAAAGAAAGAAAAACGACCTTCGTCGGCAGCTCCTCTCTGCTTAATATTAAGCTTTTTGCACAAGGTTCCAATACATACAATTGATGCTAAAATAAACTTAACGGATTCATTCAATTTGATTTTAGATGGTTTTCAGGAATTAAAGTTCAGTGTCAAGAAAACATTGATTATTCGTTCCAACAGCTTCTACTCGAAAGATATTTTCTTCTATCAAATAATGTGCTACGTTGACTAGTTCATGCTGATTTTTGACAATTTGTCCAAAAAGAAAAAAATGAAAATTACCAACAGCTCCTTCTCTTTGCTCATTTTCTTTCTCGCACAGTGTTATATGTCATTCGAGAGAGAATGTTTCGTTCTGAATAAACAGCATTTTCTTTGGTCATTTTGAACTTTGCTATTTTTCAAGTCATCAAAATGGAGTGAAAAAGACAAAGGTGGGAGGTGTTGTTAGTATAACTGTGCTCTCGAATTTTTTTAAATATTTAAATGATTTTGAATGCTCACAAATTTCAAATAATCGAATTCGAAGATATTGGGAAAAAGCGAAGATTTTTGAAAATTCGAATCCGAAAAATGCGGTTTTTCGAATATTCTGATTTGAGTGAAAATCATTCAAATGCCTATTGGAGTAGTGCATTCAATAGCAATTATAGTTGGTAGAAATAATTTATTTTCTTGACACCCCACTTTAATGCCCTGATAAACAACGAAACTCAAAATGAACAAAAAAACCGAACACACATTCGTGTAGAATAAATCTTTCTTCCTCGAGTGGTTGGTTTATAATGTTTTGAAAAATCTAAAACGTAAGCAGAGAGAAGCTGTCGGCGAAGGTCATTTTTCTCTTTTTTGACTTTCCACCTTAACACGTCGGCGACGAGGCGATTTTCACGTGTCTGGCGCGTGCGACGAAGTGCCTCGCACAAATTTTGCGCGAACTCCGTCTAAGAGCACCAAACTCCGTCTAGGGATAAATTTGGGATACCAAACATGACACTACTAATGCTCGTCTTAACGGTTACGACCGGATACCTCCCTCACAATTCTATAATTATATTTTTATTATTTATTTATTATTATTTTTGTATTTATTATTTTTAATTTATTATTTTTAGAGAAAAAATAATAGATTAAAACTTTCCTTAAAGCGCAGCAAGGAAGAAAGTATATAGCGCATTAGAAGATTACGTCGCGCTATGCACTCAAAAACTTCGCCGCAACTTTTATTCGATTGATAGTGCAAATCCCACTTACATTAACCAATAAAGTGAGGGTATTGTGTTCTCTACGTATTTCTTGTTGTGTCATTAACAGGTGTCAAACTCCATGCGAACAGAAATTCTACTATCAGTCGAATCAAAATCGCGAGGTCTTGGAAGAGGGTATGGCGCAATTTCGTCTTTTAGCACTAACAAAACGACCAGCTTCCCGCTCTTTAGCAAAAGTTTTAATCCATCACTTTTCCTCAAAAAATAAAATTTGTATAAAATTTTGAACATATGTTCACGCCTTGGATGGTTGAATAAAAGTCGGTGGTCCTGACAGGACTATCGATTAATATGGAAACCGACCGTAATCGTCCAAAAGGACATCGGCATCGTTTTCAGCATCCTGAGTAACCTCTCTGGACGAAATTTGTATGGACCGGAGGATATCATTCTTGTCATAACAATATAGCGTTGAGCACCATTGAGCGACGTCCTCCCATGAGACAGACTGGCTGTCGCGCACTAATGAGCGATATGGCCTGTTAATCAAAATGTTAGAAGGTGGAGGGACTTAGCTTCCAACATGCCCCTCCATAGATGTTTCTCCTTTTTAGCCTGCACACTCCCGGGTTTAGTCGTTGGCGAATCCGACTCCTGGGATTCACAACAAACGATAAGACGTCTCTGCTGGGGCAGGTTGAAGGGATTGCAAAGACGTGCACGTGTTATGGAACTGCGCCCTCCATGCTCCGCCTGCGTGTCCATCACCAATATCACAATGCCTCACAGCTCGTAGACGCATCTTATTGGCATTATGGATGGATGCCTTGAAATCTTATTTCTTTCACCTCTGCTGCTCATAGCAGCTACAATTTGTGAACTAATATTAATATTCAACAACATTTGAATGGTACAGGACCTATTTTGGAGTGCTAGGATAAATTAAATCAGAGTAGCAAGTGCTCCGAGACGCCTAATGGCATGTCTCGCACTTGCGCGCTTCGCACGACTTTGCAGCGTCACTGACCTATGGAAAGTAGTTTTTGTGAAACATAAAATTCGCTAACATCCAGGACATGGTGCGTAGTTTATCGGCATCAAGCCGTTCACCACTTCGGCACCTTCACCATAGACATTCTCTTCGGATCGTCCAGTAACGCCATTGGTTTGTGCTGCGCAGTACTTCTGTCCCTTTTCTTGCTTCTCCGCAACCGTTCTCATGCTCAACAGCTAGCGTTTCCAGATTTCGTTGACATGTTTCCGGAGCCAGGTTCCTCCTCACTCGTTCCTTCTTACTGGATCTAATTGCTGGTCCGCCTTTACTGACCTTCCCTCCCCCTCTTTAGTCCTCCACCTTTCTTGTCCCAACTCCAGGCCATTTCTCTGTTTTCACTATTGACCTCCTCTGTTCTCTTCTTGTTGGTTTCCCCGTCCTAACCCCTACTCCAGGTTGTTCTTTTCCTTAGTGGTCGCTCTCCTGGTCCACCCGAGAGGTCTCCCTTACTGCCCTTCTCCACCACCCCCTTGGTGGTCCTCCCATGCACACAGCAGACGTCGGTGACACTATTCAGGACCTTGAGGGCCCGTCTTCTGGATTCAGAAGCTCAGAAACGCGCACAGTCGCCACGTTTCTAGCGTCATATCGAGCATGAAGAGGCTGTGCTGTGGCAGATTCCTTGGGCCCCGTATGGATTCCCTTACGGCTCCCTCTTGTTGGTTCCCGTCCGGGTTCTGCCTCCAGGTCCCTTCTTCCAGGTTGATTCCTTCCCCCCCCCCCTCAGGATCCTCCTTACTACTCTACCCCAATTAAATATTTCACCCACGCTCACGGCACGACGACGGCGAGCGAACGCTCATTGCGCGACATCGGTGTCACATCTTCTAAATCTGGTATCTCTTAAAGGATAAAGGATAAAGGACGGCGTTACTCAATCCCTTTTGGGATGCGCCAGCGCATTCTACTTCTACGGGATGTCGTGGAGGCGACATGAATGCGTATTTGGCCATACAATGGCTTGCGGTGGCCAGCCGATGAACAAGTCAGCGCTTTATCCTTCCCAGACAAGTCTGGTACCAATTCACCGACCCCGGAGGGATGGAAGGCTTGGTTGACCTGGGCGGGAAATCCGAACCAGGAACCTGGTATCGGGTGCACGCGACAGTCGCGCCTCCTCCGACTGCGCTACACGCGCCCTAGGTATCTCTTACTGGTAATGAATCACCTTGTTGACCCTCCTTACTGTGCCTCCCCCTGATTGCAACTGCCTACTGGTCTCTCCTTATTGCCTAAACCCTTTTTGGAGCCACATCCTGGCCTGCTTCATTATTCTCCCTATCGGCCCACCCCCCATCCTGATGCCTCCAGCAGGTCGCTCCTTCTTGATCGCTATCGGTTCTCCACCCTTGAAGTCCCCCTTCTACTCTTACGATTAGTCCTCCTTTAGTGGTCATCTCATGCTAATGGTAAGCCGGCTTATGAATCTGGATGCTCAGAAACGCGCGTAGGTGCCGTTGTGTTAAGCAGTAAAGGGCTGCGCTTCCCCTGCTGGAGCAACATCCCACGTTCAATAGCAAATTTTGCCCACGCTGTAGATGATGAGGCGTATATCACTCAAGCTAGATCACTTGATCGCCCAGCAGTGCATGATTCGGCGTATCTCACTTAGGTTAGATCACTCAAACGTCATCGACCGCTAATCAGTTATACATTGGTAGATAGATAGATAGATAGATAGATTGTAAGGACGGATATGGCGGAACACTGTTCTTCAAAGATTCATTCACAAAGCAAATGCGTTAGGAAGAAATGAGACAGAGCTACGCATAAGGGAGGAGAGGTGGGATTTTATGAGAACAGAAATGAGTCATTTGCCGTAAAAATAGTGCCTGCTAGGTGGACCATTAAAGTCTAGCAGACTAGTGTATTACTTTTCTGCATTATACTTTTCTTATTCAGCTTCTATCGTAGCGGTTTGGAAATCGAAGCCTCTTTTGATCCCTGTTTCGGGGCAATTCCAACTGATGACATATTCTTCTTCCTTTCCTTCGAAACTTTAGCAGCAACTTCTGAAGAACCCGGTTTGCGCAGGGACTCTGCCGACTTCGTTTTTTGCGCGTTCTCGGCTGATCCTCCGGCTGGTCGAGTTTCCTTTGAAGTCTTTCCTGAAAAAGCGCTTCACATTGCCGTGGCTTGCGTTCACCTATTAAGTGCAGAATCTCTAAACCTTTAGCAAGGTTTCTGTCCCCTTGTGAGTGGATTCCGCAGACGTTTTCTTTGTATCTGATTCAGCCATTTTACTCTTATACGGTGATATTTTTGAGGTCGTTATAAGGAGAGAATCAGATCGTTCTTTCACGACCGGTCCCCGCGCCTTGTGGGTCTCCATCTGAGAAAAATTGCTGTCATGAAACATAGAGCCTCTTCAAAACGGTCTACAACAAGACTGATCTGCTCACATATTTTTGCCTTTCGTATAGCCAGAATAGAAGACCACCAACGATGATCAGTAGATCTCCCATCTGAAGTCGTTGACAGGTCACGTATTTAATTGCAGAGTTCTACAGTATCTCTTGCAGTACAGAAAAGAGATGATTTCAGTGAAGAACCAACCACACTGATCAGAATAGGCAAGACGGCGGTATCAGATGCAACCTTCTTCGCCTTGTCTGCATAGATTTTAGACGACTCTAAGCAGAAGTATGAACAAAGCGGATTTTATCTTAAAATTCAATTCACGGTTAGCTACGAGCGTCACCTGGTTGGCTTTCATCTTCCGACTTCCTTGGAAAAATTGTTGTTGGCCCTAGACAGAAGCGCGTTCTAATGGTGAAATCCATTTTATGGCGCTAGATTACCCTCACCGGCTGAATCGATCTTGGCGTAAGGCTTTTCCGGAGAAGTGGTAGATGATTCTAAACAAAAATGTAAGCGGATTCTACGCCAGGCTGTGTTTTATCGCCGATGAAGATTATCACCTGCTTTGGTTATGGTTGTACTTTCAGGTTTCATAGTTGTGCTTGTCACCGGCTGACTTGCAGTCTTCACAGTTGTGCTTGTCACCGGCTGACTTGCAGTCGTCACAGTTGTGCTTGTCGTCGGCTGACTTGCAGTCAAGGTCAAGGCTGATGTTGTTTCTTCATCGCTCTCCAGCGGTAGGCCTTGGACACGTCGAATATAAGCTTCTTGCGCTACAAATCATCTATATGCAGGGTGTCATGGAAGAATATGCAGAGCCAGACCGGAGCACCTGAAGAAACTCCAGCCAGCGCTCATCAACACGCTGGCGCGGCTCTTCGCACGCTACCTGTCCGAGTGCAAGGTTCCATCTCAGTGGAAGACCAGCAGGACCGCCTTGCCGTACAAAGAGAGAGACATGCACGACGTTGACAACTATGGCCCGATCTGCCTGTTGTCCGTAATCTAGAAGCGGATCTATCCTAGTAGGGGGGGGGGGCACATATTTAAAAATTACCTAACAAGTCGACATGGGACTTACCGAGCGGCTCCTGAAGGACACGATAGCCGTGGTCAGCACGTGGCATGAGGCCTTATGCGCCCTCCTCACCATGTTGTTGTTATAACATGTCAGGCGATAGTAAGCCCGCCGAGACGGTTATAAGAACCGCGGCGGTTTAATTTTTTTGTTCGCTCGTTGGTTTTTTCTTTCTTTTAGGTTCTCTCGTGTCCTTCGGGATCTGCTCGTTAAGTCCCATGTCGATTTCTTAGATAATTTTTAGATATGTGCCCCCCCCCCCCCCCCCCCGACTAGGACCGATCCCTAGAAGCTGCTCCTGAATAGGATCAGCGGAAATGTTTGGCATACAAAATGCAGTGCCCGTCTAAATAAGAGCTTAAAAAGGTCCAAACTCCATTCACAGTTCTTGGAAACTTTTTCGAGCAGAGCAGCTAGGCCTTTCATCTCTCTGAGGTTGGCGAATTGATACGGAATGCTTTGATAAGGACACAACACTGTCTTGCCCTTTAACTACCAACGCATCTCATTGCGTGACTTAAACGTGCACAGGGACTGTATATTTCAAGAAAGCACATTAAAGGATACAGAAACAGCGATATACTGCTTTCCAACCCTTACCCTTGACATTGAGTGAATCTGTCGGTGAAGTTGATCTACAGGGTGCGTAAAAAGTATTGACGCACTAAATGACGGTTGTGGAAATAGTATTGCGCAGTAAGTTTTAAAATATTCACTTGAAAAATATGGAAAATGATTTTGCAAACACGATAGAATAACTCGTAATTGACATTGGCTCCTTTACTGTGAATACAGGAGCAAAAACGACGGAAAAATTCATGAGGACGCGCCGCAAACACTTGCTTGCATTTCGTTCCGTGCTTTGAACAGGGTAGCCTTGTGCGACTGGTCACTTCTGTTGAAAGTAGCCCAGACATCATTCTCCAAAATCGCCTAAAAAGAGTAATCCAGCGGATTCTTGTTTAAGCTGTGCTCGTCTGAGAAGCTGTCTACATCTGCACGCGTTATGTGTTTGCCGTTATCGGACAGAGGTTGATAATTTCGGATTTGAACGTTAACGTGCGTGAACCTCTTGTAATTATCATCTGTTATGACAGAGCCGTGGCTGACGTTTGGGTTGCTGACATCTTTCCTCACCTACCGTTTCGAACAGCGCCTAAATCTCTTGTTAAGGAAGTATTCGGCTCTTTGGGTAACAGACAAAAAAAGGGCCACCGTAACGATGACGATCATGTTTCTTCAGTTTTTTCGTGAGTGTTTTTTGAGCACAAAACAGACAACAAAAATAACACACAAAAACCTAGAGGGGTAGAAAGAAAAAGCTGGAGCTGAATCAAAACGTAGGTGCGTCAATACTTTTTACGCACCCTGTAAGTCTATTCTATTACAGCGAAACGTCGAGCCGTTTGCGAGCAGAGGTGAACGGCTCTAAAAGGATCTGCATTCCTTATAGGTGAACGCCATCATGCATAGAACTGTAGCAAGTGAAAATACCAGCTGTGAAGCGTATACAAATAGAGATGTTGAGAAGCAGCTTGCAATCTGTCTGTCTGTTGTCCCGTTGATCCTCGAATTGCTCGAGCGGGTGCCAGCAGCGTCTCCATTCGTCCCTGTCGCGTGCCAGAGTGGTCCAATGGATCCTCCTCGCTCGAGGGACACGAAGAGCGTCATATCGGTCGTTCAGGGCTTTAACGAAGAAGTCCGACCAACGCGTTGGTGGGCGTCCCGGTGTTCTTTTGACATCCCGCGGAATCCAGTCGGTGATGGCTCTCGTACAGCGGGTGTCTGTGAAGCGCGTTGCGTGGCCGGCCCACCTAATTTTCGACAACTTGGCCCACGCGACAGCGTCTCTGATCTTCGAATGTCGGCGAAGCTCGGAACTCCGGAGACTTCTCTCACTTGCGTGAGTCGTGTCACTCCGAGCATCGTCCTCTCGATTCCACGCTGCGCGACGCTGATCGATTGCTCATCCTGCTTTCGTATAGCCCAGGTCTCTGAGGCGTATGTTAGGGCAGGAAGAACAGTGGAGTCGAATAGGTGGGCAGGAGTCGGACGTTATTCGTCTTCTTCGCGACTTCTTCGACGCTCTTGAAAGCTCCCCAAGCCGCTCTTTTCCTCCTGCTCAGCTCTGGTGCTAGGCCGTTGGCCATGTTGACTTCGCGACCCAGATACACATAGCTGGAGCATTCGGAGATGTTCGTTCCGTTGAGCGAGAATGGGGCATCAGAAACCCATCCGTCCCTCATGAACATCGTCTTCGTAAGATTCAGCTGCAGTCCAACGTTCCCACATACGCGATCGAAGTCGGCCAGCATTTGCTCCGCCTGGCTAATGCTCGGTGTTCCTATTCTAGTTCGCGCATGACGTTTTCGAGAGTGGCGCGGAAGAGCTTCGGGGATATGGTATCCCCTTGCCGAACCCCTCTCTTCACGTCGATGACGACGTCGTTGTAGAATGGTGAGATCTTGGTCGTGAATCCACTGTACAGCTCTCGAAGGACTCTGATGTACTGAGAAGGAACGCCCTGAGTGAGCAGGGCTTCGATGACCGCTTCAGTTTCGACAGAGTCGAATGCCTTCTTCAGGTTGATGAACGTAAGGCACAGCGGCAGCTTGTACTCTCGCGACACTTCGATGAGCTTCGTAATGGTGGGTATGTGGTCGATCGTGCTGAATCCTCTCCAAAATCTTGCTTGTTCGCATGGCTGTCCTTCGTCCAGCGTTCGGCTGATCCTATTCAGGATAACTCGAGTGAAGAGCTTGTAGACTACGGACAGCAGGCAGATCGGGCGAGCGGTAGTTGCCAATGTCGTGCACGTCTCCCTTCTTGTACAGCAAGACGGTCCTGCTGGTCTTCCACTGAGATGGAACATTGCACTCCGACAGGTAACGTGTGAAGAGCCGCGCCAGGGTGTTGATGAGCGCTGGCGGGAGGTACTTCAGGTGTTCGGGTCTGATCCTGTCGGGACCAGGTGCTGTACGTTTCTTCACCGACGAAATGGTGTGTCGGATCTCGGAAGGGAGAACAGAGGGGACGACGTATCCATCCTGCGGAAGATGGCATGGGGCAGGTGGACGTGGCTATCGAAGAGATCGGAGTAGAAATCGTGGATGACCTTCTCCATGGTCTTTCTGGATGAGGTAGAGGTTCCGTCGGGACGTCGGAAAGCGGTCATCTTGGTCTTGAAGTTGGCGAAGTCTCGGCGGGCATTGCGTATGCTCAACCCTGCCTCTGCAGCTTCAGCCAATACTTCCGCCCTTCTCTCCTTAAGATCCTCTTTTATCGCCGCTCTGTCTCGCAAGCTCGTACGTCAGTTGGTAATTGCCTGACGCTCATGCTGCTCCATGCTGGCGTATCAGCTCGAGAGTTTCCGGAGACAGACGTCTCTTGGTGGTCTTCAAGCTCTGAGCTTCCTTAGCACTATCGTGGAGATAGTGCACGAAGCGGTCGTACTCCTCGTCGACGTTGTCCATGACGGCATCTTCCCAAAAGCCGGCAAGAGAGGTGTAGAGGTCCCAGCTGATGGTCGTTCTGGGACTCCTCTTCTTGAACTTCGCGGCCTTCTCTCCTTGACGCGAAAAGCGGAATCTTGCGCGAAGGAGGCGGTGGTCCGATCCCGTGTAGAACTTGGGGACAACGGAGACATCGATCAGGCAATACTTGCGGTTGAAGATGATGTGGTCGATCTCATTGCGGAACTGGCCACCGGGAGATTTCCAGGTCCATCGTAGGGAGGGAGGCTTCTGGAATTGCGAGTTTCCATGGATGGTCTTGGTCGACATGATAAACTCAGACAGCCTTTCACCTTGCTCGTTCCACTCCAAACCGTGGGTTCCGATGTGAAGTTCTTCCGGCGACCTTCGTGATCCGATCTTGGCGTTGAGGTCACCGACGATCACCTTGTAGAAGGTGTGATCTTCCTTATAGAACTTCTCCAGCTCCACGTAGAAGGCTTCGACCTCTTCGTCGTCGTAGTCGGATGTTGTGGCATACGCGACGAAAACAGTCAAAGCTGGCACGGAGCCACATCGCTTCAGTCGCAGACGTCGGATTCGGGTTGTCAGACTCGTACGAATCGATGTTCATGGCCAAGTGCGTGTTGACAAGGACACCAACGCCGCCTACTCCCCTGCTGTCGCATGTTCCGAGGAACAGTTCTTCTCCGGAGTCGTAGGCGGCGTGTAGGGGGTGGTGTCTTCTCGTCCCGGTCAGTCCGATGACGTCGTACTTGATCTTCCTGGCTTGCATCATCAGGTCCTCGACGGATGCTTCCGATGCAAGCGTGCGGGCGTTGTAAGTACAGATCGTCATCCTAGTCTTTCTCAATTTGCGCAGCCTGGTTAGGCCCTGAGATTTTAACAGCCTCTCCGTACTCGTCCTTCCCATCGCTGCAGAAATGGGGGCTCTTTCAGGGTCAGGGGAATGAGCCCCTTTAGTGCTGCTGCGTTTCACTGCAATACAACACGGGTAGCTAGTCAGGCTCTGTCGTGCGGACGAAGAACTCCGGGCAGCCAGCCAGACTGCCCGAAGTGACGGGGCGAGACTTTTGAGGCGGCCTCGAATCGCCTTACATGTACTCCCAGTCTACCGAGTGCAAGCTTTTGGTCGGGCCGACACAGTTACAATCCGCACAGTCACGGACACATCCACGCACACTGTGCACGAACATGCCGCTCCCACGCACAAGGAACGCATCGACCCGACACAGCAGGAGCAAGGAGTCCATCCCCTGCATCCCACCTGCGTCTCTGGGCAGTACACGGTCGCATTTGGTTCGCGTTTAATTCCCCTATCCACCACCCGGGGACGCGCCACGTGGCCCTGCGACAAGCGGCCCGAGATCCCTCTTAACAAGAGAACCCGAAGGCTCTCTATCGAGGGAGATCCGTGGAGAAGCAGCTTACGCTTCAATAACAACCAGCCACAAGAAGGCACTTTTCGGGTCATTCCGATCCCATATGACAAATTTATTCACGAACAAGCATGTTCATGGAGGACTGTGTTTTTCAAAAAGCCATCTTTCAGAAACCAGCTCAAGACGATTTGAGTTTGCGTTTGCATCCGTAAGAAACCACTCGGCGTTTGTCAGTTTCACATATTTTATGGGGTGCCAATTAAAACACCATTGGGTTTCCTTTTTATCTACCAATTTAGATTCTGGAAGGTGAAGAAATCCTTTATAATAAACTATTTTTATCAAACTCGAACATGTGATGCATACTTTACATTGCTAGATCAACGAACAGACCAGTGCGAGCAGAACCGACCTTTCGCATTTTTCTCCAAACATTTTGAGGACTCAAGACTTGGATTGTAACCTCTTTCTGTCTTCCATAGTTCCTGAAATTTTAAAACTCATTTTTTCCATGATTGTAGTGCAACTTATCGCACGAACCATCATTCTTGTGAAATTTGAAGTGCAGAAGTCCGTGTTACAGTAGCAGTTTATATCATCATTTTCATCAACCCAGCAACTGTCCGAAATCTAGAGATGTCGTGATCATAATATCGTCGCGAATCACTATGTATTCTTCAGAGGCACACAACAAAGAAATAAAACACCTTATAATCAGGAATGTGAAGCGATGTTATGAACCGTTGACAACGCTTTGACTGCCAAATGTGAAAAATTGAGGGCATCCGTCCGCTCTGCAACGTATCGAAGACGTTGCTTCACTAGGAGCATGTTCAGAATTCGCAAGGAAGAAGAACTCACTTGAATAACGTAGTCGCCAGGCCAGAAGCACACTCTAACCGAGGCGTTATGTCTCCTTGCTGAAATAATCCCCTCTAACAGCGCCTGTCCTATTTTTAATTCCACCAAGTCACGATCAAACTTCTCTTAAGATTTCAAAACGTTTTCAAGGAATCACCAGACTTGTCGCGCAGAGAACCTTACTAGGGAAAAGTTTCGAATTCCCATGGAACTTCAAGTTGAGACCAGGATCACTAGAAAGAGCTCGGAATGCTGATTACGAATATGTGTGTCAAAATTGAAAAATGAAAGTCTTGAGCGAGTTATGACCTGCCGAAATCGGGTGGCCTCACCACAGGCTGGCTGTGCGACGAAGCTAGTGAGAACGTGGTGATTCATTGGGGCTCCGTAAGAAGGGCCAGCCAGCTGCGGTGATGTCACAGGAGTAGTGCCCCTGCTCGTCAGCGGCGTCGTTGGTTCGGTTCCCATTGCTGCCGGTCTCTTGCAGATCATGATTTATCTTCGAACTAACCTTTTATTCTGAATTATGACACATGTTTGATTATAGAGGAGGGGAAACTGCTATACACGTTAGTAAAAATGCCTAAAAGCAAAAACTGCTATGGTGACATTTTTATTCACTATTTTGCACAAATAAAGTTCAAATCATATACTGAACAAATAAAGGTGTTTCCAACAACCTTGGCATTCATGGAACAAAACAAAATGTGTGAAGTAGACAAGTTGCTCACACACTGCACATCTTGCACATGCAGCCTCTCTACAACCAGCAGCAAAACAGTAAAATGTAGAGCAGACAAGATCAAACAAATATTTACTAGGCATGACATACACACGTGAGTGATCATCAATGTAACCTGCAAAATTCCAAGAGTTTTGAAAACCTAGGGGCACAAACCGTGAGGTAAATCTGCGATAGAACTTCAGCAGGTTGTCTCTCTGGGCCATATTGAACTCCACGCTATTTGCCATGGCAAACGACCTGAGCCTTTCCATAAGGTTTTTCATCGGGCCGAAGAAAAAAACGTCAGATGTCACCAGTGTCACAACAGCAGTTTTTTGCCTTCAGCCATTTTTACAGACGTGTATGATAGTTTTGCCGGCTATTCAATCAAACACGTGTCATAATTTAGAATAAAAGGTAATTTCGTAGATAAATTATGATTTACAAAAATAGGGGCAGCAATGGAAACCGAACCAACGACGTCGCACGTGACGAGCGGGGGCACTACCCCTGCGCCGCCGCCGCAACTCCCAGTCCGTTCTCACAAAGCCCCTATGGACTCATCACGCTCGTGCCAGCTGTGTGGCACAGCCAGCCTGTGGTGAGGCCCCCCGATTTCGGCAGGCAATAACTCCCTCAGGGATTTCATTTTGCAATTTTGACACCCATATTCGTAATCAGCATTCCGAGCTCTTTCTAATGATCCTGGTCTCAACTTGATGTTCCATGGGAGGTCGAAACCCTCCCCTAATTAATAGTCGAATTTTGAGAAAATGTAGACTTCTAGAATTTCTTAGTATATGACAACGTATTTTTACCTTCTCTTTACTTGAGACTATCCATTTTTCACACGAATGCAATAATAGCCAGGACTTGCAAATACATTGATATTCAGTACATCTCATAGGCCCTCAACAATCCTATACAATCTTGGAAATTGCCTTAGGTAGAGTACTGGCTAAATTATTCATATAGGTGTGTTACGGAAGTACAAACTGATCCACACACTCAAAGTGTAATTTTTTAAAAGTTTGCAGTGAGTGAATCGTGCACAATATTGGTGCTTGTTCTCTCCACCTCAATTATTTGTCGTTATTGGTCGATTTGTTTTCAACTTACTTGGAATAAAAGGTAGATAGATAAACGTTAGTTCATCAAACAATTTATTTAAATTAAAAATTAAAGTCGAACAACGGACGTGAAATACAAAATTATTTCTAAATAACCCGCTATTAATGATAGTCACCTCTTGCTAGCAGTAGAAAGGATTTGTTGAAATTCTCATATAGTCATCCGAATGCTCTAATGATGGTCTTCAACTGTTGGATCAATAGGAGTGTGGAGCGCCCCTGACATTTTGCTTGCATGAAGGAAATCCCTTCAAATTTGGGAACACAGCCAAGGAAGATTTCCGCTCATGTATGGGAAGTTGTCAAGAATATCTTTAAACTATTAGGAGAGCGGCAAAAGTAATGAGACAATTTGAATTTTTTTATCCCTATCTTTATCTCCATATTTTATCTCAAAATTACAAATTAACGATGCTGAGGAATGTGTATGCCATTAAGGTAAATGACTTGCTGCCATCGCTCAGGGTTACAGGGTACGGGTCAGCCATGACTCATGTTTCGGCGGTTTCGTCGTGCCGTCGGCGCTCTCTCGATTAGAGATCCCGCTCTCCTTCCTCGCTGCATCTCTCCACCATTGCGCTAGAGTCCAGACAACGGAGCACCCCCGCGCTTCTCTACCGCAGGCGAGATAGGGCAGCTCGAGGACTGCGCTTCAGAAACCATTATTTCGCATACGAAGAATGTTGGTTGGGCGACCGACATTATTAGAAACGTTGATGCGAGTAGCCTTGCCTTACCTTTCGATTTAAAAAAAGAATATTACGACAAGGACATTGGTAATAGTACTCGCAACCAGTGTTCCGGCTCAAAGGTGAGATCCGATGCCTGATGTGTCGCGAGTTTGGGACTCGCCGTGTACTTGCCAGAACGTCACAGTGGTGTGTTTGATTGGTTACACAAGGTCACACGCAAAGCACTGAGCGGCTTGGAATAGGTTATACCGCTTTTCTTGTGTAAACCAGTGGGATTTCAAGCTCATTACTTCTCAAAACCTGGCTTCAGAACGCTTCGGAGATCAGTTACTGCAGTGCTGTGTGAACACAGATTGGTTTTTATCTCAGATCGATGGCCTTTTTCAGAAGTTTTATCCTAAGATTCATTTCTTCCTGCTGTCTGCAAATGAGTATATTCCATCACTGTCGTCTGTAAAAGGAAACAGACCTAAGGCTTCCAGAAAAAAGGAAGCATAAGGGTCAGAGATCGGCCTTAAGGATTGTCATCTGTTCATAAACGCAAATGTTCTGCCCAAGGAAGACGAATAATAGAATACCGTGGGGATGATCCACTTAAGTTTGTTGCTTCCTGTCTTCCACTGGCATGTGCTTCCATGAAAACGATGCCATTATGTAAGCAGGACCAAAACGTTGTCTCCACCAATTTCTTTTTACAAATCCAGTTTTGCCAGACCTGCGTACCTTCACTAAATGATGTCTGTCATGCCACCCAAAACGTAGCAACTTCCAGACGACTGTTTCGTGACCTTTAGGAGGTCTGTAAGCTGCGAAGGTTGCAATTCTCCTCCTTGAAATTCAGTCTTCTTGCGCTGCGCGCCTCCGCGACCGCTAGCGGTTATGAAGAAGCAGGCGACGAGAGGGTACTCTCATCCGCGCGCTGAGTCAGCTCACTCGGCCGACAGCCGTCGGATCGCAGCCGGAGTGTCTGTTTCTCTGCGCTCTCGCCTTTCCGCTCGTCTTGTTGACCCGTGTCCTTAGACGATCGCGGTCAGCCAACTTTCTGATCCCATCCTTCCAGAACTGCTTGGGACTGGTGTTGATCAACGGTTCGTCAAGGACTGCTTGTGTCCCACAGTCTCAAGAAGTAGTTGTAGTCGCATGAAGAGATGTCCGGCGAATACGGTGGGTGAGGCTTGTGAACGTAGCCCAGCTGAGCAGGCTTATCCGTGGTCACTTGTTCCCAATGGGGTGTGGCGTTGTCGAACAGGAGGACCTTCTAGAAGCGCTGAGACCGAATAAGTGCGAGTCGCAGATCCATCTCTTCTATTTCGTTCACCATGGTCTTGGAGTCCATCGTCGTGCTTTTGGTAAACAGCTTCCAATATATCGGTCCATGGGCGCAGAAACAAGCTCAAATTGCCTCCAGTAATACATATCTTAAGAGGAATAGAACGCGTTCTGCGACCAACGAGTGATAAACGCTGTCGTTTATTCCTTCTCCTTATTCCGAATGTTAAGAGAATAACAGCTCAGTCGAAAGGGCACCAAAATGGCACGCACCCCTATCCAAGGTTCTTGCCCCGCAGGGGGCAACCAAGCCCTCCATCCCTCCAGGTGCGAAAAGTTGATATCAGATTGCTTTAGGAAAAATAAAACACTGGCTTGTCCATCGGGTGGCTACCACAAATCATTGGCAAATACGACTTGAAGTTCTCTCTAGGATTCCCCGTAGAAGTAGGATGCTAGAATTTAGCAATTCCAAATTAGTGATTGACTAACTCCTTCTTTGACTCCAAGTCTTCTCATATTTACAACTGAACAAAATATTGTTACTTTAGCAGGTCAAGACGTTGGAGCTTTTGGATTGACGTGATCGAAAAAATGGAAAGGGCATTAATGTTAAGGGTTTCCATGGAATCAGTGGCTATTCTGAGAAAGTCAGTGAAACGAAATTCGTGTCATGTGGAGCTCTTTCTTCGTCACGTGGACATAAAATCATATTTTTAATCTAATATTTTGAAACCCGGCTCCGAAATGATTATATGATTTCGCCAACATGGCTATTAGCTCTTCTATTGAACTGTTGTTATGTCAATATCCATTGGATCGGCACGCACTCAAAATTGTTTCAATAATTACTTTTGACTCTCTAAATACGTCAATGAGACTTTCATCAATAACAAGAAAAAGTGAAAGAGAGCTTGCAAGTATTTGGGAAAAATTATATGGAAACAAACCGATTTGTGAATCCATATAATGCTCCAGAAGATCGTGGTATTCGTTATCTGGGTCGTATGTAGGCGATCGTTTCCAAAGCTCCTGAAGATGCTCTATCCCAACAAAGCCTCACACTTTTTCGGTTTTGGCTTCTAAGTTTTCAAAGTGATTTCTACTGTTTTCAGTCGTTTTCGTAGTTGCATGATTTTAAAGGCACGAAGGTATGAGAGTTCGGTCTGATTTACTCTCCAAAAATCATTTTGCTCAATACGCGATTTTTATGGAGCTTTTTGAATCACAGGATTGCCTTAAGAACTTTAAATGTTGGTGAAAAATCTCCGCAACACTCTTTTTCACGCGCCAATATTTTATGGACCAGAGGGTGTTGATCTTGCTGTGGGGATCCAAACTAGCACCAGTACTCGCATTTGCGTTCATGGCAAAAGCGTCCCGTGTTAGGACGCGTGCCCATATCACGTATACTGGCGTATATCGATGCCTGTTTTGCCGTCTGTTCAACCCAGCAGGAGATGGAACTTGCTTAGATGTACTGAGCAAACTGTGAGAACATGCAGTCCCCTCCCGTTATAACACCTCCGGATAAGACGCGACTCTCGATTAAACATAGATTTACTCTGGCCCACACGAGCTTACCTTTACGCCATTACAAATAAACTCCTCTTAAGATGCGTAGGATACAAGGCTACTCCCGTTATATAATTGATTTGAGAGAAATTTTGATAGAAATTCTTAATTCAAAATGATTCCCGGCCGGCGGTGTAAGACGGCCAAGGCCTAGTTCCGGTCCCGAAGAGAAATTCAAGAAGAACAGATGCTGACTAGTTTGCGATCAGACTTACCCTTTCATTGCCTCGTCCACAGTCATAGCGAGCGCAGGTGCGACATTATCAGATGCATGTAGGCGTTTTTCATGCGTGCGCGGCCCGCAGAAATGTTCATAGTCAGCAATATGTCGAGCATAGTATACATATGACTCCCCGTAGTGGTTAGAAGCTGACGTGAATGAGGGTTTCCTCTACGACAGAAAGTGTGGATTAAGACTCAGATTACTGAAAACAATATCCTACACATTTGTTGTAAGTCTAAGCAGCATACATTATATCGAATGATATCCGATTGGGATAACCCGATCCGAATCATCCAAAAATTCAGTGTTCCCGAAATCGTCTTTATCCGAGTCATCCAAAAATTCGGGGTCCGCAAAATCGCCGATATCCGAATCATCCAATTATCCGAAGATTTTCGATTGGTTCCATTGTATCGAAAGAATCATTTTCGGATATCCGATTCGGATAACCCGGACCGAATCATTCAAAAATCCGGTGTCCGCGAAATCGTTGTTATCCGAGTCATCCAAAAATCCGTGGTCCGCAAAATCGCCGATATCCGAATCATCCAATTATCCGAAGATTTTCGATCGGATCCAATGTATACTAAGCAGGTGGTATAGAGGCTGTGTGCCGTCGCATGATGTTTATTGCGATCAGAGCTCTCGCACCATGCAAGACTTGTATCTGCGCCCTTGCTTTCTGCTCAGCAACAGGGCTGTTTGATCACATGCAAAATCCCGACATCGTGTAACAGTGCTGTGAGGTCGCCACAAAGGGGGTATGGCCAATGTGGTCCGCATTTTAATAGCGCTGATAGCGTAATGGTCTAAATCCTGCCTGGAAGGTAGACAGTGCGGGCCCATGACCCGCCTGGAGCGAGAATTCTGACGGCTGCAAGAGATCTTGCTGTGCCTTCTAGCACGGTTAGGAACAAGAGTAATTCGGTGGTAATCTTTATCGCCGGTAAATCGCCGCGCAGCGCGGCAACAATGAGCGAAAAGCACCAGTAGACGGAGTCAGCGCTTCACATTGCGCTGAGATCGCGTGCGACAAGCGCAAACGACTATAAAAGGATACCCAATATAAATCTACTAGATTCAGTGAAAGCGGATCACAAGCGTGAACGACTATTAATCAACCGCATGTGACAGTCTACCAAATGCAACGAAATGGGAAATCGTAAGACTACAAATCTGCCAATCTGAGGTAAGAAATGTAAAGAACGTTCTACCATGATCTTTGTATAGTCTCCGTCTTCTTTAGCCTTGTGCGTGTAAACGTTAGCAACCGCAGCCGTCTTCCTGTCGTTCGCTCGGCGCCGCCGCATACGAAGAAGTAGAACAGCCAAGGTCAAACGTCGGATTCAGCGGACAGAACGGTTCAGGTAGGAGTGTGAGCCATAGAATAGAAGACTGTCAGCAAGACGATCGGGAGACACACGACGTAACAGATAATACGGCGATGTAGATATTGCAGCTGACGAGCTACTGAATATGAGACTGTCAGCAGCCGACCAGACGACAGACGCAGCACGGGATACGGTGACGTGAGTGCAGCGGAGACTGGTCGAGAGAGGGGCTTATGAAGAAGACAGGAAGACGAAGGGGGGAGGACGAACAGCAGACGGCGACAAGGAGGACAGAGACGGGACGACGAAGAAGACAGTAGAAGACTCGAAAATTGGTTAGAGAATAGTGGGCGGCTGATGTCCACGTAGAGGATCAGTCCACTACTCAGTTTTGGCGACGCTTTGCTCTAGGGCTGAGTCTTGTCGAACATAGGTATTGTGCTCGCCGCGACATATCGTGCAACTGACCTCGTAGATTCTTCCATGCTCAGGACGTAAGCAGCGCCCACAAAGATGCAGTTCTGACACTCGCATGGCGCGGGCATAGGTGAAATCCGGATAGCGATGGCAGCGGAGAGTATGCTGCCTGTCGACATTTTTCTCTGCGGGGAGCAGAACGCTCCAAAAGAATACGCATACCCTTTTGTAGCTGATTGACCTTGCTGTGCCCAGAATCGATTCGACCAGAGATGACGGCGACGGACAGGACCAGAGGCCGAATTCATCAACAATTAACCCGTGGGTATGCGGGTGATAAGGGGTAGAGATAAGATAAGAGTCAGGCAGAGATAACGCAAGACTCAGAGACGCAGGCTTCATTGTGGGTTTCTCTACCCCTTATACCCGCGGGTTAGTCGTTGATGAATCCGGCCCCAGGGCATCGAGGGATACTTGGCGTTCCATCCCCATTCTATGGAGCTCGCGGTCGATGTCGTCCATGCTCGCGGGGGAATGATAAAGCTGTTGTCTATGTGGTGTAATGATTCTAGCTCAGCGTCGAGAAGAACGACGCAAGAAAGCAAGATTCTCAGAATTCCTATAGAGGAAGTGATCGCCAACTGCACACTCTGGCCTATGTCAAACCATCGCTCACCTCGAGCGAAGCCTAATGATAGGCTCCCATATCGGTCGCGCTGAGCGGTGAGTCGATATGGGAGCCTATGATTAGGAGGAGCAGAGATAGCGCCAGTGTACCTGCGGCGGCAATCGCTAGTTTCCAGTGAGAAATGACGAAAAGTGGAGAGAAGTCTGGAATCTCAAGGTCGTTTAACCACTCGGTCTGAGATTGTTCTGCCGAGTGGTTGAACGATGACGCACTATGTGATATCATTTTGGGATGGTAATATAAAATACCTGAGATAGGTACAAATACATTTTTTTCACCGCAGACCGTAAAGCACTCCGATCTAATAATGGCGCTGATGAATGTCAACTTGACTATGGTGCTTACGTTGTTAGGACCACATTCTACTGAACGGATATGATGCGCACACTGAACAGTGGTTCAAGAAGGTATGGAGAAGGACAGAACAGTTGGAATCGACTTCGTTGGACGTACCTGTAGCAGCCTTTAAGGGACCCAGCGGTTAGGCGACATGGTTCGTTAATGTTTAGGTGTGCGGTTTCTACGTTCTTTTCGGACGACATAGTCACGACGGTTTCAATGTCGGACGTTTCGATCACAACAAACTCCTCTCCCTCATATACGTCAGTCGGACAGGTCATTGACCTCGTTGGACGTACCCAGTCCACAACGTTAAAAGAACGGCCAGTATCAAGGAGTATGCAATGACGACTGCTGAGGCTAAGGCTCCTTCTGGCCAGCAGTGAACATTTGCCAACAATCTTATAGGGATAGGAACGCAGAACTATATTCAACGAATGGTGGTGGTTGGCATAACTTAGCTACCATGATGTCTTGCATCGCACCATTAGATGGATGGATTCAGAAATAGATGATGCAGGTAACCTAAATTGCAAGGCTGTCTTATTACCTTTCACGTTGTTGCATATACCTGCTATGCAGAGCTCGAAGGAATCTGCCATAGGGAGTATAGATACCAACCCATTTTTACATACAATGCTTTCGTGCACCGGCTGTGTTAAGCACCCTGTCAGAAGTAGCGATGCCATAATGTATGTTTGGAGTGAAAAACTGTGAGATCGTCGTGTCTCACGCCCTCATCTGTTAGTATGCCACTGGCTCGATCGCTGTCCGTCTGCCTTTGTGGTTGTTGAATCGCCTCGTACGCCTTCGTTTTAGCTTGGCGTGGAATGCCATGTCGGCGCGGCGGCGCCGATGAGGTTGCATTTGAGGGCTACGCTGCGGCCCGCAACTCCTGTGCGGCTGGCGACGCTTCACCTGGCGCCCTGTTGACATCTTGTTTTCGTGGTGGCGCTTCTGTAGCTCGTATTTCTAAGGGATGCAATTTGCCTATTAGTCTTTTGATTGGCGTATTGTTGTAGGGGAATTTTACAAACACAGAGCGAACCTTGCCGCCTGCGCTTATGGTGAGTTTTACAATTTTCCCTACCGCCCAGTGCCCTTTGAGTATCTCGTGTTCTATTAGAACATCTCGCCTTCCTCTGATACGGTCTTGGCTGCATGCCTGTTCTTTTGGAACCTTGTCTTATGCAAGTCTTTGAGAATGGTTAAATAATCTGTATTCCATACTCTCCAAAATCTGTCGGCTATTCGTTCTGAATAGGCAAGCGCTTCCCTCTCTTGAGTCACCGTTTGCAACTGTTCTGGCTCATACGATGAGTCATCGTCTGAATCGATATTTTGAACTGTTGCCGGTAGTGAGAAGCATAGGCTGCCTTGAAGAAAGTCTTTGGGTCTCAACGGTATTGTGTTGATGTCTGACGTGTTCACAGCCGTAAGCGGTCTCGTAGCGCCTGTAACTCCCTTTCAGGGTTAGAGGCCGCTCTGATGGCTGGATTGTAAATGAATTGGACGTGACGTTAGACAGGTATTGAAAGAGACATAAGCTTTGGAGCGAACCTGCAAAGTGCGGGGAGCAAAGATGTGGCGACCGGTGTTCTCGTAAGGTTTCGTTCGACAGACGCGATCTGAGGGATGATTCCCCTTCCTTCCTATACACCATGTCTGGTGCATAGGGGGGAAGGGGAATCATCCAGAACCATATCGAGCTAAGGCCAACAAATGGCTTTTTCCACAATGAGCGTTGCTCCTATGCAAGTCGACAAATTGGATTTCGAGCATTGGCGTTGCCCAGCCGTGACAAGCACCAACTTATCCCTGTTTCTTCTCTGATTATGCGCTTATCGTGATGACGGCTTTGAAGATAACCTAGTTTTAATAGAACACGTTCATGTTCGATTTTAAATACATAGAACACCTTCGGCTGTTGCGATGTCTTTAGCGGTGATGTTGGCAGCAGGACGAAACCGAGACAGGACAGCAGCTCTGGGGCGCCAGTTGTCGATTGAAATTGGTCCTTTAAACGCCCTGCAAACTTCCCTAGTAGAGCGATTTCCTACAGATAACTGCCTTTTCTTGTTCACATGTGTCCTCACATTTTGACAGATCGATGGAGTTTATGCTTTTTAGAACCTCCTCTTGGTCAGTCAGTAACCACTGCGGTCCTCCAATTCATTCAGTAGATTGAAGCTAGCGCTGTCGACTCCTCTAATGCCTGCGTCTGCAGGATTTTTCTCATTTGTGACGAGAAAGAGGAATACTTGGTGTTCTAGGGCTGCAAATGAGGTTTATGCGGTTTTTTGATTATTTATGGTTATTGCTGGACGATCACAGTGGTGATCTAATATAGCGCGACCGTTGCTGGCTATTAGAAAGCCGATGGCCATCCACGTAGGCGCGACTGTAACTCGCCAAAGCATGTCAAAGAAAGCACCGGCGAGAAACGGGGTGCATGTAAAGCCACTGCCGAGACCAACAGGGGACGTCGTCGCAGGGTCGCCACCGAGGGCGGTCGAGGGTCGCCGAGATTCGGAGTGCCGCCGCCGGCTTACCTCCCGTCATCTCTAGCCGTCGCTATCATCGCTGTCGACTATTTCTACTAATAAACCTATAACACAGGGTGTCTCAAAAAATGTATACACTGTTTGAAAGGCTATAACTTTACTCACTGTAAAGGAACGAAAAAGTTGAGAGCTCATGTGAAAGCTTAAGAAAATTGAAATTTTCAGATCTATAAGCGGTGTGGAATGCGCCATACGCTCGTCTGATATTTTGCATTTTACTCTCGATTGATTGTGTTTTGCTTGAATGCTCGCCATAATTTCCTGACAATGATGTGGAAGGCACGCGGCATGCAAGTTTATTGGTTTCACAATTTAAATGTGAGCAGGAGCTTTATTTTCTAAGACGGATTCTGTGGATTGATGAAACAACATTCAAGCTGAATGAAAAGGTTAATCGGCATAGTTGCAGCTACTGGTTGCCGGAATTGGTTAAAAGAAGCACAGTACAGGTTAATGTAGCTAAGTAGTAACAAGATTGTGACAAGCATTTAGCCCATACACAATCAATCGAGTGAGAAATGTAAGGTTTCTGGCGAGGAAGGGCGCAATCTTGACCATTTCCACTCCACAGAAATCTCGTTACACTATGTTTTCATTTAAGCCTCACACATCTTCAAAAGCTTCACTATCAGCAATGTTAAAACTTTTTAAATAGTGCCAGAATTTTTTAAGATACCCTACATTTTTTGCAAACTATAGTGCGTTTTTAAGTTGTAGACCTCAAAAAAGGTCAAATCAATCGAAACGGCCACTTTGTGAAGAAATTATAGCAAGTATTCAAGCGAAACACAATCAATCGAGTGTACAATGCAAAATACCAGACGAGCGCATGGCGAATTCCATGCCGCTCATATCGGGAAATTTCTACTTTTTTAGGCTTTCATAACTGTCCTCAATTTCTTTGGAATCTTTACTGTGAGCAAAGTTATCACCTTTCAAATAGTGTAACATTTTCTGAGACACCCTGTATTTTCCGACCTCTACGCAAGCGGACGTGTGGCTGTCTGCTACTCAGAGAGCAATAAGAAAAGACCTTAAAATGCCAGCAAAGGGCATCCTCAGGGATACAACAGTGGTGATCAGGTGTGCCACTCTCGTTATAGGAGCGGAATTGCTGGGTTGACTTAAGATGGATCCCCAGCTAGTCATGACCATGCCCAATGAGCTCATGGAGGAGCAAAGGAGAATTGCTGAGGAGTAGCAAAACATGTTGGACGTGGTGCTCAGGCAAGTGAGAGGGGCAGATGTGTTGAGCACGACTGGTGAAGCCATGCTGGTGTCAAATGCGATGGCTGCATTGAGTAATCGAACCGACAATTCTGTTTGATCCTGGTGGCGATGTCCGTTCCTCCACGTGGTGCCACTGGAAACTGCTTGCTTTTGCAAGCCGAGCCAAACACGGACATTCGAATGCAGGCGACAGGCCTTAGTGACAGGCCGGCCTACGAACATTTTGTGTCGCATCATATGGTTGATGGCGTTTCAGACTTCTCGAGATAACTACGGCGTCCGCGGGAGCCGACGCGCACTCGCAAAGCCCGGCGAGTGTGAAAAGTGTGCGAGGGTCCCTGATGCGAGGACGGCATCGGTGGGCAACTGAGCTAGTCCGAAAGTCCCGTAACGTAGGCAAGACCCGCGTAGCAACGTTGAATGTGGGTACGTTGACGGGCCGCTCGTGCGAGTTGGTAGAAGCACTGGAGCGAAGAAAGATAGATTTCTGTGCGGTGCAGGAGACGAGGTGGTCCTGCAGCAAGTCAAGGGACATAGGACGTGGCTTCAAGGCCGTTCTATGTGGAAGTCCCAGGACCACCAGTGGTGTCGGTGTGATCGTCTCAGAGCGTTTCCGTGACGCGATTGCAAGCGTAGAACGTTTCGATGACCGCTTGATGAAGATTGTTGTCGCCGTAGAAGAGCGACGATGCCATTTCTTTTCTGCGTATGCTCCGCAGACAGGCTGTTCCGAGCAAACCAAGGATGAGTTCTGGTCCCTGCTTGATGAGAAGACAGCGGAAGTACCGTCACAAGATATGGTTGTTGTGGCAGGTGACCTTAATGGTCACGTCGGAGCAACGAAAGACGGCCACAACTGTCATGGTGGTTTTGGATATGGGTCGCGCAACGCCGATGGTGAGCGTATACTTGAGTATGCAGACTCACATGACCTCACCATCGTGAACACCAAATTTCGAAAGCGTGACTCCCACCTCATCTCGTTTTATAGCGGGAATGCTAAAACGCAGATTGACTATGTCCTTGTTAGGCGTCGCGACCAAGGCCTTGTCACAGACGCGAAGACCGTGCCGTATGAGACGGTTGCCACGCAACACCGTCCACTGATCTGCTCGCTGAAGATCACACCTTCGAGGTGTAAACATGTCGAGCGATGTGGGTCGGCTAGAATCAAATGGTGGCGACTGAAAGAGAAGGAAGCGGCAGTTATTTCTCGCATTCGGTTGCCGACGGTAACAACTGTCGACGAAACCTGGAAGGACGCTACCGATGCGATAACTCGGGCTGCACGCCTTGAACTCGGCACAACGAAGCCTGGACGACGCTGGGTCGACAAGCAGGCATGGCTGTGGACTGATGATGTCAGAGAGAAAGTCCGAGAAAAGAAACGGCTCTATCACGTGTTTATCGGTGATAAAACAGTCCATAATTGGCAGAACTATAGAGAAGCAAAGAAAGCGGCAAAGAAGGCAGTGGCCGCTGCTAAAGCCGCATACAACGCTGATGTCAGCAAAAAATTGGAAACGCGCGATGGTGAGCGTTATATTTACCGACTCGCCAAAGCTCGCTGTCGCCAAGCCGAAGTCATTGAGAAGTTCTTTGGCATTAACGACGAGAGCGGTCATCTTCTGATAGATCGTAAGAGGGCTGTGAAGCGATGGCACGACTACTTCGAGGAAATCTCGAATGTAGAATTTGAACATCCTGCTGTTCCTTTTGCATCACCTGTATACGGTCCCGTTCAGAAGATCACAGTGAGCGAAACTGAAGCAGCCCTGAGGAAGATGAAGTCAGGCAAAGCCACTGGTCCCGATGACCTGCCAGCTGACCTGTGGAAGTCGAAGGGCTGATGCCCTGCTGACTGGCTGACTGCGTTTTTCAATCAGTTTGTTGCTGAGAAGAAAGTGCCTGAGGGTTGGCAGCAAAGCACGACCATCCCGATTTGGAAGAATAAGGGCAGTCCTGCAGACTGCGCCAGTTACCGTCCAATTCGTCTTCTTTCGCACACCATGAAAATCTTTGAGCGAATTGTCGACGGACGTATCCGGGATGTCGTACAGCTTTCCACGAATCAGTGTGGTTTCATATCTGGCTGTGGCACCGTTGATGCCATTCACGCCGTTCGTCTTCTGCTAGAGAAGCACCGCGAGAAACAGAAACCGGTGCATTTTGCCTTCCTGGACTTGGAGAAGGCCTTCGACCGCGTTCCGCGAGATGTTATATGGTACGCGTTGCGACAACATGGTATCCCTGAAGAGCTTATTGAGTGGGTGCGCATTCTATACTCTTGCCCAAGGAGTCGAGTGCCAGCGCCAGCGGGCACCTCGATGGAGTTTCCCATCTCTGTAGGGGTGCATCAGGGATCTGCGCTATCCCCACTGCTCTTCGTGGTCGTGATGGATGCAATCTCACGAGATCTCCAAATGGCGGCACCTTGGACGCTGCTGTATGCTGACGACGTCAGGCTTGCATGTGAAGACAAAAAAGAACTCGAGCGACAGGCACAGGCGTGGTACTATCTTTTGGCATTGTTCGGTCTCAAGCTAAACGTAAAAAAGACGGAATACTTGACGACGGATGTGAATGAGCACGGATCTATTAAGATCGATGGTACTGAGCTCTCACGAGTGACATCTTTCAAGTATCTTGGGTCAACAGTCACGTCCGATGGCAGCTTAAAGATGGAGGTGAATGCGCGTGTGAGTGCAGCCTGGTCCAAATGGCGCTCGCTGACTGGGGTGCTTTGCGACAGGACAATACCTGAGCACCTCAAATCGAAGGTTTATAGAACAGTAGTCCGCCCAGTAGCGACGTACGGTGCTGAGTGCTGGCCCGTGACGAAGGAAGTTGAAAGCCGCCTTAGTGTAATGGAGACGAAGATGCTACGGTGGACGGCTGGAGTTACGCGTTTGGACCGCGTTCGTAACGACACCATACGACAGAGGTTTGGTGTCGCCCCGATATCCGAGAAGCTGCGCGAAGCTCGTCTTCGATAGTACGGCCACGTCCTTCGCGCTAACGACGACACCGTGTGTAAGATTGGCCTGAATCCTGTGGTCCCTGGAAAGCGGCCCAGAGGACGCCCGAAGCAACGTTGGCTAGATACGTTGCGCTTGGACTTAGAGATGGCTGGTGTGCACCCTGATCAAGCATTTGATCGGGAGAATTGGCGTCACCACACCAGAAGAGCGGACCCCGCCACCAAGCGGGACAGACGCTAATGAAAATGATGATGATGATGATGAATTCTGTTTGAACCTGATGTTGACTCATGTTTCTCGAAGTGGTACTCAATGTACAGAGCAGTGTTCGTAGAGTGTAAGCAACGCAGCTACCAGAAAGTGCAAGAGTGAGGCTTCTCTGAGGCTTCTCTCAGAGACTTGATGCTGCAGAAGTACCAGAGGCATGTTTTGCCTAAAGAAATCTGGGAAATCGGTTTCGATGAAACCGTGAACATGCTGAAACAGCTGTTTGATGTCAAGACTTCTGAGTTCATGACCAGATACCAGTGTTTGAAGCTGGGCAAGAAAGGGTGCGAGGATTGCCTCATGTATACTGGCCGTGCGAACAAAATGTATAAGAAAGCGAAAATCCATGAGTTAGATTCGGACGGAATTAAGTATCTTCTATGGATTTTCGGATTGAAATCTCCAATGAAAGCCGAGATAAGGCAGAGACTGATTGCAGCCTTAGACAGGGAGTACAAGGCTAAAAGGAAAATGTCCCTGCAGGAGTTGCACATCGAGTTTGAGAACTTTTTGTGTCTTAAGATGGACAGTGAGAAAATCACTGGCAATGTGATGGCCATGGATATGGTAGCCAAGGAAGGAAAAAGCAATCCAGGTGCTGGAACTGCGAAGCCAACCACTGCGCCAGCGCATGCAAGGCGAAGTTGTGGTTCTGCAAGAACTGTATGAAGACAGGGCACAAATAGAAATTCTGCGATGTCGCACAGCTGCGAAAAGATGTCGAGCTGAAGAGAACTGGACGGAGAAGCCATCTTGGTAGTGACAATAATAAAGCAGTAAAGCTGAATTCAAGGCGACACCTGCGCACAGTCAAGATTTCGAGTGCGGCTGCAAGAGTAAATTCCACACGCGTCTATGTGGAAGCAGTCGTCAACAGCCACTTGTAAAGTTCTTGCTCGACACAGGCTCGGATACAACATTAATTAAGTAAGGACGTTTGGAGGAGGATGGGCATTCCAACGCCCGAGAAGACGAACTTAGTGGTGAAAAATGCCATTGGAACACCAATGAAGATTCGTGGAAAGCTGAGGTGCGAGTTTAAGATTAAGGATGCGATATCGGAGGGATATGCCTATGTGAGACCTTACAACTCGCTAATGGGCCTTGAGTGGATTCAGAAAAATGAAGAAATGGCACACCATATGAGGATAATGGTGGCCGGTGTTAAGCGAGAAGACAGTGCGAATCTTGAAGGGGAGATGATGAGACTTATTCGGAAGCGTTTGAGGAAGGTCTTCACAAGGACTGTGAAGAGGAGGTACAGAAGTGTACAAAGTGCCAGAAAGTGCAAAGAATCCTCTGAAAGTACCACTATATTCATGGTCAGCGCCTACTCGTGCTTTCCACAGAGTTCATTTAGATTTTTCTAGATCAATTTCTGGTTCCTACTACATGGTGGTAGTAGATGCGTTCAGCAAATGGCCAAAGATGTTCGAGATGGCAGATATCACTGCAGTGCAAACCGTGAAGGTCATGGAAATTTGTAGCGAGACATGGGTTGCCGCAAACGATAGTTAGTGATAATGGCACACAGTTCGTGTCGGAACAGTTTAAAAGGATGTGCGGGGAAGGAGGAATTGAGCACATCAAGCTGCCCTATCGTTCCCAGTCTAATGGACAGGCGGAACGCTTTGTTGAAACGCTAAAGCGAGGTATCAAAAAGCTTAAAGGGGAGGAGGGGCCAACAGAAGAGACGCTGAATGTGGTGCTTCAGGCGTACAGAACTGCGCCAAACGCGTGCTTGGATGAGAGGAGTGTTCCTGGGAGGAAGCTAAGGACGCGTTTAAGCTTGCTGATCCTGATGGAAGAGAAATCAGAAGACCTGCTCGCGAGGGAAACACGAGCTAAGATGAAGCGACAATTCGACAAGAGGCATGGTGTGCTGCCTAAAGAGTTCGCTGTAGGTCAATACGTATACGTGAAGAGATGGGAGGTACCACGATTCGTATGTGTGAAACGCAAGGTAGTGAAACACCTTGGTGCATCAGCTATGAGGTCGAAGTTGACGGAAGAGCTATTCACAAGCGCGCGAATCAGATGCGTCGTGCGCTGGAAAGCGAATTTTTCAGGAAGAAAGCTCTGCGCTTAAAACCTTGCTCGATGTTCTTGAATTGGACGACGCATGGAGGACGGAGCGTGCCGGCTCAACGACCGTGGGTTCAAGAAAATAATAACGAGATGCTAACAAAGAACAACAATACAGGGACCAGAAAACCAGTTCCACAATATGGAGTAGACGACTTTTCGTGGTTTGATTGTTGACTGTTGTAGTTTTGTAGTTTTCTTAAGTTTTGGTTGTGAATTAGGTTCCTGTTAAGTAGTGGAAAAATATTTCGCTGTAATTATTTTCTTACTAGGGAGGTGTTATGGCTGGATGATCATAGGATGATCTAGTGTAGCGCGCCCATTGCCGGCTAGTAGAAAGCCGATGAATACCCACGAAGGCGCGGTGGTAACTCGCCAAGGCAGGTCAGAGTAAGGACCGGCGGGAAACGGGGCGCATATAAGGCCGATACCGAGACCCACAGAGGTCGTCGTCGCAGGGTCGTCGCAGGGTCGCACCGTGGGCCGTCGAGGATCGCCGAAATTCGGAGTTCCAGTCAGCGCCAGCCCACCTTCCGTTACCTTCAGCCGTCGCCGTCTACTAATAAACTTGTAATATTCTGCCACCTCTACGCACGCGGACGTGAGGCTCTCTGTTACTCAGAGAGGAGTAAGAAGAGACCTCAGAGATCCAGCAAAGTGTATCCTCAGGGATACAACAGTTATAAAGAGCGGTAGCCTTCGCGCCGATTTGATCCAGCTAAGAGCGATTAAGCTATCGCTGACTAAATTTATACTGGCGACGCCACTAGGTAGCGCTTTTATAAATGATTCCGCGTTTGCACAGCTAAAAGAGTAGCTAGGAGTTCTAAACGCGGAATAGACAGCAGCCTTCTCTTGGGAGCTAGTTTGTTCTTCCCTCTCAAAACGGTAGAAACTGATTTTTCGTCCAATTTCATGTAAGCACGTATCGTGATGGCTTTCTGCTGGCATCTGCAATGACCCGTAGCTCTCTGCGCATTACTTTCGTCACTGTTTGCCTGACTGCACGTGGAACCTTTATGTGGGCATTGTCAACATCTTTGGAAATGAAATCCCATTCTGTCACTGTTTCCTTGTCCAGAAGAGAATTCCAGTCTTTCGTTTTTTTATTAGCACAACGTAGGAGACATTTTCGTACAGCAAGTAGTAGGGCATCAATACCTATTTGATCGTACACGGAGTGGTACTGATGTAACGTATCCCTCTGACCTTCACGCTAGAACATGCATCCGTTTTAAAGGAAAAGCTCTCTGTTACTGGATCGCGAATAACTCCAAGGAATTTCATCGGTCTATACGGTTCTCTGTCGAACTCTGCAACCTGGGAATGAGGGCAGAATTGCTCACGTGTGATCTTACAATTAGGTTCATATCAGTTGCAGCAAGTATTTGCTTTGAAGCTTGTATTTGTTAACTGCTTTCTCTTCCGCCCACGCCGTCATGAAGACGTTATCAACGTTAAGGTATCGTTGAATTTCATTCGCTAGAGGAGAACTCACGGACGTAAGATACGCAGAAATCATCATATTCAGCATACTTGGGGATGTGGCGTTCCAAAATGGATGCGTTTCCGTCGATGCACCTCCACATTCGACGTGGACAAGGGTTCATCCGGTTCTCTAAGCCATAAAAATCGACACAGATCTCTGTGGGATTTTTGTATGTGGATCTGTGTAAATCTTTCTTGAATTTTCGCGACAAGAATGATAGGAGGCTCCCGGATTGCGATGATTCTGCCATGAATCTTATTCACGAAGCAAGCTTCCATGAATAGTATATCGTTTGGAGATAATCGTCCGCGCTGGTGTGACGAAACATCAAAAACGATCCTTAATGGAGCCGACCTATGTTGTTTCCACACCCCTGAATAGGGCATGTAGTAGTACGGAATTTGGGAGTTCCCTTCGACTTCTTCTCCATTATGGTTGTCTACCATTTCCTTTGCTCAAGGTGTGTGTTCAAATGTTTAATTTGTGCCACTAAGCGTTTGAAGATTACGCTGCGATTGTCACTCAAGTGGGCAATGTTGTGCTTTAGAGGAAAAGGCGCAGTAACGCACTTATCTTTGAACTGAATCGATTGTGCGTAGCTCGCTTGGTATCTGAACATGGCTTCATCCTTGCTCCTTCCTCTGTGAGAATTCCAAGGCTTTCAAGCTCAAACATTTTTCTAATCATCTCGTATACCTTTGCTTCTTTGACTACTATTGTGTTACACATCATTTGGCCATCCAAGTCCCGGGATATTGCTCTCTTCAACTTTCTTCTCCAATAGTATCCCGAAAATTGTTCTCGTAACTTCTAATCCTGAGGGCATTTGGAAGGAACCGTTTTCGTACACAAAGGAACTGTTCAAGTCGATTCCTATGAGGACTTGAGGAATTTGATACTCCCCTTGTCTTCTTGAATTTGACAGGTATATGTTATTTTTTCCATGAACTGGATGTCGGTAGCGGGAAGATTGACAGAATGAAAGTCTCTCACCAATCTAGGTTTTGTTCGTAGTATGAAGTGCAGTTCTCTGCCATGACACTTTCGTATCCACATGGTAAGGCGTGAACGTCTCACTTTTACCTCCTATAGCTGCTAAGGAACACAATTCAGAGAGATGTACTGAGAGGGCTAACATTTCAGCGGCACCTGCTTCTATGAGAGTTGCTTGGACGCCAGTGTCAAAAAAGAATAGTGCTGTTTCATATGACTCATTATGAGTGCTCCATATTATTCCCTCCGCCGTATTTAAGACGATTTGTTCTGAGAAGATTGACCACTAAACAACAGGGTGCACATTTCAGTGCCAGTCATCTGGGTGTTGCTTGGCGCATGCGGCGTGGATGGCACAGTGTCGCGATCAGGACGTACAGGTGGGCTCTGTTGCGCTACGTGCGCGTAGGTTTGACTTTGCCTCGGTCTGGGTTGGCGAGGCGGCATCTTGTGTTGCTGCGCAGATACATAGTGGTTGCAAAGTGAAGTGTGGTGGGCCCTTCTTTAAGGGCAATTTGCCCTTGAGCAGTTGTCACTACTGTGATCGCTGGCAATACATTTCCAGCATAGATTGTTTTCCACTACCTTTCGCCTACGCGCGCTGGCGTCTGCTACGATACGGCATTGGTGTGGTGTGTGGTTGGGCTCTTCACAAAATACGAAGTTTTTTGGTCTGTGCTTGTGCTGAGGAGAGTGCGTTGAAACGAGTAATCGCGGTTTTTATCGCGATCCTTTCTGTCGTTAGTGCTACTTAACCTTTTCGACGCATATTTGAATCGACCTATTATCTTTCTACGCGATCTAGAGTTTCTCTGACAGTTTAATTGTCTCGTTCTGTAATTCCTTTAAGGAATTCTTTAACCACGCTTCGGAGGAGTTTTTGAAGTATTGTTTCAATCCACGTTGAGTGGCGCGTTTCAGTTATGTTGTATCCTGAGGACACCATTTCATGAACAAAGACGAGCAGTTCATCAAAAATCATTTACACTCCCCTATGTTGTCTTTTGCCGGAGACAGCTCGACTAGCCGCCGGATGATACGCGTTCGTGCGGTTGTGCTGTTGTTATATTTCTTTCTAAGAGTATTGACCATCCACTGGTAGTCTTTTGGGACGAGCTTAATAACTTTTATGACCATAGCCGTTTGCCCCATGAGACTTTCTTTCAAAAGTATCATTTTTCCCATCACATTCACTGCTCTGTTGCTGTGCACCATCGTTTCGTATAGAGGCTAGTATTCTGCGAAGCCTGGTTTTCCATCAAACTTGGTTTGGTACGGCAACCCTATGGGCATCAGTGACTAAGTTGTCTGCTGATTTGGTGCATTGGCGACAGGCTCTGACTAGCTCTGCTAGCAGACCGTTTGGATCGTTGATGGATTGCAGACCTTTCACCTGCTGTGACAGCAGGGAATTCAGTTGCGTTGCATAAGGCTGAAAAGCTCTCTCTGGTAGAAGCTCGTGCTTGTCCTGGAACGTCGCATTCCTCTTCGAACGTCGTTGCTGTTGACATGTTTCTCTTGACACTTTGAGCTCGTAGCTCCCGCCTCGATGAGCCGCGTTCGGAAGGCATCCGATTGGCCTCCTCTATAATCGCGTCATAGGAAATCTCTTCCGCGACTGATTGCATTTCTTCAAGAAATTCCTTTCTCTCGGACTTCTTTACATCTAGGTGTTCTTTTTCAGTGCTGTCGAGAACGGACAACACCGTAGATTTTGAGGAGTGAGTCAGATCAATAGCGTTTTGCAGTGAGCCTGAGCGTTCAGTGCACAGATCCTGTTTTTTTCTCGATATATTGGGGATACTTTGTCTCACACATGAACGACTCGAAAGTTCTGCTGGAACTCGTTATTCCTTACGGATATTTGTAAAACTTATTCGTATAAGAGAGAGCATCTCTGAGGACAGGACTTCATTAATTTCCTAAAGATGTTGTTTGCTTTCACACTCTCCTCATGGTCACACATTTCTTTACTATAGCAATATTTTGTCGTTGTATACAATTCTAAATAAATCTACGGGTAAGAGAGTCTAAAAAGTGTTAGCTTCGGTTAGGACGTGATTCCAGTTATAACGCGGACTTTCTTCGGTTCCCTGAAACGCCTTATAACGAGAGGGGGCTATATAAGATATACGCGTGAAAAGCCTACCGCTAAATGCCCCGCATTCCTCAATTAAGTACTTTTTTCTGACGGATCTTACTCTACCGAGGAGCATCGGAAACTTTCAAATAAAAATATCTTTATTCGCTACGCATCGGTACTTCTAGCGAGATCCGGTGGAAATTTTGGCTTTTTTGGGAACGGCCCTTCCCCCATTGTAAACGAAGGTTGATACGCTAATAGCCGGATCAGTGGACCAAGACGACGATCATCAGCAGGAATCTTGAAAACGTGCGATCGAAAGTGAAATTTTGTTTACCATTTTCTGAATGAGCAGTTGACCTTCAGGAAGATATACAGGGTGTTCCAAAATAAGTGATGAAGGTTTGACTTCCTCCCAAGCGAATGTGTTGATTTGCAGCATGGCGGCAATAGCGCCATTTTTCGTGCGTATCTTTCTGTCCGTGATACATGTTTTGTACCAGTTGCGGTTTTTCCCAAGATGTCAAACCATCGAACTGCGATTTTGGAGCTTCATCGGCAAGGAAAGCACCAATGCGACATCGTTCACCTGCTCGGCCAACAGTTTCCACAGAAAGTCGTCGATGTAAGGAGCTTGGCCATAAACGTGATCATCTAGGACAAGAAAGAAATTGCCCTGTCAATACGCCGCAGATACGGATGCGAAAAATCGAAAAGGCGAAATAAGCGAAAAATCCCAAATCCGATGGTTGCCTAAGAAAGATCGCCCGTGATATTGGAGTCAGTCTCACATCAGTGTCTCACATCTCACACCCAAAAAGAAACATAGACGCAAGCTCCGCAAGTTCCAGGAAATCCAGCTTCTGATGGACAAGAATAAGCATGAACGGTTCACTGAGACCGGCAGCTCAAGCTGCGGGTCGCAGGTCGCGTGTGTCACACTTTTAACTGACGAGAAGCTGTTCATTGTGAAGAAGGCTCACAACCTCCAACACGACAGAACCTAATCTGGAGAGGCTCTAGCCATCCTCAAAATTGCCGAACATCGTCAAAATCCGCAGGCGCTCATGGTTCGAGGGGGAATCTACGCCAACGGAAAGAACCCCCGGTTTTTGTGGACGAAAGATTTTAAAAAATCAAAATGTGTACCGCTGGAACATCTTCGAGACTGTGGCGCTTTTCTAGTCGGAGCAGCACTTCAGCAATGCGCAGTGGACGTTTCAGCAAGAGTCAATCCTTGCACACATGGCGAAAAGTACGTAAGCATGGTGAAAGGCCAATTTTCCAGACTTCATCATGTCTGCGGAACGGCCACCGCACTCTCCGGACCTGAATCCGACACACTACAGCGCATGTGTCGGATTCAGATCCGGCTCTCCGTCTTCCGCCTCGTCCTTTTTAAAGTGCCGACGAAGCGCTCGACCTGCCCATTTGATCAAGGTTAGAACGGCGGCGATCGGACATGTTCGATGCCGTTGATTTCGAAGAAGTCGGCAAACTCCCTTGAGGTGAACTGGCACCCTTACCATTTTGAAGGCCAGGATCCTTGCCAAGCGCTGCCATACCCTAGATGCCCAGAAGGAATCTCTGCGCCGGAAGTGGGAACGACTGTCTCCAGAAGACCTGCGGCCCATCGCCAAAAACTCACCAAGCGTTTTGACTTCTCTGTTCGCGCCAAGGGGGCCACTTCGAATCCGGTCGATCATAGTGTTGCCCAGTGTCTTTGTTGTTGTTATTCATGAATTGTTTTGTAAACTTGTCAGTTGTTTCATAGTTATAATTAAAAATCCTTCATCAGTTAAGTTTATTTATAATTAAAAAAAACTTTAAAAACCTGTTATTTTGGAACACCCCTGTAATGGTAATTGAAACACTCCTACCAACACGAAAAGTAGTTAGCACAAAATCGTGTCTGCGATCTTGCATGCGCTACACCTTTCTGCGTCATTTGCCCACTTGGGATTGCAGAAGCCAGCGCAGGATTGAGTGTGGTATACCTCGGGACATGCTGTAGCTGCAGGATATGGTCAGGGATTTGGTGTCGCTCTAGTTACTGACAAATCACGTGAAGCTCACCTTCGGTATGGCCACGTTCTTCGCACTAGTGGTGAAAATGTTAGGAAGATTTGCTTTAACATATTTGTGCCCAGAAGACGACCTAAAGGGCAGCAGGGTTGGCTTGATACGTTGCACGTGGACCTGAACTTGCTGGTATTTACCCCGATCAAGCATTTGATCGCCAAAAGTGGCGACACCATACCAGAAGAGCTGACCCTGCTTCGACAAATGCTGAAGAAGAAGAAGAACTGCAGAGAATGATATGCCAAGAAGTAGGACAGATCGCATGTCGAATGTCACATGTCGTAGTGTGTCCATTGCTACGTATGACACTGGACCCTATTACTTCATCTCGATCAGGCATGTGGCTACGTTTTCGTGCAAGCAGGGTAAGGGAATAAGTTTCAGGTTGTGCACAAACACTAGTGCTGGCCCTCATTCCGGAGTTCCTCCTTATTCCAGAGTTTCTTTTTTCGCTCAACCAATTTTATGCACCCCTCCGCCGACGTGGTAGGTGGGAGAGCATAAAAACCAGCTTTATCTTTGTTTGTTAACCTTCTCCTCTAGCAGCCTGTTTCTCTTGTCCTGTTTGTCACACTGTTGAGACAATGTCTTACAATGTGACCCTCCAAAGCATCATAGGGCTGTTTTTTGTTGAGCAGAAAAATGGACTTGTGTTGCAGGCTCTACAATGTCACTCTCAATGTACGTGTAGTTTCAATATTTTTCAATCAAGCGCTCTAGGATTATCTCCGTACTCCGATTACATGACTACGTCGTCCTATAATACACTAGTGCGTTCACATGAGACTCCACATCAGCCCGCGCACTTTCTTAGCCTGTTCTAGAGGCTGTCCTTGGACGTTGATGTTAGCGGATTTCCTCCTAGTTTCAAGACGTGCTTCGTAGTACAATCCCTGGCACTGATAACTATTCAGAAAAGAGCAGGGAATGGAAATTTGAACAAAGCTCCCGAATCCACTAGCCGTAAGTCTGAACAATTCCACACTGGAAGACACTGGAGGCTGCGATTATTACTGAATTGCTAAAATACGAGAGATATGCACCGCCAACCTGTAACCATTTAATATTCCAAGAACAGAAGTCCAAGCTACACTGACAGTAGAGGCCGTTGTCAAGGTATCCACAGTGGTCATACGCGGTGCATGTGTGGTATGGGGCGCCATCTATGAGACCCTGAAGGCTGTGGTATATTCCTTAGTCGGTTTTCTGTTCATTAATATTTTGCAAAATTCCATGAGAGCTGTATCGCTGTTTCGTTCTAAGTACAGTCCTAACTACTAGGCTATCGCAAAACTAATCTACGTTTCCTTTTAAATAGATAAGTTTTTTTTAACCCTAAACCATTCCATCTCAGAGAAAGCCATACATGCCTTTCGGTAGGCTTTTTCCCGGTCTTTCAAAGAACATATTTAGATGTCGCTCTGTAGACGATAGTATTGTTTTAACCCCTGTTGCTACCTGTTTTTGCCCGTTGATGATAGGGCAGCAGTTGATGATCGCGGTTGATCAGGTTAGCCGATCTGATAAGCCGCCCCCTATGTAAGACCGCCGCAGGCTACTTTGGTATTCATTTGCTTCGTTCTCTCGCTCCAATAAACCCATTTCCTACCCCTTTCACCGCAGCAGCACAACTTGGGGGCCGAACCGATCGCCCTGAAGGACTTTCGCGCTGGGAAGCCGAAAGCGATCGGCTATTGAGGTAAGCTTGAGCACTGGGAAGTTGGGTTGCCCTCAGCTTCCAGAACAGTGCAAACAGCTCTTGTACCACTAGTCGTGGTTGAGCTGTTCTGCTGCCTTGTGGAGCACCCACCCAGTCAACTGGACAAGGCCCATTGGCAAATTTGAGTGGGAGAAAAGCAGTTCTCTAGGGAAGAACTCTGCGCAAATTTTCTCAGCGCAGATAACTGGACCAGCAGGCCCACAACACCGCCTGGCAAGCCTTGTAACGAATCAACACAAGGGCAGTGCACCAGGTCCGACATCCAACCACTCAGGGAGCAGGCAATTTTCAGGGGCCCGCCGAGTAGGCATCGTCCACACTGCGATCCTCTGCATTCATATAGCTCTCGCACATTTCGCGAAAGTGTTGACGAAGAACTGCATTGAAAAAAGCTGTTTCAGAACATGGAGTCTATCGATCTTGAAAGAGAAGTCGAAAAGATGCTAGCGTTGGAGAACGCGAACGACAACCGATTCGCAACCCTCCAATCGCAGATGTCCACATTGGTGGAACAAGTGCAGGCTCTAACGAAACAGGCTGCTGAGGTGAGTAATTCACTGGCCTTAATAGGTAATGAAATGCACACATTACTGAAGTTGCCTGATACGACATCTAACACTCTGTGGGTAGAAGCAGAAACCCAAACTAGGGAGAAGAATCGAACAGAGGTCTCCCAAAAGCTTCACGAACTTAGTGATAGCAGTTTCGGGGTCATCACCACAGAGCTCAAAAGAGTAGAAGAGTTTGAAGCCAAACTTTTGGAACTCGATAAACTCAATTGGGAGGAACTCACAAACAAACAAAAAGAGTTCTATAAACAAGCACAAGCAAGTCATGACGACTGGTGCATGCGTAAACTGGCAAAAATAATGATAATAAGAATGTGCCATCAACAGAAGTTCTTGGCGCAGTAGAACAGCGGTTGAGACTCTCGAAAGTCGACCCATGGGGAACACCAGTGCCCAATACAGCTGCATCCAGACAACATTTTTGTTCGAACAAAGATCCAATAAAGAGTGAATACAGTCTATTGTTTCAGAAGAACCAGCCAATGGAGCTAGGCGAAGACTCCACCGACTTCAGGACGGTCATGCGCGCGGCTCAGTTGTCAGTGGAGCAAGACTCCACTGACAACTGAGCTGGCACGGTTTGATCCCGGACGTGCACAACAAGGCGGGTCATCGTTTTCTGAAGAGATAGAGCGTGGAAGCAAACCAGGAGCAGCGTTTTCGCAGCAGTTCAGGGAGTACGCAAAATATGATCCATTTCAGAGCTGCTGAGAGCTAAACACCTCAAAGCTGCCGACGGATCAGAAACTGCAGAGCCACCAAAGTGAGCAGATTTGCTTGTCACCTAAGACAGAACTGGAAGCAAATGTAAGTGCAGCTTTAGCGGCAATGGCATTACCGGAGGTTCAGCCTTTTTCTCATCCACAAGGGAAAGGACTAGAACAATTTATAACGTCCTTCTTGATGAAATGCGGTAGATTAGGCCTTCCGGACAGCATGCTCATCCACTTGCTCTCCTCAAAAATTCAGGTTCATCCTAAAGCTGTGCTGGAAACCCTCTCGCTGACACTTAAAGAAGGCAGTTTCTCGTGCTTCGTAGAAGCCTTTCGAGCAAAAATTGGGCAGTCAGATTCAGCAGCTCGCACCGAGGCTTACATAAAACTCAAGCGGCTAAAGAAGCGATCCACGATAACTGAATATTGTGTAGAACTAGAAGAGCTCACTCGTTGTGTATACCCAGACGCAATCGAGAAAGAACTGTCTATGATACGTGCTGGGGAATTGATTGCGCAACTCACTGATTGGGATGAGTACGTCCAGCTGTTTGCGGTGATGGAACAGACCCATCAGAACGAAGCCTACGAGAAACTCAAAGGTATGGAGCAATTTATTGAGAGAAGCCGAAAAGTCGCGCGTGCTGTCCGGGCTTCACTAAATTTCTGCAGTTACGGCGAATACGGCACTTCCAGCGAATCAGACAGCCGCGCCGAGAGGTATCAAAACCCAGACACTCACGCTGAGAAAAATCAAAACCGTCCATTATCTCAGCGATCAAGGGCAAACCAACCCGTTGAGGGCTACTGCTCTTTTTGCAGAGAAAAGGAGCATTTTCAAGAGATTGCACACAAGCAACAAAGAATCGCCCCACGCAAAAAATGGATCACAGGCTTCCCATACAGCCGGGTTTGGCTACAAGTCAAAGGGTCGCAAAGACAAAAACAGTCAGAAGCGAAGCTTCACAGCAACGCTGAATTGTTGCAATTGTGGTGGCATTCGGGCCAGGTCCAACCGACCAAACTCGAAAGATCAACTGATATGCAAACAAAAAATCGGTAAGGTCTCGCTTTTAGGGTTGTCCAAAAGAGCTTTGTTCGACACGGGCTCACAGATTAGCATATTACCCCTCAAAATTTTGCTCGAGGCCCAAGAATTGGGATTCGACCTCGACAGTGATGGGAGGAAATCAAAGCTGCCAGTAAAGAACCGGTCTACAACGCTTCAGGGAACGAGATGAAGTTCCTCGGTGCAGGCGTAGCCACAGTGACAAGGCACGGTGCTTCTCCGCAGAGAGTAGCTATGTTAGTGAGAAAGTCAGAAGACGACATCGTAATTCTGGGCACAAGTGCACTTCACAAATTGAATATGGTGCTACAGAAAAAGGAAAAAGGAGAATCCAACCAAGTCGTTTCCCATAGGAAGCATTGTCACGTATCAGATGCCCTCAATACGAGTTCTGGTGAGATGCCGAAAAACAAGACCAGCCTAAAGCGTAGGACTACCCTGAGCAAGAGCAGTAATTACGAGAGCTCAAGTACTGCGGTTATCGTTAAATGCGCCCAAGCACAGAATGATATCGCTCGCTACCGCGGAAAGCGCTATTATGACAGGCGAAACAAGGTCTCGGAGCGACCTTTCTCTGTGGGGAGAGAGTGTATATGCGCGTCCCCATGGAGAAATCAAGTTCCACCCATCCTAAGTTATCAAACGAATAGAACGGACCATTCAAAATTGTTAGCTTTAGTGAGAATAGTGCATTGATATCGCCAATCGACGGTAGTGATGAACCGCTGAAGGTGCAATTCGATTTACTGAAAAGGCTGCCATAGATGACAAGCCAGTGCACACTCTTAGGCAACGAAGGAAAAGAGGCAGACCTAAAAAGTGCAACGGGATCCAATGTAAAACGGTTTGTTTCAGAGTCGACATTGGATTGCCGAATGAGGACCCGTTACACCTGCTGTATCCGTGCGACTGCAGCATTTTCAAGACCAAGGCGCAGACAGCTCTTCCGAGTCTTCGTTCCGATCTCGCTCGATCGAAGCCAGTCAACAACACGTTCGAACTGGCGAACGTTGCATCTATCGTGCTGGACCCTTTCTGGGGTGACCGACGCAAGGAAGAGGAGCTCATGGTCAAAGATTCAAAGCACCTCACCATTCTTGGATTGGCGCACGCGATCGCTGCACACCGGTCGAGTTGCTACAAGTTCAACTCCGCTCTCCGGGCAGCAGCTGGCAAAAGGATCGTGCATCCAGCCTTGTTTCTGTCCTTCCCTGGATATAATATTGAGTCTTACTACGCCCAGGCTGTGAAGCGCCTCGATCAGATCCCGCGGGACTACGACGATTCTCCACTGAACCCGACAATAATTGCTCTACCGCTGGCCTTCCTGCGAGCTGAGAAGGATTTAGAGGAGATCGACAAGGCTAAAGTTATGGTCTACACCACGCTGGATGGACTAGCCTGCCAACTCAACCAGTGCCCGATTACAGCCGCCATCGTGTTGGTGTGGCCAGATGTCATGCCGTCCAGCCACTTGCAGTACGGCGACACACGTGACATGTATCCTCCTCCTTATGAGGAAAGGCGTAGTGAGGCATGGCACGAAATTAAGGAAGTATGTGCCGAAGTCGTGGAAGTCCTAACCGGACCGGCTCGTGGTTTCGATGCTAGAGTAGTCGACGCATACGGAACCATAAAGAACGCCGTACCATTGGGCCACCCATGTACCAGCCTCGCTACCAGCCCAAAAAATGGCGACTGGTGCGGAAATTCGCGATGAGCACCATTACACTGCCCATATTCTTCCCGAAGAAAAGGACCAAACGCGAAGAGGACGACCACCCCGCTGACAACGCAGACACCGCTCTACTCGACGTCAATCGACTCCTCCGCCTCCCAACCCGAAGAAGAAGAAACCGACGAAGCCGCAAGTGATGTATCTCCGCGATGCCAAACGAGAACGCAACCGCTACGCCCCGCACATGAAGCAGCATGGTAAGCAGTTCAAGAAGAAGTAGTCGTCGGGGCCTGGCTCCTTCGAGGAGGGGCGTGTAGACGATAGTATTGTTTTAACCCCTGTTGCTACCTGTTGTTGCCCGTTGATGATAGGGCAGCAGTTGATGATCGCGGTTGATCAGGTTAGCCGATCTGATAAGCCGCCCCCTATATAAGACCGCCGCAGGCTACTTTGATATTCATTTGCTTCGTTCTCTCGCAATAAACCGATTTCCTACCCCGTTTCACCGCAGCAGCACAACTACTCTAATTTTTCTAGCCGACGTTTTCGAGGGCTCCGTAAAATCAGAAATCGACGCGACTATCGAGTCATCATATTTACGAGTTCAAATCGGGACACTCTGCGGCAGAGGCATGCCGTAGCTTCAGCAGCGCTTTTGGGACGGACTGTTCTTGCGAACAAGCGGTGAGGCTCTGCTTCAAGAAATCCGCTTCTGACGATTTTGATCTCGGAGGAGAACCGGGTCGCTGCGCACGTCGTCGCTTGACGACAAAGTTTTGAGGACAGCCGTCAAAGCAAATTCTAGGCAAATGCACGTGCATTTGCAGAGGTCCTTGGCGTATATCATAGTAGGAAGACATTTGGCGAGGATAGGCAAGGTGAAGAAGAAGATGTCGAAATGGTGCCTTATGATCTGAGCAGCGTCTGGCACGTTCCAACACCTACTGCATTACAGCCTTTTACAATCTGGTCAGGAAGTCACAGAAAAGCCTTACTGCTGCATGCAGACCAAATGTATGAGAAGTTGAAAAAATTGTGGCCGGCAGTGGTGAATAGAGGAGGGCTGCACCTGTTGCAGGACAACGCAAGGTCCACACCTCACATATCACTCGACGAAAATTGACTCATTTAGGTATCAAAGCTTTCCCTCACCCACCATATTTTCCCGACTTTTCTTCCACTATCTATCACTTTTTCCGAGCTCTTGATTCTCCTTTGCGTCAGAAACAATTGACTAATTTGGCCAATGTTGAATGTGCCTTCCTTGATTTCGTTAATTCCTGTGATCTACGTTTTGTTGTAAAAGACGAGTTTTATAGCCATTGCGTTGGCAGAGTAGATTTAGGTGATTTTTACACCGATTAATGAAATTGTGTTTAAGCTGAGTTATAGCGTTTGAAGTAAGCCGACCATTTCGTCGATTAATTTTGCGACAGCCTAATATTAATGCCAGTAAAAGATTCTTTGAAACTGGACTGAGTTTTGCGTGATTTTTTATGGAGTGCTTTAGGGTGTAGAAGCCCTTCACATGTTTACCGGACAGGGCACGTCGGGCACATTCCAACATATCACCATACTTCGCCTTCCAATTTTTATCGTCTACTTCTATGCTAATGTAATAGGAGCCCCTTGAATTCAACAGTGAGCACCATCAACAAAAAGCGATATGGTATTTTCGTTCTAACGTAGTGTCCAAAATCTATTCCATTTCTGAAAAATAAGCATCTCTACTTCAACTCAATTTAGCCACAGCTATCTTCAGATGGAGACGCAATGTTAAGCGATCGCAAAGAAACGAAAAAAGTGGGCACATTACTTTTTTTCGTTTTCCTCTTTTTCCACGTATTCCTTTCTCACCATGCAACCAGGCACTCCAAATAAGTTTCCTTTATCTAGCCATAGGCATAGTAACTTTTTTGTTGTTTAGCTGATGCTATTTTTCAAACCATTTAAAGGGGGTTTATAATAACACGCAGTGGTGAGAAGACTATTTAGAAGACTGCTGTCGGATGTTATTTACCATTTTCAGCTCCTCTTTGCAGTCCTTCTCATTGCAGGTTATCTCAAGATAGCATCGTGATCTTCGGTCCCACGAACTCTAAATATTCTTCGTCAGTTCACAGTTTTAAGCATTAGCAACAAAGCTGACCTGCCATTTGGTGGCATTTTCCAGGATACAGTTGACACTCACTGACCATTCTATGCAGCTCACAAAGAGCACAATAACTGAAATAACTTACTGCGCCGTATGGGTTGCTCGCTTATAAACATAGGGGAGTGCCCTCAATGAAGGCACACTAGACTTTAACCAACACTTGCAGGCAAGTGAACTTGTTTCTGGTATGTATGGACGATTAGAGTGGAGCCCCTACTGTAGGCGGCTGGATAACCCACGTAGGCCCGGTGGTCTCTTGCCAAGGAAGCACCAAGTGAGGACCGGCGGTAAGGTCACACAAAACGCCACTGAGAAGTCCCATAAAAAGTGCTCAAGGTCGCAGCTCCAGCTGCCACCAGCTTATCACAGGTGGCCTCCATCGTCGTCATAATCTTATGGAGCCACTCTACAGGGTGCGCAAAAATTACCCGCACAAATATATCACAGTGTGACTTCAACACAAATGCGAATTTGACAACGAAACTTGACACATAACTTCTTTATTCCCTTACTAATAAAAACATATCAAAGTCATTCGAAGTGGCCGCCTTTCTCACGAACACAAGTCCTCAGACGAGTAACGCATCACACGTGGCGCGGATGTAGTCGTCGCTCATATCGTTCCATGCTTCAGCCAAGGAAGCTTTCAGAGAAGCCAAGCTTGCGTGTCGAGTAGAGTAAACTTTGCTCTCAATAACTGACCAGACAGAGAAATCGAGAGGATTCCAATCCGGTGAATTCGAAGGTCGTCTTCGTGCGCAGTGAAATCCGGGAGCTCAGGTTTGCACCACTGCTGCTTTGTCCTCGCCTTGTGTGCAGGCGCAGAGTCCTGCTGGAAGCACCATCTTTCATTACGAAGTGTGCGTCGGCCAAGAGCTTCAGCGCGTTCTCCAAATCGTACTCTGGTACCCGTTCTTGTTAATTTTGACGCCAGATTCGACAAAAACTAATGGGGACTTGCCGTTTGAGGTAATCGCACTCCAAATCATAACTGAAGCCGGATGTGCCCTTCTACCGACCAGCTCCAACATTTTATGAGAGATCGTTTTGACGATTCACCGTGGGTTCCAGGGTGAAGACTTTCTCATCAGAAAAAGCGATGGCGCGGTGCGTGCCATTCGCAAACCGCTTCAGCAAGTTCTTGCATATTCGTAGTCGCTGAGCTTTCATTGTCTCAGTTAGCATGTGAACACGTTGAATACGACATCGATACATCATAAGCTTCTACCTGACAATGGTTCTAACACTGCTTGCAGAAATATTGAGTTCTTGAGCCGTTTTTTGCATCGAACGGCGAGGAATCCGCTCTCGCACCTTTTTTAACGTTTCCGGAATGATAGGCGTCAATTCCCTACCTCGTCCGGTCCTCTATGATGAAGTTCAAGCTCCTTGTATCGTATTATAGCACCATGCACCTTTCGTCGAGGAACATTGAGAACGTTGGTGATAAAAAGAGCGCTGCGACCAGAAAGATGCAGGCTGATAATGGCCGATCGTTTCGGATTTCGCTTTGACATTACAGCTCTGTAAGCATTCATGAACTGTAACTTGGAGTGCATTTGCGCATGGTATAGCTGTATAAAATATTCCAATATGGAATCTCAGAACCCAGTTCTGCTAGTAGTTGTAGACTGGTCGTCGTACCCTGTGCGGATAATTTTTGCGCACCCTGTAATGAACTCTCTAGTGAACCTTTAAAAAACGAAAGCCAGAGAACACCAATGCAAACAAGCGGATGTCGGAGGGGCTTTCTATGGTCACTCTGTCAGGTTCTGTCCGGTATCGTATTATGCCCTTTTTGGCATTTAACGCTATTTCACGCTTGGCTATGGCATTCTCACTTCAAAAGAATCTTTGGTTGCAATCAAAAATCTAGCATTAAGTGGGACTCTAATCCATACTCCGACTTTACTTTTTTCTAGTACGACACCGGCTCTACTTAATCGAGTCCAACACCCAAAACAACCTCGGTAACGCCCACTCAAGACCTGAAAAAACTACATCTTGCTTTCATCTCGCACATCGGAAACTCGACCGGACCAGGGGTGCACACAAAATTCTGAATTTTTTAAACGAAATTTTTTAACGGAAAATTTTTGTTAAATTTTCGGCAAATCGTTAAATTTCGTTAAAAAATACAATTACTTACAAACCACTATTTCAACTGAAAAGATCAGGAAAAACCTTATACGTTTTAACTTTAAGAGCTGAACAGCTAATGTTCAATGAATGGAGTGTGAATGGAGTGTAACACTGCAATGTAAAATAAACAATTCAACATCAACAAACACAGAAAAATAAGCAAGCCTTCGCAACAAATTATCTACAGAGTGTGGAATAAGAACAGATATGAAATTATCATTCAAGATGGTAACCAACAAGGCATCTTAAAACGTGAGATCAGGGAGGTACCCGGAGTCCCCCCCCCCTTTCCTAGTTCTTTTGTCTGGCTGTGCTACCAGCTACATAAGGAATTAATAAAAATACAATTAAAAACCTATCAGTGGAACGTTAACACGTTGTCGAACGCAGGTTTTTCTAGTGCCTAGGACCACTCCATTTTTCGCAACGACGAGACTCTGGCACGACATCGTGTCACACGGTCCCAGACTGCCGAAAAGGTGACACGTTGTCAACGTGTTAACGTTCAGGAATGGTAGCTTTCCTAATTTTTGATATTAGCGTTTTTACAAAGAGATTAGACGAGTATCTTTAAGAATTCGTTTACGTGCTGAGGGGTCGGCGAAAAAAAATTCTAGCTCCAAAAACATTAAAGGATTAAGATAAAAAACGGCGTTACCCAATCCCTTTTGTGAAATGCGCCTCAAATTCTACTTCTATGTCTTGGAGACGATTTGAAGGCGTATTTGGCGATACAATGACTTCCACTGGCCAGCCGATGGTGAAGCCAGCGCTCTATCCTTTCCAGGTATGTCTGGTACCAATTCATCGACCCTGTCGGGATCGAAGGCTTGATTGGCCTAGACGGGAAATTCCGAAAAAAGGTCCAGAAACCTGTTATTGGGTGGGGGTAGGGTGACGGCCGGCACCTCCTCCGACAAGCACGATTCCGCCATACAGCCACAAAATCTACGGCCCGCGTGTACATTCGTGTCGAACAGGTGTGCTCCAGCTCCAGTTGCGCACTCCTATGCCATGCATCTATTCTGATCTGGTTGTAGTAGTCTTACAATTCCCGTATTCTACCCTATCGGTAGCCACTGTACCTAACCAGGCGCTGACGTGGCAAAGTGCCAGCGCCTTCTCACGCCATCGGAGCCGTTGTCATTAGAGCACGTTTTCGTCGCTCAGTGGGGGTCGGTAGCTGGGCAGGGAACCAGGGTAGGGAAGGAGCTCCAGGATGTGGTGTACCGAAGGAGAACCGAACCCCGGCTTACCTCGCATGCAGCACGCTACTATCCACCGCCCCACGATCCGCTTGCCTTGTGTGTCAACGCGGGCATATAAGACATCGATCGAACGCGCACGTGGAGGCCGACACGATCCGCGACGCAACGGCAGCAGCCACACGCTACAGTATCGCGGGCTGATGAGCAAACCTGCACGTCACCCCGACCCCATGGAGTGCATCAACAGACTTTGGTTAAGGCTCGTGCACAGTTCGGCAGCGCAGTGAACCACCTATGTTGTAGCATAGGCGGTGCCACAGCGCGGAGCCACCGCGCGGTGAGGGGCCGTGCACACTCACCGCGCAGTGGCACCGCGCGGTGTCACTGCGCTGAGGGAATTGGAGCTCCCATTTTCACCGCGCTGTGCCGTGGTGTGGCGTGTGGCTCGCGGGATTGCGTACCATGCGCGCCTCTGCTGGCAACCTTCCAGCTACGCAGCGCTACCGCACCGCGCCGACGTGGGGGATGTGGCAAAAAATGAACTCCTCAGCGCGGTGCCACAGCGCAGTGAAACTGTGCACGAGCCTTTAGGGCTGCGAGCAACGATACTCACTTGCGGCCATGCGTGCGGTCGCGGCGCGGCGCTGCAGGCGGGGTCTTCCCTAACCACTGCAGCTACAAGGAGGAGTTGCCCGATGCGACCAACGTGTTAGAGCGCGAGTGCACGTCTCAACCTATTGGCTGAACCGCTTTGGCTTGCGTAAGAGAAGAAAAGGGTTTTTTAACTGAGTTAGAAAGAGAAAAGAGAAGTGTCGTGGAATCTCGTTTCAAAGCGAGCACGTGATGCTCGCTAGTGGTTATAATATGAAAACAAAATGAACCTGATAACAGTAGAAGATCAGGTTCATTTTGTTTTCATATTATACGAAGAAATTTTCTTATTCTTTTGGTGAAGTTACGAAATCCCTCAATCAACAAAAATCTCGAAACCTTCGCAGAAAATATCAGCAAGTCCAAATTTTAAAGGTCGCTAATTTTTTGTGCATTAGGCCTCCAAACAAACAGTAGGATAAAAAGGATAAAGGACGGCGTTACTCAATCCCTTCTGGGATGCGCCAGCGCATTCTACTTCTACGGGATGTCGTGGAGGCGACATGAATGCGTATTTAGCCATACAATGACTTGCGGTGGCCAGCCGATGAACAAGTCAGCGCTTTATCCTTCCCAGAGAAGTCTGGTACCAATTCACCGACCCCGGAGGAATGGAAGGCTTGGTTGGCCTGGGCGGGAAATCCGAACCAGGAACCTGGTATCGGGTGCACGCGACAGTCGCGCCTCCTCCGACTGCGCTACACGCGCCCTAAACAAACGGTATCTTTTTTAAATGCGTAACCGTTCGAAACATACTGGATCTACTCCTCAAATGAATATTCTATTTAATAACAAGTGCTCCGACACGCCTAACGGCGTACCTCGCACTTGCGCGCTTCGCGCGACCTTGAAGCGTCACTATCCTAAGGTCACTTCGATGGAGCAGCACTCTTCTGCAGTTTATGGCAGCGCTAGTTGTGTCGTAACCTGGCGCTAGCTTTTCTAAACTGCAGCACGTTATCAGAATCCGGACGTACGTTGCACGACGTCTGTAACACGTCACCTGAATGCGGACTCTGATGCACGACCTAGCGGTCGCACCAAAACTACTGATTTGGGAGAAAAGCTAGGCGGGGGAGGGGAGAGGTGTAAGAGGTTAACTATAGCAGAACACTCGTCTCCTTTGCAGGTTCAACACGTTTTAAAGGCTCACACAGGTTTGCCGTACGCACGCTAATCTCCTTTACATGTTCAACACGTTTTGCAAGTTTACACAGGTTTGTGACACACACACACAGACAGATGGACTAACGCTTTTATATTAGTAGGATAATCGAACATTCTCCCACATGCAATTCTGAACTTAAAAATAAAGGTTTCTCCCTCTAAAACCCCTAATCATGGATCCATTAGTTATCGTTAGTTTTTGATTTTGAACTTTCTTCATCATTTGTGTTTCACCAGTTACATAACTCTCCCTCACTCATTCGTCCCATCCTAATATCACTCGATTGATTAGCACTAACTGTCCTACACTACTCCACCTTACGAGACAAAGCTTGCACATTCTACCTTTTCCCACCCACCCTTGTGCCCATCAGTGCATCCTGACCGCCCCCACGCACTCGCGCTCCAGCTCACCCAGCTTCGGCACGTTCGCGTAAAACTCGTCCCCTCCGCCAGAGAAGCAGCGAGGGCTCCGCCCGTAGCGACGCACGCGCGCACGACCGCACGCGCCAAAATGAGTATCGCGCCGCCTCCCTTTGGTTAGGTCTAAGTAATACCTATCCTACCCCATATTGTATATCGATATTAACCAAGTCTAGCGGGACTAAACCCTCCCTCAATCCGTATTGCGCCGAGGGTTTTCACCTAACTTCAAGGGCCGAATTCATCAACAGTTAAACTCGTGGGTATGCGGGGTATAAGGGGTAGAGATAAGATAAGAGTCAGATAGAGATAAGGTAAGAGTCAGAGACGCAGGCTCCATCGTGGGTATCTCTACCCCCTATACCCACGGGTTAGTCGTTGATGAATCCTGCCCCAGAAGTTTATGTAGAGTGGGATAACGTACGCAGTTCGTACTTTACAGTTCTCTCTCCCGAATAGATCCGACAGGACAGCTCCAACTATTGTACAAACTGCCACATTCCTGCTGCCCTTCTCGATAGCGGGAGAGCTTGGAACATTGAAAAGAAGGTGGATAACTTACGCAAGGAGATATTGAAGGCCATGGCGAGGGAAATGGAGCGTGCTGCAATTGTCACGCAGTAGTGTGCAGGACGAATAGGACAGGAGAGGTACAAAAGCACCGACGTTTCCGCGAACCTCTGCGTATGCGAATGATATCACCGAGATTTGACGAAAGGCGATAAGGAATCATCCAGGATAGACGGGTTTTAGGTCTTGGTTAAGGATGGCAACAAGCACGATTCCGCCATACAGCCGGGTGGGTGCCATCCAAGCTGCCGGTGCGGAGACTGCTTTCGCCGCTCAGGGGGAGTCGGCGGCTGGGTTCTGCGCTCTTCGAGCGCAGAATCAGGCTAGGGAAGGGACTCGAGGGTGGGTGCCATCCAAGCTGCCGGTGTGGAGATTGCTTTCGTCGCTCAGGGGAAGTCGGCGGCTGGGTTCTGCGCTCTTCGTGCGGCAATGCGCGTACGGCTGGAAAATGTGCAAAAAACGCACCGAAATCACGTGCTCGTCAAGACCCCCATATCCCATGTAGTCACCTGAAATGCAAGTATGCCACAACACAGGAGAATCGAACCCCCGACCTCCCTTGCGTGAGTCGACCGCCTTACCCACTCCACCACGACCCGCTTGCATGCACCGAGCCATCGCATGGACACAAAACGTCGATCGAACTTCAACGCGGACGGGACGCGCGATCTCTAAGCTAGGAAGGCGCAGACAGCAGGAGATTACGGTGTAGGAATTGTGGCCGTATGGCGAAATCATTTCTCTAGGATGGCACTCATTCTTTTGAAGATGAAGGCCGAGCGATCGCACTGCATCTGGCCGAAGAATTCCTAGAAATCAACAGACTCAATCAATCAACCGTTAGTGGAGCTTGGTAACTGCAGTGCGCGAAACAAGTTACGCGGACGGCTCCAGGACCTAGCTCCAACGCGACGTCGCGCCTAGCCGCGTGCGACGTCACGACGCTGAAACGCAGACGTGCGCTCGGTGACGCATGGTTAGCCGCGGAGCACGGAATGTTCTCAGTGTTTAAGCTCCCAGACCACATTTCTAGCAAGGAACTTAAGATGACTCGAGAATGGGTGATAGTGACCTTTTTCCGTAGTGTAACCATAATCGTAGCGCAGTCGGAGGGGGCGCAGACTGTCGTCTGCACCCGATACCAGGTTCCTGGTTTGGATTTCCCGCCCAGGCCAACCAAGCCTTCCATCCCTCCAGGGTCGGTGAATTGGTACCGGACTTGTCTGGGAAGGCTTAAGCTCTGACTTGTTCATCGGATGGCCACCGCAAGTCACTGTATGACCAAATATGCATTCAACTCGCATCCACGACATCCCGTAGAAGTAGAATGCGTGGCGCATCCCAAAAGGGATTGAGTAACGCCGTCCTTTATCCTTTATCCTTATCCTACTATATATAAAGCAGCAAGCGTGTGTGTGTGTGCGTGCGTGTGTGCGTGTGTCACACTGTCCGTCCGTCACACTTGAGTTGGGGCGCGGCAGCCGAACACATGGCGAGCCGCAACGTGCCGAACACGTCGGCAACCCTGCATGGCGAACCGCAGACGTGCCGAACACGTCGGCAACCGTGCCTGGCGAGCCGTTAACGTGCCGAACACGTCGGTAACCGTGCATGGCGAGCCGTAGACGTGCCGAACACGTCGGGGGCACAAAACTTCAGCCCTGGGGGTAGTCGAGGTCGCTGAACACGAATCTGAAGTCGACCAATTGATATCGATCGAGCATGTCCCTGTAGGAAGCGTTTCTAGCCGTCGGAAGCATCGGACCGCGACAACTCGTCCAATTTCGTCGCGCATCGTGCGCGACGCCAGGGGTGTTCGCGCGGCGTTGGAGTTATGTCCGCCCCCCTACGCGGACACGTGATATGTTCACGCGTGAGCAGGCAACATGCACTGGTGACGAGCAGAAAGAGCAACCAATGTCACATCACCCGGCGTTTATTGGTTCATGCTTTTCGAGATTGTGCTACGGCGTCTTCGGAAGCCGACGCGCAATCACAAAGCCCAGTGAGTGCCGGGAGCAGTAAGCGGAGATCCCTGATGCGAGGACGGCATCGGGGCTAGTCATCGGGGCTAGGACGGATGGAAGGCCTTGGTTGGCCTGGGCTGGAAATCCGAACCGAAGGCACGAAATTAGGGGACATCCACACCCAACGCCTACTCCGACTGCAAACACAAGTGCAGGATAAAGATCACGAGTTGCTATTTCGTCCGTTTCGGATGTGACTCGGAAAATTGAAGAACATAGGTTCTTTCCTAACAATGAAGGACGATCATCACGTAATTCTAGGAGAAAAGTAGACATGGGGCTGGATTCATTAGTCTCGGAGCAAAGGAAAACCCTTGTGGGTATACGGAAATATCCACGAAGATCGCCAAGTCATCACGTAGCAGTATAATCGCGAATGGATGGACAAAGTATCACGTTGGAACCTGAGTCCCTGCCGTTTCCTGAAATTTCGTTTTGAATTTTGCCGAAAGTTTTTTGCAAAGTGTTAGGAAGATGATTTTTTCTATCAAAAAGTAGGTTTTGCTTTTTTCCCACTTCGACTTTTATCAAGTTTTAGATCATTAAAGTTGAAAGCCAAAAAAGAAAAGAAAGGTTACCTTTGCCGGCTGCTCCTATCTGCTTAAGTTTGAGCTCTATTGCAGAAAGTTATAATCCATTGGAAAGGAGATGATCTGCTCCACATTGAAGTTTACTGGATTTTCGTTCATTTTGATTTCCGTTAATTTTCATCGAATTGGAGAGGAGTGTCCAGAAGACATAAACATAGACATAATTTATTTTTAGCAACAGGCGCTCTTTCGTTAATTTGTGCAGTTTTCTATATTGTTTGAAAGAGAATGTTTTCTTCTATAAAAGAGCGTAACACGTTTATCTATTCATGTTGATTTTTGCCAGTTTTGTCAAGAAGAGAACAACAATAAATATAAACCAACATCTTCTTCTCTTTGCTTAATATATTTCGCACAATCTGAGGTCATTTCAAAGAGAATGCCTTGCTCTATCAGGATATATAGCATGCTCTGTGCATTTGAAAGTGAAAAGAAACGAATACAGTAGGTGTTGGTAGTACAATTGTACTTTCGAATGCTCCCAAATTTCGAATATTCGAAAAAAGCGATTTTCTGAATAATCGAATTCGAATACATTCGAAAAACGGTTTTCTGAATATTCGCATTCGGATGAAAAACACTCGAATGTCAGCTCGAATAGTTTATTTGTGAACAACTATAGTTGGTAGAAACAATTTATCTTCTTAGTACTCCATTTTAATGCCCCGATAAAAAGGACACTCGAAATGAACGAAAAAGCCCAACTCACATTCGTGTAGGATAAATCACCGCTCTTCGAGTGGTTCAAAATGTTATGAAAACTCTAAAACGTGAGCAGAGAGAGATGAACCTATCGTCAAAAACCGTGCTTCTTTGACTTTCCACTTTAATGACCTAAAATTTGGAAAAACTCGAAATGGAGAGCGAAGCATACTTTCTGACGGAGCAAATCAATCTCTTTCGAGTAGATTGCAACATTATGCAAAAAGAGTTTAGCGGAATTAAGAATAAAATGTTAGGAAGCAGCGGCAATTAGCTTCCAACCTAATATATAATGAATGCCACTTCACAGATGTTCCCCTTTTTACCCTGGATACTCCCGGGTTTTATCAGTAATGAATCCGACTCCTGAGGTTCTAATCAAAGAATAAAACGGCTCTGCTATGGCAGGCAGGAGAATTGGCAAGAACATGCACGTTTCATGGAAATGAGGGTTCCATCCTCCGCCTGCATGTCTGTCACCTACACCACAACGTTATCACAGCTCATACACGATCACATCTTGTTGGACGGGTGCTTTGAAATCTGATTTCGTGTAACCTCTGCTGCTCATACCAGCTATAATTTATTAGCTATTTGGGGACGAATAATAATTCAACAACATTTGCATGCTAGAGAGCTCATTTTGGAGTGCTAGGTTGAATTAAATCAGAGGTAAGGACAAGGACCGATATGGCAGAACACTGTTCTTCAAAGATTCATCCACGAGACAAATGTTTTAGGAAAAAATGAGACAGAACTAAGCATAAGTGGTGGAGAAAAGGGACTTCGTAACAACGAAAACGAGTTATTTGGCGTAAAAGTAGTGTCTGCTAGGTGGACCATTAAAGCCTAGCAGACTAGTGTATTACTTTCCTGCTTTATACTTTTTCTTCAATTCGCCTTCTACCGCAGTGGTTTGGAAAACGAAGCCTCTTTGGATCCCTGTTTTGGGGCGATTCCAACTGATGACATATTCTTCTTCGTTTCCCTCGAATCTTTAGCAGCAACTTCTGAAGAACCCGGTTTACGCATGGATTCCGCCGACTTCGTTTTTTGCGCGTTCTCGGCTGATCCTCCGGCTGGAAGAGATTCCTTTGAGGTCTTCCCTGAAAAAGCGCTTGACTTTGCCTTGGCTTGCGTTCAGCTATTAAGTGCAGAATCTTCAAACCTTTAGCTGCGGTTTCTGTCTCCTTGCGAACGGATTCCGCAGACGTTTTCTTTGCATCTGGCACAGCCAATTTACTCTTATACGGTGACACTTTCGAGGCCGTTAGGAGAGATTCAGAGCGTTCTTTCACGATTGGTCCCTGCGCCATGTGGGTTTCCATCTGAGCAAAAGTACTGCCATGAAAGCCTCTTCAAAACGGTTAACAACAATGATGATCTGCTCACATATTTTTGTCTTTCGTATAGCCAGAATAGAAGACCACCAACGATGATCAGTAGATCTCCCATCTGAAGTGGTTGACGAGTTACATATTTAATTGCAGAGTTGCACAGATATCTCTTGCAGTACAGAAAAGAGATGATCTCAGTCAAGAACCTACCACGCTGACCACAATCGGTAAGACGGCGGTGTCAGATGCAACCTCCTTCGCCTTGTTTGAATAGATTTTAGACGACTCTAAACGGAAGTGTGAACAAAGCGGATTTTATCTTAAAATTCAATTCACGGTTAGTTATGAGCAGGGATGTGCGGAATTTTTTTGGAAAAAGTGGAAGACGAAATACGGAGCGGAAACGCTCAAAAATGGCCGGAAACCGGAATACGAAACGCGGAAACGGAAAAGACGCATGTTCGCCATTTTTTTCTTCTTCAAAAATTGCATCTGAAACGGCGACAGAAGCGGCTTTTGTTGCATCTTTTCTTGCTCAGAACTTTGCGAGCAGCAGAATCTTCCACAGTTTAATGCTAATCTTCATCATATTACGAAGCATGAAATGATAATATTGTTATGATAACCTTTTAGACACGGCTAGAGCAGTAAACGAAAACAAATTCAGGGTCCTGTCTCACTCTTTCTCACTACCCCAGCATGCAGTCCTTCCACATCTAGTTACTGCGACGGGTTTTTCGCTGACTTCTTGTTGATGCTGCTATTTTTTGAACGGTACACTCAACCGACTCAACCAATTGAGATTACTTACAGGCCCGCATTAAAAAAATGCTGACTGGGGTGAAGTCTAAAACTGGAGTAGCCGCCTAGATCATTTTCCGACCTCTCAACACTTTTAGCAACCAGTGGCATCATTGACGACGTTTCGACTGCACAGATATCTGCATACCCAACATTAGCAGTTACATTGTAATCATCCGCAGGGCGCGTGGAGCGCAGTCGGAGGCGTCGACTGTCGCCTGCCCCGGATACCAGGTTCCTGGTTCGGATTTCCCGCCCAGGCCAACCAAGCCTTCCATCCCTCCGGGGTCGGTGAATTGGTGCCAGACTTAAGGATAATGCGCTGACTTGTTCATCGGCTGGCCACCGCAAGTCATTGTATGGCCAAATACGCACTCAGTTGGATTCCACGACATCCCGTAGAAGTAGAATGCGTGGCGCATCCCAAAGAGGATTGAATAACGCCGTCCTTTATCCTTTATCCTTATTATTGTAGTCATCCAAACTACTACTCAGAATTCATTCTGGGATCTAAGGCGATAACTGGATGATTGATGTTTGTGGGTCCACACTTCCGCAGGAATATTCAGTCTGTGCCAGCCTAGAAACCCTACGCCCAAGGTGACACAGCTCGACAGCTTCAAGATGGTTCCCGAAGCAATACATTTGTGACAGAATTCAATAAGTCACCATAGTCAATCAAAATAACAGCTCATGCTAGATATTCGTGATGCTTCATTAAAAAGTGAATCGCATAACTCCATATGGATGAATATCACACCTAACGAAATTTAAAATTGAAATTTGCACCTTTGGTCAGAAACACTGATATGATCTTGGAGCAGACAACCGCATGCCACAACCTTCACTGAACCCTTCGTTTCATGATACTGCGCTATATGCTTACAAAGTTTTTGTAGCTATCTGTGACTAGTGGGAAAAATTTCATGATCGCTCAAATGTTGAGTGCATTTTTTTAGAATACACTGCATACACAGCTTTTGTGGCACATTAATTTTTCCCTGCATCCAGCCGTTACCATTTTTGAGTGCTTTTTTTGGTAGTCTAACAAATTTCAAAAATTATTAATACTAGAGTTGTCAAACAGTATTTCTCTCATAATTATATGAAGGAGAACTCTTTTTAATTGATATGTTGCTTGTGTTCAATAGAAAACAGTGTGGAGCAAAGCCCATTTCCGTTTCCGCCTTAGGCCCAAAAACAGGCGTAACACCGAACGGAACGGAAGAGCCAAAAATGGCCGGAAACCGGAATTCGGAACACGGAAACGAAAATTCCGCACATCCCTGGTTATGAGTATCGCTTGTGGCTGGATTCATCAACGGCTTACGGCATTCTAACACAGGAAATTACAGCCGGAATCCCTGGTAGCTTATCAAGCGATATGGTGAGCGATAAGCCGCGTTATCTTACCAGGGAAGCCTCTCAGGCGTATGTCTGAGCTGCGGCAACGAATACCACTGTGAAAGTCTCCACCCTTCAAATAGTAGGAAGGGATGTTCCATTTTGCAAAGTCCTTAAACGCAAGGAGCTAGGGAGCCTCAAAATTTACTATGAGATCGCTCGCACACGTACAAAACTGCCGTGATTGGTCGAAATTTCAAAAATGGGTATCGTATTCGTCATCAGCATCCCAGATAACTCTCTTAGGCAAAGTTTGGGTGAAAACGTTTTCTACCCCTTCTCGACCTCGACCAAGTGGCTAAGGGTCGCGAAAGTTCAATAGCGTCGCTTCAGATTTACCCTTGACAATCGCATGCTCAAAGGAACGTACACTCATGTCACGGCGAACCATTGTGATCAAATTTTTGAAAGACATCCTCTATCCTCAATAAAAAATCTCTCTATATGTAACATTTTTAATTGGTCGCCTCACCAGAGGAGTTTCAGGACGAACGTGCCGCCGTCTAGCAATACGTTAGAATATGACGGTAACCTATACTCGCTGACCTGCCGGGACTGCAGTAGCTACCAGCCCGTCATCATCAGTGTGTAGTCCATTAGTACATCTACAATGAGCGGGCGGTAGGGTACAACTGGACTTGTACAATGATCGGCTGCCCTTCTTTGATCATTTGGGACACATGTTAGATGACATGAGATTGACTGGACAGCCATTCTCTGCTTGTGGACTGGTGCCATCATATGCACTTCTAATTGCTTCACTACTTGGAAAGGTTCATTCCCCATGTAGTCAAGAGTCCTAAATATCAAAAATATGCAGAGAATACAAAGTGTCGCATATAGAGGGACAGCTGATGAAAACCTCTCACTGAACACGTACTTCTCAGCCTATTGTGGGATATATGCACAGAGAAAGTTGGGAGGGTGAATGATATGGAAAAAGGAATGAACACTAAAAATGCAAAATTACTTCGAGGTCAAGGAATCAAACATCCGACCCTGTGCCTACGATGCGGCGGCACTACCACTGAGCCGCCGAGCTGCTTGCTTCGGCGACGGAGCCAAACGTATTTCATCATTTCTCTTATCACCTGGTGCAACACGCACGTACGTGTTAGATGCTGTCAGTACAATGCATTCCTGGGTGTTCAGGCCCTCTATTTCCTTGGGTTCAAGGATTTTGCAAAATAGGAACATCCCTTCCCACGAAGGGTAGAGAATCCCCCTGTAGCATTCGTTTTTTGCCGTTTAAACCTACGTGCGAGTACAAGCGATCCCTTAGTAAGCTTTTAGGGTCCCTAGTTCCTTCGGTTCAAAGACTTTGCAAAAATGGAACGTCACTTCCTACTATTTAAAGGTTGGAGAATCTCACAGTGGTATGCGTTTTTGCAGTTCAGATACACGCCTGAGAGACTTCCTTGGTTAGTTTTCCGCTGTGAATTCGCTCTCAAAGTTATGTATGTCGTTGATGAATCCGACCCCTGGTTGGCTTTTATCTTCTGACTTCCTTGGAAAAATTGTTGTTGACTCTAGACAAAAGCGTGTTCTAATGGTAAAATCCATTGTAAAGCGCATGATTACCCTCACCAGCTGAATCGGTCTCGGCGTAAAGCTTTTCCGGAGAGGTTGTAGATGATCCTAAGCACAAATATAAAGGGATTGAATGTCAAGTTCGGTTTATAAGGTAGGATTGTCACCTGCTTTGGTTCTGGTTGTAGTTTCAGGTTTCACAGTTGTGCTTGTCGTTGGCTGACTTGCAGACAAAGTTGAGGCTGATATTGCTTCTTCGTCGCTTTCTAGCGGTAGGCCTTGGACTCGTCGAATGTAAGCTTTTTGCGCTACAAAGCATCGGCATTTGCACGCGTAGTGTTACTTTTATTATATATGCAGCGTGTCTAAAAGGTGTATGCAGGATCAGACCCGAACACCCGAAAACCTCCCGTCAGCGCTCGTCAACACCCTGGTGCAGCTCTGCACACGCCATCTGTCCATGTGCAAGGTTCCATCCAGGGGAAGACCAGCAGGAACGCTTTGCTGTACAAGAAGGGCGCTGTGCGTTACATTCATCGACCTGAAGACTTGAAAAGGCATCCGACTCGAAACTGAAGCAGTAGTCGAAGCTCTGCGCACTAAGGGCTACTCGGCTACTCAGTATATCAGAATCCTTCGAGAGCTGTGTAATGGGACCAAGATTTCACCATTCTACAACGACGTCGTCAACAACGTAAAGAGAGGAGTTCGACAAGCGGAGACCATATCCACGAAGCTCTTCGGCGCCACCCTTGAAAACGTTATGCGCGAACTGCTATGGAATGTGACGACATGGGAGTGAAGCTCGACGGCCTACAACTTCACCATCTTCGCTGACGTTATCGTGCTCATAACATCGACCACCAGTCAGGCGAATGCTGGTCGACTTCGATCGTGTGTGTAGGAACGCTGAACTGCAGCTGAATCCTGGAAAGATGATGTTCTGTTGCGATTCACACAAGTGATAGGAGGCCTTCTGAGTACGAGCTTCGTCGACGTTCGAAGATCAGAGACGCTGTCGCATGGGCTAAGTCGTCCAAAATTAGATGGGCCGGCCATGTAATGCGCAGACATCCGCTGGACAAGAGCTGCCATCGTCTGGATTCCGCGGGATGTCAAGAGAACATCAGAACGCTCACATATGCGTTGATGCGACTTCTTCTTGAAAGCCCTCAAGGAACGGTATGACGCTCTTCGTTACCCTCGAACGAGGATTCATTGCAGCACTCTGGCACGCAACAGGAGCGAATGGAGACGCTGCTAGTGCTTACTCAGCAGCTCGATGATCAACGGGACGGTAGGTGATGCAGGTGATACTTTAAGACCTGTCATAAAATTCTTACTCCTCAAGCTCAAAGTTTAGTATGTAGTTTATTATTAAAAGCAAAAAAAGGAAAATCGCATGGTGTGCTAGCTTCCAAGGTCGTCTCATGCATCCGAGCTGCGTACTTTGTGGGTGATTGATAACGTAATTACCAACACCTAGCGTTTTTCAGTAAAAGATAGCTATAGCATAATTTATAGGATCAGCTGTGCTGAACCTTGGTTATAACTGTCTACTTTGACTGTTCAAGTTTACGTACACAGTTTAGAACCAGGATTGAACTTATGGTGAACTAGAAAATTGGCAGGCCGCCATAGTTATTGTTTAGGGAAGAAGATTTTCCAAATTTAAACAGCCTCCAGATTTTTGTGAGCATGGCATTTCGTGAACTATGCTAGAATTGGCTATTACCTCCCACATCTACCGCCTGTATTTTCTGTATCTATGCAGTCGTGCCTTCAGGACCACGATAGCGATTTAGTACGGGTGAGTGGACCATTAGCCATCATCCGCATGATGACCCATTCTCCTTATTGACACGAAAATTTCAAAGCTGTCGAGTCAAGAATCCTCTTCCTTATGGTCACGCGGTTCGCCTTTTATTATTCAGCTCAAGAGAGCGATTCTGCTTCAAAATGTTGTAAGCAGCCTTTAACAATCAAAATTAATCGTCAAAACGAAAGATGAGCACAGCAAGGCACATAGATCTATGCGATGGTTCATCAAAAACACCAAAAAGTCAACATTTACACTATCCATCAAGCGAACGTCGCGGATTTGAATGCGAGTTCATGGCGCGCTCCTCACAAAAAAACACCACAAGACTTGGTTTTTGCAGCGTAAAATGAGCATGGAAAATAAAGACACGAATTTTGTAACCAATCGTTGAATTGCGGGACACACTATATGAAAGAGAGAGTCTCTACTGCCAATCCATGCGCTCAGATGTGATTGTGGGTCGAATGTCTTCAGAACAGCTCAGTCGATATCATCAATTTCTACCCAGAACTGACCGCTTGAATAGGGAATCACACGAATATATTGGTAGGAGTCAGAACTCACATCGCAACTACCATCTTCACGTCAATTTGGACACTTTTCAAACCAATATAAAAACTACTTTATGACAGGTTGACTGTTTTGAAATCAAACTGAACATCTTCCAAATCAAAACGAGCATCCTTCACATCAAACTAAAGACTCTCCGAAAAGGTCAAGATAATGTTTTGTTTTTCATCGTTTTTTTACAAAAAAAGGAAATTTAGTATAAATTTCATTGATTTTTCATTCACCCGTCTAATTACGTGAACACACTCCGAAATTGTATAAAATTTTTTAAAGGAGAAACAATGGCATAAAGCTTTCATAGCGATGTTTTGTTGCGATCAAAAGTCTAGCGCAAGGCAGGACTCGAACGCACACCTCCTGCTGACCGGACGGGAATGCTCTTCGCCATTACGTCACCAGCGCTCATTGATCGAACGTTTTGAAGCTTGCTGTAAAGTGAAGGCAGCAAATTTCAGAGCTGAAGGGAGGGCTTGCGTCCTGCCGCCTTCCAGCACTTTAAAACAAGCCGCTATTGTTTAGACCATTGTTTTGTATAAAAATAGAATTTTCATAAAATTTCAGCGTGTTCGCCTATTTGGGTAAGTGAATTAATTTTTTGGAGTTAAAATCTTATTTAATCTTTTTGCATCTTGAATAATTGCTAGCGTAATGTGGAAGAAGCTCATTTTATTGGAATATGCTCAGTTTGATTTGAAAAGTTTCAAGCTTGCTTAGAAAAGTCTCCAGTTTGATCTGAAAATGCTATAAACAGTATTGATCAGTCGATCTACACCAACTTATCATTCGACTTTCAAAGCGAACTCCATATATTAATCTATTCAGATCAGAGGATAGTCGACTGGTAGCTGGATTTTATATAATACCAGACGTTCAGCGGCCTAGCGGCCTCCAAACGTCTGGTTGGGGGCTTCGCCCCAAACGCCGAGAATAGAACATCTCCAGTCTCCTCCATTCCTCTTTAGGCTTTCTTACTTGTATTACAGTAAAAATAGTTTTATTATATAGATTAGTGCAGCGGGATATTGTGGGCAGAATCTTCACTGTTCCTATGAAGCCCATCCACCCTCAATCGTATGCACGCGATATATTCTCCGAAGTGCCCGTTCTCTACGTCCGAAGTGCTTAATCTGTAGAAGAATAATTAAAATTGATCGGTATTTGTCGACAGGTCGACAACGTTTATTGTCCGACGGCAGTAATACTCCTCCGAATCCCATAATCACCCTCCCTACTTCTTCCCCTCCTCTCCTCGTTAATACATCCTTTCCTATGTGCTGGCGTGAGTAATAGTTAGTCAAGCACTCGCATGTAACACTGAGTCACGACTCACATGTCACGACGTTGCCTCGACGTCTATGACAGTCCTTCTGCACCCCGACACACGCGCCACGATTTCTATGACGCGTCTTCAGAAACCCGACGCACACTGGACGATATTGAGGGAAAATACTGGTCTCTCCTTATTCCCCCCCCCCCTCCAGTGGTCCTTCTTTGTTGATTCCCTCTTCATTGGTCCCTTTCCTATGGGTTCCCCTTAAATCCCTGCGCAAGTTAGACGTCTGCGGCACGTTTTCTGAATCCCTACGCACATTGGACGACGCCGTTGGATGACATCTGCAGCACGTCTTTTGAATCCTGACGCAAGTTGAACATCTTCAGCATGTCATCTGAATCGCATCGCACATTGGACAACGTCTGCGGCACGTCTTCTGATTCCCGGCGCTGGACAGTTGATCTCCATCCTTACCCTGGCGCGTTGCCCGCTCAAAATATCGTAAACTTGGGCAATCTGCCGCCAAGGATATAGTTCGCCAGCAATCGCCCATGGTTAAGCTCAAAGAAAGCCCGGCTGGTATACGCCACAGTGCCGTAGGCATCTCTTGGCTTCAGTCCCCCCTCCCTGTGACGGACATGTGACGTTAACCGATTATATATAGTAGGATATTTCTATTAATTTTTGTAAACGTTTGTGAATGCTTATTCGAAAATGACAAGACAGTTTAGCTCTAGAAATTTGCGAAGTTAAATAATGGGTGATTTCGGTTTCAATTTGAACATTCAACGGAATCTTCACAGGCTTAGCCTTGCTATTATTCGCAGAAAATAGGCGCGTGGAGTACAATCGGAGCAGGCGTCGGCTATCGCGTTCCCGACTTATGTTCTTGATTTGGATTTCTCCCAGGCGAACCAATCCTTCCATCCCTCTGTGGCCCGTGAATTTGTGTCGGACTAGTCTGGGATGAATAGAGCACTGACTTGTTTATCGGCTGGCCGCCGCAAGTTATTGTATGACCAGATATGCATTCAAATCACTTCTACGACATCGGATAGAAGTGAGTGCTTCCAAAAGCGATTGACTAACGCTGCTCCTTCAACCATTATCCTTTGCTGACAGAGAACAAAGGTGCGAAAACGAATAAAGAGTTCGCAAAAATTTAGGCACCACAATGATTCGCTAACGAATGGAAGCCATCTAGACATCGTCGAAATAGGCGTTGAGGCAGTCCATATAGGGTGTAATTTGAGGGCAAATCACGCTCATAATCTGCGCTCTTGCAGATTGATTTTCTCTCGTTGCTCCTCGTAATATATACGGAAGTCTTGCAGTCTCTTAATTAGAGGCTGTGGTCGTAATTAGACCAACTCAAGGTGTGAACCGAGAGTAGTTCTCTTAAATAGAGAGTGCGATCTGCAATAGATCGACTTATGGCTCTAGGCGTTATACGCGAGAGACTTACGATTCCCTTTAGACTAGGGAATGCGATCTGCAATAGATCGACTTGCGGCTCTAGGCGTTGCACACGAGAGACTTTCAATATGGCTTATTAGGCCGATGCACCAAAATGTGCGGTTCAGTGGGTTTATAGGGAATATGTATAGAAGCAGGAAGAAGAGGAACGTCTTTATTCCTCGGTAGAGAGAGAGTGTCCCTTAGCGTGGGTTGGGAATAGGCCATGCCCCTGCCATCGTCGTCGTCGTCGATACACATAAGAATTCAAAAGCTTAAAATATCAAATACAGTTCTTGGGCATGAATGCTCTTTTGAGTAGCCAGCTTTCATTCCTCTGGCTAAGTGACCATGTCACCTTGAGGTAAGATGCAAGCTACGGAATGCGGTTTCGAACGCTAATTCCAAATCTGTGTTCAGACTCTTCTAAACACATCGGTGAGCGGAGTTATGGACTATTTTCAGGTTGGCTGCTTTGCCCTATAGCTGCACGCGGACCACTGACAAGGGTGCGAGCTCAAGGGGTGCGTAGCGCTCGTATCGGCTGGCCTGGGCGCCGCGGCCGCGGGCCAGGTGGCCATAACTGCAGCGTCGTCCCCCCGCTCGCCGTCTCCGCTCACGCTGTGGCAACCGTCGCGCGTGCGGCGGCCGAGCGGAGCACAGCACACAGTTCGACCAGAGTTGTTGGGACTGCAATCAACAGGATGTTCAGAGGTTTTACAAAACCAATGTAAAGATACATGTTGGGGTAAAAAAACATAGCTCTACTTCAGATGAGCTCTACCTCAAGCTTATCAATGCCACCGTTGATGCGATATTCTTCAAATTTGAAACTGAAAAATAATTCTTTGCAATCCTGCTGCGATGCTGTAAAGGATATGTTTACAGACTAATATTTCACGCAGAATTGAACTACGTCGTCTAAATACCTCTAGAGAAGCTATTTTTTTGAAAAAAAAATTGTGTCTATCACACCGTTGGGGACATATCTCCAAGCCAACATTCTACGCAGAATTCAATCACGAAGTTGATATCCTATTGTATTACATATAAAAAAGTTGTGTGTTTTTGTGTATGTCATTCAAGCGGTTCAAAACTTATGGCGTGGGAGTAACCGAAGTCGTTAAACATGAATCTGAAGTTCGTTTTTAAAGTTTCGATCGCCATCAACTGATATTGATCAAATTATCGATTCTTTGTGGATGTCAGTCAGGCGGTCCGAGACTTAAGCTCTGGCGATAAACGAGGCCACTGAACACATAGTCTTTCATTGCCCTCTCATAAGACCTCGACCTCCTGGAGGCCGTGCGTCCAGGGGGCCGAGGTTATGTCTATTACCAGGTAGTAGGACATGTCTATTAATCAATTGTTGCTTACCACCGTCATTAGTTCTGTGAATGGACCATATAGTGAACTAACACAAATTCTCCACTCTACAGTCAATACAGTGTGTCGCTGAGTCGCCTACGCACTTCTACGGTGTTTTCAAACTTCCAGTGCCACTTCAGGATAAACTCCTTCCCTTCGTAGAAAGGCTTAGAGCCGGGCCTGACTCTTGTTATGAGCTTAGAAATGTAGAGAGGGTTATTAGAGCGATAGCGAAAGTGATAAATTGTGTAATCAATAAACTCACACGTCACTTGCCTTTCACGTAGTTGTCAATTACTAAACGTTAAAAGAGGCGCTGCACAGGTTAGTGTGGCCAAGTAGTAACAGAATTTTAACATGCAGTTAGCACATGCACAATCAATCGAGTTTGAAATGCAAGGTTTCAGCCGAGTGCATGGCGCAATCTTGGCTATTTGCACTCTACCGAAATTTCGCTACCCTTAACTTTTATATGAGTGTTAAAATCTTCAAAAGCTTCACTATCACTAATGATAGAACCTCTCAAAAGTACATGCATTTTTTAGGGTGCCCTGCATTTTTCGCAAGCGATAATGATGTGTTTTTAACTTTCAAACCTTTAAAGAAGCTCACATCAGTCAAAACGGCTACTTTTTTATAACAAGTATTCAAGCGAAAACAATCATTCGAGTATAAAATGCAAGGTCTCAGACGAGTGTATAGGGCAATCCACACCGCTCATTTGTCAGAAAATTTTTACTGTTTTATAATTTTATATGAGTCATCAAGTTCTTCAGTACCTTTACTCTGAGCAAGGTAATCACCTTTCAAACAGCGCATACATTTTTGGGACACACTGTATTTGGGGACACAAATTTTGTAAATGAATTCTGCGTAGAATGTTGTCTTGAAGACATGTCCCCAACGGTGTCATCAACACATTTTTTTCTTTAAAAAAGAGCCCATCTAGAAGGTATTTAGACGATGTAGTTGAATTCTGTGTGAAATTTTAGTCTGGAAACATACCTTTTACAGCTTCGTAGCAGCTTTGTGAAGAATTATTTTCCAGTTTCAAATTTGAAGAATATCGCATTAACTGTGACATTGATAAGCTTACGGTAGAGCTCATTAGATAGAGCTCGAAATTCTGATGTACAGCTATGTTTGTTTCATACCAGCATGTATCTTTGCACTGGTTTTGTAAATCCTCTGAACATCCTCTTGATTGTTGCAGTCCAAGCAAATCTGGTCGACCTGTGGCTCCACTCGCCCGTCGGGCCATCGTCGTGGGGCCGCCGACGACGGCCTCCGTCGGGCCGTGGTCCGCCGCGCGCTCCACGGGTGCCACAGCGTGAGCGGAGACGGCAAGCGGGGGGATGACGCCACAGGTATGGCCACCTGGGCGCCTACAACCAGCCGATACGAACGCCCCCTCCCCGAGCTCAAGCAGTGTGGAAATTGCGTTGGTAGCCGAGCAGCGGTAGCGCAGGGCATAGAGGAGCGACCTTGTGATAATGGGTGGCTTGTGATTCGACTCCCCTATGATGCTGGATTTCTGCACTTCCTTAAAAAGATCCGCCAACCAAAATTCTCTATGTGATATCGCAACGGAAAAGGTCACTAGAAAGGAAACCAGTCCTCTTGGCACTATTCCACTTTCACGACTTCAGAAGTGGAAGTGGAAAAGTTTCTTTAATTAAACATGGCCTAGAAGGGTTATTTAAGACGCTCATCACTCATATTAGGTCCGTTTTCGAAATTTCGGTCGATTGCGGTAGATTATTGTAGGAATGGAGGTGTCGGAAGAGGTGAATTTTGCAATTTTGCACTGGAAATTCGTTTAAATTTGCAACGTAGTCTCGGCGGCTGAAGCGATCTTGTACTATCGTTCCACTGAAACCGGCACCCGCTCGCTCTCAAGTACAGAGGCAGATTTTGATTCATGCTCATAAATCGGTTGCACTGTTCTATTTTTTATCCGCTGCAGTTGTTGCCGTTGTGTTTTAGACACTTCGTAGGACGACTTCACAGGTGCTAGCATAACGTGTTATTTGTCAAACGCGTTGGTGGGCGTTCCGGTGTTCTCTTGACATCCCGCGGAACCCAGTCGGTGATGCCTCTCGCCCAGCGGTGTCTGCGAATCGAAATACGTGGCCGGCCCACCTAATTTTCGACGACTTGTCCCATGCGACAGCGTCTCTGATCTCCGAACGTCGGCGAAGCTAGGAACTCCGGAGGCCTTCTCTCACTTGCGTGAGTCGTGTCACTCTGAGCATCGTCCTCTCAATTCCACGCTGCGTGCCACTTATCGCGTGTTCATCTGCTTTCGTATAGGCCAGGTCTCTGAGGCGTATGTTAGGGCAGGAAGAACGGTAGAGTCGAATAGGTGGGCACGGAGTCGGACGTTCTTCGTCTTCTTCGCGACTTCTTCGACTCTCATGAAAGCTCCCCAAGCCGCTCGTTTCCTACTGCTTAGCTCCGGCGCTAGATCGTTGGCCATATTGACTTCTCGACCCAGATACACGTAGCTGGAGCACTCGGAGATGTTCGTTCCGTTGAGCGAGAATGGGGCATCAGAAACTTGTCCGTTCCTCAAGAACATCGTCTTCGTAAGATTCAGCTGCAGTCCAACGTTCCCACATACACGATCGAAGTCGGCCAGCATTCGCTCCGCCTGGCTGATGCTCGTTGTTATGAGCACGACGTCGTCAGCGAAGCGAAGATGGTGCAGTTGCCGGACGTGGACTTTCACATTCTAGTTAGCGCATGACTTTTTCGAGAATGGCGCTGAAGAGCCTCGTGGATATGGTATCCCCCTGCCGAACTCTCTCTCTTCACGTCGATGACGACGTCGTTGTAGAATGGTGAGATCTTGGTTGTGAACCTATTGTACAGCTCTCAAAAGACTCTGATGTACTGAGTAGGAACCCCCTGAGTGAGCAGGGCGTTGATGACCGCTTCAGTTTCGACAGAGTCGAATGCCTTCTTCAGGTCGATGAACGTAAGGCACAGCGGCAGCTTGTACTCTCGCGAAACTTCGATGAGCTTCGTAATGGTGTGTATGTGGTTGATCGTGCTGAATCCTCTCCGAAATCCTGCTTGTTCGCATGGCTGTCCTTCGTCCAGCGTTCTGCTTATCCTATTCAGGATGACTCGAGTCAACAGCTTGTAGACTACGGACAGCAGGCAGATCGGGCGATAGTTGCCAATGTCGTGCACGTCTCCCTTCTTGTACAGCAAGACGGTCTTGCTGGTCTTCCACTGAGATGGAACCTTGCACTCCGACAGGTAGCGTGTGAAGAGCCGCGCCAGGGTGTTGATGAGCGCCGGCGGGAGGTTCTTCAGGTGTTCGGGTCTGATCCTGTCAGGACTGGGTGCTGGTCGTTTCTTCACCGACGAGATGGCGTGTCGGATCTCGGAAGGGAGAACAGAGGGAACGACGTATCCATCCTGCGGAAGATGGCATGGGGGCAGGTGGACGTGGCTATCGAAGAGATCTGAGTAGAAGTCATGGATGACCTTCTCCATGGTCCTTCGAGAAGAGGTGATGGTTCCGTCAGAACGTTGGAGAGCGGTCATCTTGGTATTGAAGTTCGCGAAGTTCCGGCAAGCATTGCGGATGCTCAACCCTGCCTCTGCTGCTTCAGCCAACATTTCCGCCCTTCTCTCCTGGAAATCTTCCTTTATCGCCACTCTGCATAGCTTCGCAGCTCGGACGTCAGCTGGTAGTTGCTAGTTGCCTGACGCTCGTGCTGCTCCACGCTGGCGTATAAGCTCGGGAGTTTCCGGAGACAGGCGTCTCTTGGTGGTCTTCAAGCTCTCGGCTCCCTTAGCACTATCGCGGAGATGGTGCACGAAGCGGTCGTATTCCTCATCGACGTTGTCCATGACGGCATTTTCCCAAAGGCCGGCAAGAGAGGTGTAAAGGTCCCAGTTCATGGTCGTTCTGGGGTTCCTCTTCTTGAACTTCGCGGCCTTCTCTCCTTGCGAAAAGCGGAGCCTCGCGCGAAGGAGGCGGTGGCTCGATCCCGTGTAGAACTTGGGGACAACGGAAACGTCGGTCAGGCAATACTTGCAATTGAAGATGATGTGGTCGATCTCGTTGTGGAACTGGTCACCGGGGGATTTCCAGGTCCATCGTAGGAAGGGAGGCTTCTGGAACTGTGAGTTTCCATGGATGGTCTTGGTCGACATGATAAACTCAGACAGCCTTTCACCTTGCTCGTTCCACTCCAAACCGTGGGTTCCGATGTGAAGTTCTTCCGGCGACCTTCGCGGTCCGATCTTGGCGTTGAAGCCGGAGACGATCACCTTGTAGAAGGTGTGATCTTCCTTATAGGACTTCAACTTCTAGCTCCACGTAGAAGGATTCGACCTCTTCGCCGTCGTAGTCGGATGTTGGGCCATAACAGTAAAAGCTGGCACTTAGCCACATCGCTTCAGTCGTAGACGTCCGATTCGGGTTGTCAGAGACTCGTAGAATCGATGTTCATGGCCAAGTGCGTGTTGACGAGGACACCAACGCCGCCTACTCCCCTGTTTTCGCATGTTCCGAGGAACAGTTCTTCTCCGGAGTCATAGGCGGCGTGTATCGTCGTCGCCAACGATATCGTCGTCGCCCACGATGCGACCTTTGTCGGCCCGCCCCGAGTCAAGGGTGGGCCGGGCACTTTTCGTACTGTTCTGAGATAAACACCTTCTCTGCCAGGTCTATCTCGTGCTCGTCTCCATAAAACCACTGAACCCTGATTCCTTGGACGCTAAGTCATAATTTCCCCCATTGGTGTTAACATGCTCACCGGTACGGGGCGAGACCCGTGAGGACGGGCTTCAGGTTCGGAGCCCGTCCCCGCCCCGTTCTGGGGCGTCTGTGGCCATTCCGGTCGACGCCGGTGTCAATTTATATTTGACTCCTCCGCCTCCTACCAAGTCGCGTGGGAGGGGCGGGCCACCCGACTTCCACTGAAAGCCGGGTGGCACTTTTTTCCCGTTCGGGTGAATTCCCCTACTAAGTGCCAAAAATCTGCCGCCCTAGCACGCGCACTCTCGGGCTGCACATAGAAAACGTGCCCCCGCACTGAACAATTCGTGCGCGTGCGTCCCTCGGTGCTACGCGGCAGACTGCACCCGCGAGCGTTCCGTACGTCGCGCTGCTACTAGCGCGCTCCTCTTCCCCTGCTGGCAGACTGCACCCGCGGGCGTTTCGTACATCTCACGGGTACCGTCGCGCCCTCATCGTGTGTCGTAGAGCGCACAAAGAATACAGAAGAGCAACAGATATCCCCTAACCAATGAAAGTAATCAAGGAGAGATGCTTAAAGGTTATTGCGTGCACTGCATATCAATAGAGTGCATCGCAACAAAAAGGTTCGTTGTGCACATATGCTATCAATCGGGCCTCAGCGCAAACTCCCACCCACTCTCATATATGCTTGAGGAACAAAATCGACAATCATTCGGTGGAAAGATAAGCACTGCAGGCCAAAAAAGCGCATATAAGGCACGGGAGTTTGTATCGGTACTCATCATCATGACATTCACCAAAGAGATGAAGGCTGCTCTATCCAGCCTCGACCAGTGCGACTTGGCAACGCTAGTCGCCTATATCATCTCCCGCTTCGAGGATATGGAAGAGCTGATGAGGGCCAATGCAGCGGCACTCAAAACTGTGCTTGAGCGCAGCGCCCCGACGTCCGCCTGCGCCTTTTGCTCTGTCGAAGAGAATCGGGACGTGCATTTTACTGGGAGGTGCACGCGATTCCCTGATTCCGTCTCCAGGACGGCGGAGGCATCGCGGCTCCCTTATGTCTAAGGTGTCTGAAGCCCAGTCACCAAGACGACTGTGTTGTGAAGTGCGGGGGTTGTGGTCTCGACCCCCACCCCCTCATCGACAGCTGCAGTTTTCAACGTTCGACTACTACTCAACTTCACACAATATGGGCAACGACGACGACGCTCGAACTCGACCTCATGGGCAACCGATCGACGTCGACTTTATGGGCAGTCGGCTTCAGATGGGCAACGTCGTCGTCGCTCAACAACTTCAACAAATATGGGCAACCGATCGACGTCGACTTCATGGGCAGTCGACTTCATATGGGCACCGTTGATCATGGTCATCGTCGTCGATTTTTGTATGTCATGTCATGATTAATCGAATGTTTAAAATGTATTTCGCTTGGCCGGCGGAATAATGTATTCCGCTTGGCCGGCGGAATATCGTCGTCGCCAACGATATCGTCGTCGCCCACGATGCACCTTTGTCGGCGCGCCCCGAGTCAAGGGTGGGCAGGGCACTCTTCGTACTGTTCTGAGATAAACACGTTCTCTGCCAGGTCTATCTCCTGCTCGTCTCCATAAAACCACTGAACCCCGATTCCTTGGACGCTAAGTCCTAATTTCCCACATTGGTGTTAATAGCGTGTAGGGGGTGGTGTCTTCTCGTTTCGGTCAGTCCGATGACGTCGTACTTGATCTTCCTGGCTTGCATTATCAGGTCCTCGACGGATGCTTCAGATGCGAGCGTGCGGGCGTTGTAAGTACAGATCGTCATCCTAGTCCTTCTCAATTTGCGCAGCCTGGTTAGGCCCTGAGACTTTAGCAGTCTCTCCGTACTCGTCTTTTCCATCGCTGCAGAAATGGGGGCTCCTTCGGGGTCAGGGGAATGAAGCCCTTTACTGCTGCTGTGTTTGACTCCAGTGCACACGGTAGCTAGTCAGGCTCTGTCGTGCGGGCGAAGAACTCCGGGCGGCCAGCCAGACTGCCCGAAGTGACGGGGCGAGACTTTTGAGGCGGCCTCGAATCGCCTTACATGTACTCCCAGTCTACCGAGTGCAAGCTTTTGGTCGGGCCGACACAGTTACAATCCGCACAGTCACGGACACATCCACGCACACTGTGCACGAACATGCCGCTCCCACGCACAAGGAACGCATCGACCCGACACAGCAGGAGCAAGGAGTCCATCCCCTGCATCCCACCTGCGTCTCTGGGCAGTACGCGGTCGCATTTGGTTCGCGTTTTCGTTCCCATATCCACCACCAGGGACGCGCCACGTGGCCCTGCGACAAGCGGTCCGAGATCCCTTTTAACAAGAGAGCCCGAAGGCTCTCTATCGAGGGAGATCCGTGGAATTATTCACAATAATTGGATCTACGTTCCAGTATGAAACTTTATTTGTCAAGATGGGTCCTTTCTGGTGACCTTTTCCGTGCGATTTGACATAGAGGGCTTTGGCTGATCGTGGCAAATCTTTTTAAGAAGTGCAGAAATCCCAGTATATTTCGCGCAAGTAATTGACATCACGCATCCAAGAGTAAGGATGTGTTGCTTACCGATCCTTAAACCTAACCTGACGGCCGATACATATTTATTTGTTTATTTATTAGGCAAAGACAATACGTAGTTGTTATGAATAATTTTGTTATAGCAGTATGGATATACTAACTCCTTCTGTTTTTTCTTCATCCCAAAAAATGCCAAGCTCAGTTTGCGGAAATGGTAAATGGCTCTAGAAGGTTTCTTATTCTTTGCATCCCTGCATCCCTTACGATTTTGCACAAAGTCGTAACAAGTTTACCAGCAGTGAAATGTGTAGATGTTTAGACAGTGCGAAGCGGCTTACAGTGGAACATCAGCCAAAAGACATCTTTTAGGGCATTGTGTTTCCATAGATTAATTCAGTCCTTGTGACAAATTTAACAGCGCTATAAACATGCTCGTGGACTGCATACCTCTCCAACAAGTCATCAACGTATAGCGATTTGAGTTTGCTTTTTCATCACTAATATATCACGCAGCGTTTATCAGTTTCACACATTTGAGTGAGCACCAGACGAGATGTTCTACGGTTTGTTTCTATCTTCTAATTTAGACTCTAGACTGTGAGGTTCTTTTTGATGAGCTGCGAACCTGTGATGCATATTTCCCGTTACTATATCAACGATCTTGTGAGGGATAATTGAGAGGTTATACAGACCCAACTCATTTTCTTCAAGCCTCAAGTGACTGATGTCGAGGCTTTAAGCTGCTGTAACGATGCTTTCTAACGACTGCGATCAGAACTCTAGTACCAGGCGGGACTCGGACACCCAACTCCTTCAACCGGGCGAAAATGCTCTACGGCATTACTCCAGGCGCTGTTCGGTCAAACGCAACATCCACACCTCGTGGGACCGATCCGCTCTCACCCGTATATCAGGATGAGCCGGCCGCTGATATCAGCATGGAACCAGTGAAACTGAAGGTCTTGATAGAAATGATTCGAATCATTTTCTTCAAGCCTCATGTAGCCGGCACTGAGGTTGTACTTACCTCGCGCCTTTTTCTCCAAGCATTTTGAGTCCTCAAGACTTGCATTGTAGCGTTTTGATTTCTTCCATAGCTCCTGAAATTTTGAAATTCATCCTGCTCATGCATTCTGTGTAACTGACCACACGAACCAATAGTCTTGTGAAATTTGAAGTGCAGAAGTCCGTGTTACAGTTGCACTCTATGTATTCCCTCGCCACAGTGCAATGGTCCTCGATCTAGAGGTGCCGTGATCATAACACCGTCGTATGCAGAAACTCAACAAAAAAAAAACTCCTGTTCCCTTACATCAAACGAGAAAGATCGAAACTCAACAGAATGCTCTTCGCAGTACCCCATAAGCGAGCACATGGCAGGAAGCGGTTTGCTCTGCAACGTAACGAAAACGCTTCGCTAGGCGCACATTTAGAATTCACAAGAAAGAAGAACTCACATCTATTCTGTAGAAGTCAGGCGAGAAGCACTTTCTAATTTTGTTTTCATCTCTCCTAGCTGAAATAACCCCTACTAACAGCGCCATCCATGTTCTTAATTCCACTCAGCCACTACCAAACTTCTCTTAAAATTTCAAAACGTTTTCAAGCTATCACCAGATTTGTCGCGAAGAGAAACTTACTAGGGAAGGGTTTCGACCTCCCATGGAAAGTCTTCAAGTTGGGACCAGGATCATTAAAAAGAGCTCGGAATGCTGATTACGAATATGGGTGTCAAAATTGCAAAATGAATCTTCTGAGCGAGTTAAGGCCTGCCGAAATCGGGTGATCTCACCATAGGCTGGCCGAAGCTGGCGAGAGCGTGGTGATTCATTGGGGCTCCGTAAGATGGGCAAGCCAGCTGCGGAGGTGGCACAGGGATACTCGCTCGTCAGGTGCGGCGTCGTGGGTTTGGTTCCCATTGCTGCCGGTTTCTCTGCAGATCATGATTTATCCTTGAAATGGCCTTTTATACTGAATTACGACACGGGTTTGATTAAAGAGGCGGGAACACTACCATACACGTTAGAAAAAATGCTTGAAGGCAAAAACTGCTATGGTGACATTTTTATTTGCTATTTTGCACAAATAAAGTCTAAATCGTATACTGAACAACAAGAATTGTTTCTAACAACCTTGGCACTCATGGAACAAAACCAAAAAATTTGTGAAGTAGACAAGTTGCTCACACACTGCACATCTTACACATGCAGACTCTCTACAACCAGCAATAAAACAGCCAATTGTAGATCAGACAAGATCAAACAAATATTTACCGGGTATGACATACACACCTGAGTGATCATCAATGTAGTCTGCCTTATTCCATGAGTATTTCAAAAGGTCTAAAACCTATGAGCACAAACCATACGGCAAATCTGCAATAGAATTTCAGTAGGTTGTCTTCCTGGGCCATATTGAACTCCACCCTATTTGCCATGGCAAACGACCTGACCCTTTCATAAGGTTTTTCATCGGGCCGAAGAAAAAAACGTCAGATGTCACCAATGTCACAATAGCAGTTTTTTGCCTTCGAGCATTTTACAAACGTGTATGATAGTTTTCCCGGCTATTCAATCAAACACGTGTCATAATTTAGAATAAAAGGTAATTTCGAAGATAAATTATGATTTGCAAGAAAACCGGCAGCAATGGGAACCGAACCTACGACGTCACACGTGACAAGCAGGGGCACTACCCCTGCGCCGCCGCCGCAGCTGCCGGTCCGTTCTCACGAAACCCTTATGTCTCACCACGCCTGTGCCAACTGTGTCGCACGGCCAGCCTGTGGTGAAGTCCTCCGATTTCGGTAGGCCATAACTCGCTCAGGAGTTTCATTTTGCAATTTTGACACCTATATTCGTAATCAGCATTCCAAGCTCTTTCTAACGATCCTGGTCCTAACTTGAAGCTCCATGGGAGGTCGAAACCCTTCCCTAGTTAACACTCGAATTTTGAGAAAGTGTAGACTTCTAGAATTTCTTAGTCTATGACAACGTATTTTTGTCTTCTCTTTATTTGAAACTATGCATTTTTCACACGAATGCTACAATAGCCAGGACTTTGAAATATTACGTTGCCCGGAAATAAATGAGTGTTTCAATTCGAATATTCAAATTAGCATAACTCAGCTCAGAAAGAACTTTATCAATCAAAATAGTAATCATTAGAATCGTACATCCTTGCCAGCAAGAAAAAGGTTTACTTATTCCGGTAGCCTAGAAATTAGGAGTTCTGCAGGTGATGAGGTCATTTTCGACATCATCTTTGTTGCTAAATTTTTTATCCTTTACAGGGCGATCTAAATGTTTGAAAAAATGATAGTTGGTAGGATACAGATCTGTTCAATATGCTGGATGTAGCAGTGCTTCGTATCAAAATTCATCCAGTTTTAGAACAACAGTTTTTGTAACGTCCCCTATCAATCCATTTTCCGCCGCACGTGACGACGCTGCCGAAAAAGGGTCCCTTAGATTGCGCAGCCTTAACGAAACACAGGTGTCGTGAAGCTTAAGCATCTGCCTGGCGGTCAGTTCGTGCGAGATCCATTTATCCATCTTCCTTTTCCGATTGCATTGAAGTGGTGACTGGTAGTGCCTTCAGTGCCGAAGTGCTGTGCTAGTGCTCTCACAGTTTGACGCGGATCCCCCTCCATCCACCATGGCTTCGAGAGAGGAGTGATGGCGGCCCACCTCGATCTTCATCTTTGAACCCTTCATCTCCAGATCGAAAACTTTCGAAACAGTGGTGAATTGTGCGTTCCTTAGCGAAATCCTTCCCAAATGCAGCGTTGATGTCACGGGCAGTTTCAGGTGCACTGGTATCAAGTTTGGATTCGTAGAAGAAAATTTAGCGAAATTGCGTTCAGACATCTGAAACGGCAAAGGATAAATTGGGGAAATTTATGTTCTAAACAAAACTCGAGGACAAGGTTAAAGAGAGCATGAACTTGGCATTGCAGTGGTATATAACACTACAACTAGAAGGCATAAAACATACTTTACTGGAAAAAATGTACTCCAATAATAGCAATGCAAAACGCTCATTTATTTACGGACAACCTAGTAAATTAATATTCAGTGCATCTCATATGCCTCTCAACAATCCTGTACAACCTTGGAAATTGCATTAGGTAGAGTACAAGCTAAATTATTCATATAGGTGTGTTACGTACGTACAAACTGATCCACACATTCAAAGTGTAATTTTTTAAGTTTGCAGTGAGTGAATCGTGCATAATGTTGGTGCTTGTTCCTTCCACATCAATTATTTGCCGTTATCTGTCGATCTGTTTTCAATTTACTTGAAATAAAAGGTGGATAGGTAAACATCAAACAATTGCTGGAAACAATTTATAGAAAATAAAAATTAAAGTCGAACAACGAACGAGAAATACAAAAATATTTCTCAATAACCCGCTATTAATGATAGCCACCTCTTGCTAGCAGTAGAAAGAGTTTGTTGAAATTCTCATGTAGTCATCCGAATGGTCTTGTGATGGTTCGCAACTGCTGGATTAGTAGGAGTGCGGAGCGCCCCTGACATTCTGCTTGCACGAAGTAAAGCCCTTGAAATTTGGAAAAACAGCCAAGGAATGTTTCTGCCTATATAAAGAAAGTTGTCAAGAATATCTTTAAATTAGACACTGCAACAGAGCTATCTGAGAAGACCAAAATACTAGCATGTCGACCGGATGGCCACTGCAAGTCATTGTGTTGGCCAAAAATGCATTCCAATTGCCTCCAGCATTATCTCTAGAAATAGAGCGCGTGGTGCGAGCAAGGAGTGATAAACGCTGTCCTTTATTCCTTTTCCTTATTCCGAATGTGAAGAGAATAACAGCCCATTCGAAAGGGCACCAAAATGGCACGCACCCCTATCCTAGATTCTGGTCCCGCAGAGGCAACCAAGCCCTCCATCTCTCCAAATGCGGAAAGTTGATACCAGATTGCTTTAGGAGAAATAAAACACTGACTTGTCCATCGTGTGGCTACCACAAATCATTGGCAAATAGGCCTTGAAGTTGTCTCTACGATACCCGTAGAAGTGGAATGCATAGCGCTTCAAAATTAGAGATTGATTAACTCCTTCCTTGACTCCAAATCTTCTCATATTTACTACTGATCAAAAATATGGTTACCTTAGCAGGTTAAGACGTTGGAGCTTTTGGATTGACGTAAAGGAAAAGAGGGAAAGGACATTAATCTTACGGGTTTCCTTGGAATCAGAGGCTATTCTGAGAGAGTCAGTGAGACGAAATTCGTGTCAAGTGGAGCACTTCCTTCGACACATGGACATAAAATCATATTTTTAATCTAAAATTTTGAAACCCAGCTCCGAAAAGATTATATGATTTCGCCAACATGGTTATTAGCTCTTCTATTGTTAGGTCAATATCCATTGAATCGAGACGCACTCAAAATTGTTTCAATAGTTACTTTTGACTCTCTAAATACTTCAATGAGACTTTCATCAATAACAAGAAAAAGTGAAAGAGAGCTTGCAAGTCTTTAGAAAAAATTATATGAAAACAAACCGATTTGTGAATCCATATAATGCTCCAGAAGATCGTGGTATTCGTTATCTGGGTCGTATGTAGGCGATCGCTTCCAAAGCTCCTGAAGATGCTCTATCCCAACAAAGCCTCACACTTTCCCGCTTTTGGCTTCTAGATTTTCAAAGTGATTTCTACTGTTTTCAATCGTTTTCGTAGTTGCATGATTCTAAAGGCGCGAAGGTATGAGATGAGATGCTGACTCGGTCTGATTTACTCTCCAAAAATCATTTTACTCATTACGCGATTTTTACAGAACTTTTTGAATCACATGATTGACTTAATGAACTTTAAATGTTGGTGAAAAATTTCCGCAACACTTTATTACGCGCCAATATCTTAGGGACCAGAGGGTGTCGATCTTGCTATGGTGCTCCAAACTAGCACCAGTACTCGCATTTGCGTTCATCACAAAAGCGTCCCGTGTTAGGACGCATGCCCACATCACGTATACTGGCGTATATCGATGCCTGTTTTGCCGTCTGTTCAACCCAGCAGGAGACGGAACTTGCTTAGATGTACAGAGCAAACTGTGAGAACATACAGTCCCCTCCAGTTATAACGCCTCTGGATAAGACGCGACTCTCGATGACGTAGATTTTCTCTGGCCCACACGAGCTTACCTTTGCGCCATTACAAATAAAATCCTCTTAAGATGCGTAGGATACAAGGCTACTCCCGTTATATAATTGATACGAGAGAAATTTTGATAGAAATTCTTAATTCAAAATGATTCCTGGCCGGCGGTATAAGGCGGACAAGTTCTAGTTCCGGTCACGAAGAGAAAATTGAGAAGAGCAAGATGCTGACTCGCTTGCGATCAGACCTACCCTTTCTTTGCCTCGTCCGCAGTCATAGTGAGCACAATTGCGACATTATCAGATGCATGTAGGCGTTTTCATGCGTGCGCGGTCCGCAGAAATGTTCATAGTCAGCAAAATGTCGAGCATATTGCTCCGGTAGTCGTTAGATGCTGCCGTAAATGAGTGGATTCCTCTACCAGGAAAGAAAGGAAGAGTAGCTGAGATTACTCGAAACAATACAATATCCTACACGTTTGTTCTAAGCGTAGAGCAACTGGTATAGAGGCTGTGTGCTATCGCATGATGTATTTCTGCGATTAGAGCTCTCGCACCATGAAGGACTTGTACCTGCGCCTTTTGCTTCCGGGGCAGCAACAGGGCTGTTTGATCACATGCGAAATCCCGACAGCGTGTATGAGTGCTTTGAGGTCGCTACAAAGGGTGTTTGGCCAATGTGGCCCGCGATTTAATAGCGCTGATAGCGTAATGGACTAATATACTGCCTGGAATGTGGAGAATGCGGGTCTATGACCCACCTGGAGCGAGAATTCTGATGGCTGAAAAGATCTTGTTGTGCCTTCTAGCACGGTTAGCAACAAGAGTGGTTCAGTGGGAATTTTTATCTCCGGTAAGCCGCCGCTCAGCGCGACAACAACGAGCTAAAAGCACCAGTAGGCGGAGCCAACGTTTTACATCGCGCTGGTCGCGATACTTGTAACATGAGGCTACACAGCATTGTTTTGGTCACTTCTATCTTTCCTCTGGTACTCGTTATTCCTTACGCGTATTTGTCATACTTATTCGTATAAGTAAGAGCATCTCTGAAGACAGGACTTCATTAATTTCCTAAAGATGTTTTTGCCTTCACACTCTCCTCATGGTCACATATTTCTTTACTATAGCAATATTTTGCGACTGTATACAATTCGAAATAAATCTATGCGTAGGAAAGCCAAAAAAATGTCAGCTTCGGATAAGACGTGACGCCAGTTATAACGCGGACTTTCTGCAGCTTCCTCAAACGCGTTATAACGAGATGGGACTGTATACCGTATACGTGCGGCGAAAAGACTGCCTCCAAATGCCTCGCATTCCTCAATGAAACACTTTTTTCTGACAGATCCTACTCTCCAGGTAGCATCGAAAACGGTCAAAAAATGTCGTTATTCGCTATGCATCCAGCGAGATCTGGTGAAATTGTTGGCTATTTCGGAACGGCTCTCCGCACTGCGAACGAAGGTGGATACGCTAGTATGTTTTAGCCGGACCTGGATCGACGATCATCAGCAGGAAGCTTGAAAACGAGTGATCGAAAGTGACATTTTGTTTACCATTTTCTGAATGAGCGCTGACCTCTAGGGTGATATACAGGGTGTTCCAAATTAAGGTGAGGAAGGTTTGACGTTCTCCCAAGCGACTGTATTGGTTCGCAGCATGGCGGCATTTTTTGTGCGTATCTTTCTGTCTGTGTTATAATTTTTTAAGTTCTATTTTGTCGCAGTCACGCTTTTTCTCAAGATGTCAAACCGTCGAACTGCGATTTTGGAGCTTTATCGTCAAGGAAAACACCAATGCGACATCGTTCACCTGCTCAGTCGACTGTCTCCTAAAAACTCATCAATGTAAGGACCTTGGCCGTGAAGATGATCATCCTGGACAAGGGAAAAATCGCACTGTCAATACGCTGCAGATCCGGAAAGTCGTCGACAAGCGAAAAATCCCAAATCCGAGGGTTTCCTAGGAAAGGTCGTCCGTGGTACCGGCGTCAGTCTTACATCAGTGCCTCGAATACCCAGAAAGAAGCATGGACTCAATCTCTACAAGTTCAAGAAAATCCAGCTTTTGATGGACAAGTATGTGCGCGAACGGCTTCATTGATGCCGACAGCTCGAGCTGCGGGCCGCAGGTCGCAGCAGGTGAGAGGGAATCCTGTTCATTGTGAAGAAGGCTCACAACCTCCAACACGCGAAAGCTAATCTGGAAAGGCTCCAGCAATCCTCAAAGCCGTCGAACGTCGTCAAAATCCGCAAGCGCTCATGGTTCGAGGAGGAATCTACACCAGCGGAAAGAACCCCGGTTTCTGTGAACGAAAGAATAAAAAAAATCAAAATGTGTACCGCGGGACGTCTTCGAGGCTGTGGAACTTTTCTAGTCCGAGTAGCACTTCAGCAATGTGCAGCGGACGTTTCAGCAAGAGTCAATCCCTGCAACCGGGCGAAAAGCGCGCAAGCATGGTGCAAGGCCAATTTTCGTACTTCATCATGTCTGCGGAATTGGTACCGCACTCTCCGGATCCGAATCCGACGTACTACAGCTCGTGGTCCATTTTGAAGGCCAGGGTCCGTGTCAAGCACCACTACAGCCTGGAGGCCCAAAAAAAAATCTCTGCGCCGGAAGTGGGAACGACTGACCTGCGACCTCCAGATGACCTGCGACCCACCGCCAAAAACTCACCAAGCGTTTTGACTTCTCTGATCGCGCCAAGGGGGCCACTTCGAATCCGGTCGATCATAGTGGTGCCCAGTGTCTATGTCGTTGTTATTCATGTATTGATTTGTAAACTTGTAAGTTGTTTCATAGTTGTAATTAAAAAACCTTCATCATGCTATGTTGGAACACCTTGTAATGGTAATTGAAACACTCCCTCCAACATGAAACGTAGTTAGCACAAAATCGTATCTGCGATTGTTGTTCTTCTGCGTCATATGCTCACTTGGGATTCGAGAAGACTACACAAAATTGATGGTGTGTGAAGAAGAAGAACTGCAGAGAATGATATGTCGAGAAGTAGGACGATCGCTTGTCGAATGTCACATGTCGTAGTGTGTCCGTTGCTATGTATGACACTGTACCCCATCTCTTCATCTCGATCAGACATATGGCTCCGTTTTCGTTCCAGCAAGATAAGGGAAAAAGTTTCAGGTTGTGCACAAACACTAGTACTTGCGTTGGCCCGTATCCCGGAGTTCCTCCATATGCCATATTTCCCTTTTTTGCTCAACCGATTTTACGCACCCCTCTGCCAACGTGGTAGGCGGGAGAGCATAAAAACCAGCTTTGTCTTTGCTTGTTTACCTTCGAGGCTAGCAGTCTGTTTCGCTTGTCCTGTTTCTCACACTGCTGAGACAATGTCTTACAATGTGACCCTCCAAAGCAGGGCTGTTTTGTATTCAACAGAAAAATGGACTTGTGCTGCATAATCTATAATATCACTCTCAATATACGTGTTGTCTCAATATTTTTCTATCGAGCTCTCTAGGATTACTTCCGTACTCCAACTACAATACCGGCCTCAACTTTTGGTCTTTGGGCGGAAAAAGCGAAAAAAAAACCGCCTTTTCCGCCGCTTTTCTGTAGCGCTCTTCAAATTTAGCGGATTGTAAATTGAAGCATATATTCGTGATCAGCACCGAGCCCTCTTCCCGATGAGCTTAAAAGCGCATAGCGAGCGCCTAAAATATAATTCAGTGACCTAATTTCTGCCCGGCGCGGTTGACCTCTGTGCTCGCGGGAGATAATTACACCCATAGCTCCCAAGTAGCCAATGAAGGAACAGATTTGGCCTATTAGAGCCTATTTTCTACATTATATATAGTCTCATATAGTTCTCTGGATTCCCTAGTATTTCACGATCAAAGTGGCGTATTTTTTAAAGGATCCGTTAATTTAATTGGCATTGCTCTCAGAAAATGTGACCACTATGGAGGACTCTAATTTTGGAATATCAAGTTTATGTGTGCTTATGCTCATTTGTCCCGCTAAACGTTATAGTTAAAATCAAGGTACGAAAGTGGAACCTTTGGGGTTGAAATCGTTAGCAATTATACGCTGGCAAAGTTGCCCACATGACACATTTTTGCAGCTACCCGCGCAGTTTTGTCATGATCAAAGTGGCCACAGAATCATTTCTTGGAAGAAGGAAACATAGAGATCTAGAGGCCTATGAAAACTCCTTATACTCTTCTATATGTGAGATTTTGATTTCGCTAGAGGACATTATAGCCACTCAGCTAAGCAGCAAACTCACGCCAAATGGGAAAAATGTGCCGTTTAAAAAATCACGCAAAAACGGAAAAATAGCCTTCTGATGAATGCACCAGTTAAATCTGGTTTGAGCGGTAGTTTGATTTCAATTTTTCGTTCACTTGTTAGTCGAGTGAATGTCAAGTAGACCTGGTCGAGGCGCAGATTAGTTCCGTTGTCATTCCTGTCTCCTGTCCTGGTGACCCCTCCTGCCATCTGAGGACGCCGTAAATCGCCTAACTTGATTCTTCACACTTCCGGTACCGCGGCGCGATATTGATCCTTCCAAACGACGCTGAAGTAGAATACGCGGCATACACCAAACTGGCTTTGGATAACTACGACGCATCCCTTTATTTAACATGCCTGCACTTCCTATCTCGAATTTACGCTTCATTTTGATGGGATGCGTGGCGCAGCCCAGAAAGACTATTCGAGTTCGCTCTCCTTTAATAGCACCTTCAAAACTCACTACTTCGATTTTCTGATCATCCGTTTATCATTTTCCATCCATAGTAAATCCAACGTTTATTTCTGCTTGACTTTTGTATTTCACTAGATTATCAAAATAAACGTATGTTTAAATCATTCTACCGGTTTCCTTTGCATGGGAGAGCTCTATTTTTAACTGTTCGCGCTTTGCAGTCATCATTTTCTGCGGGTAGTTTCTGCTTCAACATTACAGCACGCCAAGAAGCATTTTTCATCCTTATGTCCCTTTACAGAACATCAAACCTTTAAAACATTTGAATACACGTTAAGATCCTTTCTTATAAATCCTGTACTAGCTTAGTGTGCAGAGGATCTTCGATGTGTAGTGGTATTGTGGAGGAAACAATTAATTCTACTTCCTTTCTACTAAACACATCTTCCACAATTTGTTCTATTTTTTTGCTTTAGATTAACCCTCATGTTTAACTTCAACGAACGCCTTACTTCTGGTGTCGTTCTTTTCTGATCGGTACTCGTCGAGATTGAAATGCACTCTGACGAAACAGTAGATGAACCTTCCATAATAGAGTGACACAAATAGAGGTTAGGCCATTGCTGAATTTCGAAAGCTATAACTCAAAATTAGCATTAAAAATTGTGTGATTACAAGCTTAAATGAAAAGGCTTCATTGCCCATTTGATCTAATGTATGTCAGCGAAATGTCTATTCTTTGCTGCTACGTTAAACTGGCCCAGGGACCTACCTTCCTCGATGGACATTTATTGCTCACGGCTTACAGGAACATCAGAGGTCCAACGATTTTGTAGATCTCACATAGTTGTTTACATCTAGCGGAATCTCTTTGTGGGACTGACCCACCAAAACTTCGGCCAATTTTCCCTCTCTTCTCCAATTGGCCGACATTCCCATTCTGGAACTTTAACGAAGCTCAAAACATCGGTAGGCAATAGGTACGAATTGTGCCATTCCGAGCATCTTCCCTTTGATTTCCTGTTACGCTACGCTAACCGTCCTTTTTGGACGGCTTTTTGGTGGCATATGATTTTTGATTCCTGATACATATGAAACAATTAGGGACGACGCTTGGCGAGTGCTCGATGTTTTGAGCGATGCATAAAAGGTTTAAGTTCCCGCCGAACCCGACTTCCGCGTCTTCCCATTCTAGTTCGCGCATGACGTTTTCGAGGGTGGCGCTGAAGAGCTTGTGGGATATTTTATCCCCTTGCCAAACCCATCTCTTCATGTCGATGACGACGTCGTTGTAGAATGGTGAGATCTTGGTTAGGAATCCACTGGACAGCTCTCGCAGGACTCTGATATACTGTGTAGGAACGCCCTGACGTCGTGTGTGTAGTCGACTGTGCTGATTCCCCTCCGAAATCCTGCTTTTCGAGCAGTTTTCCTTCTTCTAGTGTTTAACCGATTTACTCAGATTGAGGAGCGCGTGTAGCGCAGTCGGAGGAGGCGTCAGCTGTCGCGTTTACACGATAGCAGGTCCTTGGTTATGATTTTCTGCTTAGGACAATCAAGCCTTCCATGGGATCGGTTGAGTTGCTACCAGATTTTGGGAGAAGGATAATACACTGGCTTTTCTATGGAATGGCCGTCACAACTCATTTTATAGGCCAAACACGTACTCAAAATTTGTGTCGACGAGAAAGCGACTATTGACGAAATCAAGCGAGCGTACGTGACTTACCAGGATACTATCTTAACGGTAGGTCGGAACGGCCCGAGTGTTGTGTATAGGCAGAACCGCCTCTCCCTGGGAAGTAACAAACTGCAGGTGTCTCGACCCCAATACAACTCTGCGCTTTTATACTTGCGCCGCCGCGCGGCGCGGCGTAATGGTCGGCATGGCTATCGATTTTTCGCGCCGCGAGGCGGCGCCGCATCGCTCTTATACTCCGCCGCCGCAAAACACCACACTTGACGGAATTTTGGGTTACGGTATTCGGCGAATCGCGCCGCTGAGGGAAAGGGCGCGGTGCGGCGCGGCGCGATCAGCCGCGGCAGACTCGGTGTAGAGTGGGAGGTTTCACCTTTTCGACCAAACTTCTCCCATTGGGAAGGAGGAGGGGTATTTAGGGTGCTGATCACGAATCTGACATCGTTTTTTGAAGTTACAGGCGATTACTAGGTTTGGATGATAAGGGAGTTTGGGTGAAATCGGTGACTATGACCTTACCTTCTGTAACCTAGGAAGAGAGTGGAGATCTGTAGACATTCAAGCTCCATATACCACGCTAAACGCTAAATATATGCTTAGTGAAAAACACGCTAAATATGTGCTTAGTGCACAGTGATCCCAAAATGTCCATATGAGAAGGAATTTTGAGTGATTCTCGAAGATGAGTACCTTCCAGCAGTTTTACTTTTGGACCCGCAAATGTCCCAAAATAAGGAGTGGTTTAGTGCCGTTTGCATTGCAGGGGATTCTTCTCAATACCACACTCACCAGTTTCAACCGTAGGTTGAGCGGACGACTTCGACTCCAGGCTTAAGAGAGGATTCGTCGCTCCCCATAGGAATCCCACGACAAACATTGAAGGATGCATTGCGCTGATCAACCAGAAGAATCCTTTCTGTTTTGGTCCCTCAATGACTCGTGGAAAGTTTCCGGAGCACGGGCCGTGGTGCGCAGAAGCTCGTGGCCGCGCGTCGCTGACACTCCCCTTTCTAATTGCAATCGCGCAGCGGCGCGTCAAATTCGGGGCGCGGCGCCACTGGCCGCGCCGCTCCCCAAACTGACGCGCCGCGCCGCGGCGGGAGTATAAAAGGCGCCTTAGGGGCGACGGAAGTCGCCTGCTGACGCCCTATTGGTTCACGTGTCCCCAGCTGACGGGCGCGCTCGGGATGAGGGCTCGTATCACGGCTGATCGCAGTGCACAGCTGGCGTAGTAGGGAAGAGCTCGGGCTCGTGAACGAGGGGTCGGGGGTTTGGGTCACGCAGACTGCACTTGTTTTCCACTTTTGCAAAATCCATGTTTATCATGCAGGTAATCCACCTAGGGGTATTATAGTGTGTTATAGAGCATATTTACATATAACATATGCTTCAAACTACAGATTAGCTAAAATATTCACTTCTGTGTGTCACTTATTTTAAGCCTATTTTGTGTGAAGCTATAGTTATGTAACGAGAGATTTTTTGTGCACTAGGTAAAAGTTCCGATTCCACCGACAAGACTTCGGTCAAATAAAAATTTCGCAGAAACTTTGTCTAGGGGGTTATTTGGGGTCCTGATCACGAATCTGACATCCGTTTTTCACGATTCTATCTCTACCTGCCGTCACCGGCAGAAATTTTAGGAATGTAATCCTGTGCCTTCCTGTATTTATATTATCCAGCCGAGTTGTGAAGAACGGAAATCAGATTCGTGATCAGCACCCCAAATAACCCCCTAGACGAAGTTTCAGCGAAATCGGTGACCCTGCCTGGACCGCCCTTGTTAACGGTATGAGTGGTGAGTGGTATATGAGTGGTATATGTAAACATGCTCTATAGCACACTATACCCCTAGGTGGATTACCTATATGATAAACATGGATTTCGCAAAAGTGCAAAACAAACGCAGTCTGCGGGATCCAAACCCCACCCCTTGTTCCCGAGCCCGAGCTCTTCCCTACTACGCCACCTGTGCACTGTGCTGGGTCGCGATACGAGCCCTCATCCCGCGCAGCCCGTCAGCTGGGGAGCACGTGAACCAACAGGGCGTCAACACGCGACTTCCGTCGCCCCTAACTCTGCGCAGAGTTGTATTGGGGTCGAGACACCTGCAGTTTGTTACTTCCCAGGGAGAGGCGGTTCTGCCTATACACAACACTTGGGCCGTTCCGACCTACCGTTGAGATATATCCTGGTTAGACGCGCGAATACCACCCAAACAGAGACTGTTATAAGGAAATAAGCTGTGAGAAAGCCCGGCGGGTAAGTCTTGTGCACCACAAAATGTTTTGGAGGTGATGGACTTTTTTCTGATGCTTGCATGTGGGCAGAGGGGGGGGGGAACGAGCTGGTCACACAGGAGCGCCTATTTATGCAGTGCATTGTGCTCGCAGCTAAGTCGGAGGAGGCATCCGCACACAACCTCACCATAAGACGACCCAGTGTTTCTTCCCTCCAAATGTGGCTTCTGAAGCTTCGAGAAAAAAGACTGCGGACACAACTCGCTGGGCAAAAAAATCACTCAACTAGCTACTTCGGTAGGATGTAGAAAGCGCGGCGCATACCATATACCCCAAAGGTATAGGCTAACTAACCTTTACCTTCATCGTTATGTGATTTGCCTACACAGACCAGCTTCTTAATCTAGAATCAGGAACTTTGCTATCAATCCGTAAAGAGGTTTAAGGTTCTGCAACTGTTACACCCTAGAAAACCATTTCTCTAGAAGTATGGACAACTAAAATTTAGCGTTGTTATTAATTCTCTGGTCTTATTAATTGCAGTCTAACAAATGTGCCTTTTTCCATGATCACCACTGATTTGGCTATCTCATTCTAGGAATTACGAATGCTTTTTTATGCTTTTATGTATTCCTTTATGTTCACGGTTGCCCTTATTTGTTGATGGTATAAACTCCTCTACTCCACAGAACTCCTGCAATGCTATCACACCTTTCCTCTTCGATACAATCCTCTGTACCTAAGGAGGATAATGCTAGAGGTTTTATAGAGGTTTCCTAGTAGAAGAAGAGCATGCATATATTCCTGTTCGACTAGTAGTGGAATGCTTGGCGCATTCAGCAAGGGATTTGGTTAGCACTCATCTTGATAGTATGATAGGACTATAATTTTTCAATACAAAAATTTGGTTGAGGCCATCACCGTGAGCGGGTGGATGAGATCCACGTGGAGGGCAATTGGGGTAATTTCTTCAAAAATAATAAAGAAAGTGTGCCATTTCGAAAAGAGATGACTATACAAATCCAGTAAGGCAAATTCGAGTCCCCTGGTCTTATACAGGTGTCTCAAAAAATGTATACACTGTTTGACAGATGATAACCTTGCTCAAAGGAAAAATACTGATGAAATTAAGGGGTCATATAAAAGCCTAAGAAAATAGAAAATTTCTGACATATGGGCGGCATGGAATGCGCCATGTACTCGCCTGAAACCTTGCATTTTACACATTGATTATATTTCGCTTGAATACTTTGTTATAATTTCCTCACAAAGTGGCCATATCGATTGATTTGTGTTTCCTTCAAGGTTTAAAACTTAAGAATACACTACGGCTTGCGAAGGATGCAGGGTATTCTAAAAATACAGGTACTATTTGAAAGGTTCTAACATTGCTGCTAGTGAAGCTTTTGAAGATGTTTGAGACTATTATGAAAATACGGGGTAACGAGATTTCTTTGGCTTACAAATGGTCAAGGGCGCGTATAGCGCAGTCGGAGAAGGCGCTATTGTAGCGTGCACCCGATACCAGATTCCAGGTTCGGATTTTCCGCCCAGAAAAACCAAGCCTTCCATCCCTCCGGGGTCGATGAATTGGTACCAAACTTGTCTGGAAAGGATAAAGCGCTGACTTGTTCATCGACTGGCTACCGCAAGTCACTGTATGGCCAAATACGCATTCATGTCGCCTCCACGACATCCCGTAGAAGTAGAATGCGCTGGCGCATCCCAGAAGGGATTGAGTAACGCCGTCCTTTATCCTTATCCTTTATACAAATGGTCAAGATTGCGTCATGCCCCCGTCTGAAACCTTGCATTTCAAACTCGACTGACTGTGCGTGGACAGAATGCTTGTTACAATCTTGCTCATTCTTGGCCGCATTGACCCGTGGTGTGCATCTTTTCATGTTTTCTGTCACCCTTTTGCCCATGCACAATTAATCGAGTTTGAGATGTAAGATTTCAGGGAAAGGCTTGGGGCAGTCTTGGCTCTCTACACGCCACAGAAATCTCGAATGAAGAGTAGGGATACCAGACTTGTCTTCCGAGAAGGACAAAATACTTGTACATCGACTGGTCACCGCAAGTCTTAGCATAGGCCTGGGATATACCATAGGTGGAAAAATCGAAGTCGTGAGTTTTGAAGGCGCTATTAAAGTAATTCGAGTAGTCTTTCTGGGATGCGCCACGCATCCCATCAAAACGAAGCGTAAATTCGAGATAGGAAGTGCAGGCATGTTAAATAAAGGGATGCGTCGTAGTTATCCAAAGCCAGTTTGGTGTATGCCGCGTATTCTACTTCAGCGTCGTTTGGAAGGATCAATATAGCGCTGCGGCACCCGAAGTGTGAAGAATCAAGTTAGGCGATTTACGGCGTCCTCAGATGGCAGGAAGGGTCACCAGGACAGGAGACGGAACTGACTACGGAACTAATCTGCGCCTCGACCAGGGCTACTGGACATTTCACTCGACTAATAGCGAACAAGTGAACGAAAAACTGAAATCAAACTACCGCTCAAACCAGATTTAACTGGTGCATTTACCAGAAATCTATTTTTCCGTTTTTGCGTGATTTTTTAAACGGCACATTTTTTTCCATTTGGCGTGAGTTTGCTGCTTAGCTGAGTGGCTATAATGTCCTCTAGCGAAATCAAAATCTCACATATAGAAGAGTATAAGGAGTTTTCATAGGCCTCTAGATCTCTATGTTTCCTTCTTCCAAGAAATGATTCTGTGGCCACTTTGATCATGACAAAACTGCGCGGGTAGCTGCAAAAATGTGTCATGTGGGCAACTTTGCCAGCGTATAATTGCTAACGATTTCAACCCCAAAGGTTCCACTTTCGTACCTTGATTTTAACTATAACGTTTAGCGGGACAAATGAGCATAAGCACACATAAACTTGATATTCCAAAATTAGAGTCCTCCATAGTGGTCACATTTTCTGAGAGCAATGCCAATTAAATTAACGGATCCTTTAAAAAATACGCCACTTTGATCGTGAAATACTAGGGAATCCAGAGAACTATGTGAGACTATATATAATGTAGAAAATAGGCTCTAATAGGCCGAATCTGTTCCTTCATTGGCTACTTGGGAGCTATGGTGTAATTATCTCCCGCGAGCACAGGGGTCAACCGCGCCGGGCAGAAATTAGGTCACTGAATTATATTTTGAGCGCTCGCTATGCGCTTTTAAGCTCATCGGGAAGAGGGCTCGGTGCTGATCACGAATATATGCTTCAATTTACAATGCGCTCAATTTGAAGAGCGCTACAGAAAAGCGGCGGAAAAGGCGGTTTTTTTCGCTTTTTCCGCCCAAAGACCAAAAGTTTAGGCCGGTATTGTACATGGCTACATCGTCCTATAATACATTAGTGCGTTCAGATGAGGCTCCACATCAGCCCGCGCAGTCTCTTAGCCTACTCTGGAGGCTGTCTGTGGACGTTGATGTTAACGGATTTGCTCCCAAGTTCAAGATATGCTTCGTAGTATAATCCCTGACACTGATAACTAGTAAGGAAAAAAGCAGGGAATGGAAAATTGAACAAAGCTCTCGAATCCACTAGCCGTAAGTCTAAAGAATTCCATACCGGAAGACTCTGGAGGCTGTGATTATTACTGAGTTGCTAAAATACGAGAGATATGCATCACCAACCTGTAACCATTTAATATTCCAAGAACAGAAGTCCATGCTGCACTGACAGTAGAGGCCGTTGTCAAGGTATCCACAGTGGTCATACGCGGTTCTTGTGTAGTATGGGACGTCATCTATGAGACCCTGTAGACTGTAGTATTCCTTAGGCAGTTTTTTATTTACCAATATTTTTCAAATTTCCATGAGAGCTGTATCGCCGTTCCATTCTAAATACAGTCCTAACTGTTAGACTATCGCAAAATTAATCTTCGTTTTGAGATGTGTTTAAATAGATAAGTTTTTTACCCTAAATCATTCCACTTTAGAGAGAGCTACACATATTGTTCGGTGGGCTTTTTCCCATCTTTGAAAAAACATATGTGGATATCGCTCTAGTGTTTCTAGCCAACGTTTTTCGGGGCTCTGTAAAATCAGAAACCGACGCGACTATCGAGTCATCATGCTTTACGAATTCAAATTGGGACACTCTGCGGCAGAGGTATCCCGTGGTTTTAGCAGCACTTTTGGGACGGACTGTCCTTGCGAACGACCAGTGAGGCTCCGCTTCAAATCCGCATCTGAAGATTTTGATCTTGAAGGAGAACCGGGTCGCGGGCACACGTCGTCGCTTGACGACAAAGTTTTGAGGAGAGCCGTCAAAGCAAATCCGGGGCTAATGCACGTGCGTCTGCAGAGGTCCATAGTAGGAAAACATTTGGTGAGAATCGGCAAGGCAAAGAAGCAGAAGACGTCGAAAGGGGTGCCTCATGATCTGACCGATGAGCAGCGTCTGGCACGTTCCAGCACATGCTGCAATCTGCTAGTTCGCTTTAAAAGTGAGCACTTTGTAAGCCGTGTTATAACCGTTGATGAAAAATGGGTCCTTCGCGATAACAAAAACATGATTTGTCCGGGTAGATGAGGATGCTTTGCCAATATACATTCCTAAACCCGACCTTCCTCTCGAAGCTTATGCTCACTTTGTTTTGGTGTTGCAAATGTGTAATCCATTACAGCCTTTTACAATTTGGTCAGGAAGTCACAGCAAAGCCTTACTGCTGTAGCAGACCAAATGTATGTGAAGTTGCAAAAATTGTGGCCGGCAGTGGTGAATAGAGGAGGGCCGCTCCTGTTGCTGGACAACGCAAGGTCCACACCTCATAATTCACTCGATAAAAATTGACCCATTTAGGCATCGAAGCTCTTCCTCACCTACTATATTTTCGCAACCTTTCTTCCACTATCTGCCACTTTTTCCGAGCTCTTGATTCTCCTTTGCGTCAGAAACAATTTACTAATTTGGCCAGTGTTGAATGTGCCTTCCTTGATTTCCTTAATTCCTGTGATCTTCGTTTTTGTTATAAAAGGTTAGTTTTATAGCCATTGCGTTGGCAGAGTAGATTAAGGTGATTTTTACACCGATTAATAAAATTGTGTTTACGCTAAGTTATAGCAGTTTGAAGTAAGTCGACCAATTCGGCGATTAATTTTGCGACAGAATATTAATGCCAGTAAAAGATTCTTGGAAACCGTACTGAGTTTCGCGCGATATTCGTGGAGGTTTTATGAAGGAATTGATTATGGGGTTGCTTACATAGTTGCTTTAGGGTGGAGCCCCTCACATGTTTACCAAACAGGACACGTAGGGCACATTCCAACTGTTTTCATAATTCGCCTTTCAATTTTTATTGTCCACTTCTATGCTAATGAAATAATGTAATAGGAGCTTTTGGATTTAACAGTGAGCATCCTCAACGAAAAGCGATAAGGCATTTTTGTTCTAACTTAGTGTCCAAAATCTATTCCGTTTCTGAAAAAATAGGCATCTCTAGTTTAAAGCAGTGGCGTATAATCGTCCGTTTTCAAGCTTCGGACTACACGTTCTTCTCGCTCCCACGCAGCCTTGAAATAAAGTCGTAAATGGAGCTTGAAACATCCAAGGCAGTAGAACGGCGAACGCCTCATAACTTACATGATACAACGCTACATATCTCGCTTTTAATTGCAGGGACTAGCGCCTGCAAGATACACGCATTTCAGCGGGAGCCGAAAAAAGGTCACGACTACGTTCGCCTTTTTATCCTTTGAGGTAAATTATCTTGACTACCACGTCGAATGGTTTATCCTTACTAGTGATACAATACCAGCCCTATCTTTTGTCCATTCGGCGCAAAACTGCGTTTTTTGCGCCGTTTTGGGCGAGAAAGCGCCGCTTTTGAATAACTTGCTTCAAAAGCACCTATTTTTGAAAACAATGTCATATTCGCAATGGTGACTGGATTTCCTATCCGATGATGTACAAACTACGCAGCTAATTTTAAAATGAAAATCGTGTAAACTGATGGCTACTGGTATAGGCCACAGGAGTACGGTCGGTTTACGGCCTCTCCCTGCTCCCTCGAGATAATTACCTCCTGAGGACCTTTTGGCCTTGGGGGCAGTCTGGTGGAAGATTCTACTGCAGGATTCTGGTAAGCACCCAACAAACGAGTTTTCGACGATCTCGTTGGATCCAACACCAGGGGAAGACCCACAGTAGACCCAACCATTCCCAGACGACTGACTGCCAGCAGTCTGGAGTGAAGACTCATCAAAAAGCTCGAAGTTGGGCTCCGAGCAGGATTTTCGTTTGTCCATGGATTCCCACCACGGAATGACAAGACGGTTCGAAGCTCAAGGAAAAGAAAGTCTGCCTTCGGAAAACCAACGTCAACAACCTATGGAGACATTTGGTTTGCGCCGAATATTTTCATTTGCCTATTCCCTATTAGCCATGTGTCCTACTGGAATGCCCCAGTGTTGATAGAAGTAAGGTTCCTTTCTTTGAATTTTGACTACTCCATGAACTTGAATATTGAAAAACAGGCGTAATGTGTAACCTCAAATCCACCCCATGCCGCAGTTTCGTCTGCTGGGTGGCATTTTCTTCACTTTCGAAGGGGCTAAAACCATGTTGTGCAGAAAGGTAGGAAGCCCTGCTTTCTCCAGTCCACAGTAGACTTGTAGGAGCTCATCACCGTGGCGGTAGGACAGATCAAGTTGTTTCGGAGTAGATTAAAGGCTTCTCTAGTGCTCACTTTTCGCAATTATTTTTTAAGGTTTTGGTTTTTCCACATTTACGCCTTTGCATCATCTTCTTTCGAAAAACTAATGCGGCAGATGCCTTTCTAGGACAAGGAGCTTTTCAACGATATATTCTTATGTCGATCCGAAATGATCGAAATTTTCACATTTTACCGAGATCTGACGCGGGCTCAGTCGAGTCTGCGACCGCTACTCGACCTGGGCCCGACTCCCCTCGTTGGGTCACCGGCCTTCCTTCCTCGCGCCATGGTGTGAGGCCCAGCGGAAATGCGCCGTGACTGTGAGGCAGTAGAACATTGGCGAGATGAGAATCGATAAAATGATGGTTTCTGTAGCATCGGCATCATATTTGTGAACTTTTATTGTTTTTCGACATTGCTTCAAACAATTTTTCCAGTTACAGGTTTATTTTTATAATTTATTTATTTAGTTGACCTCCTCTCTATAAACTGTCCAGCTGGCTAGCGTCTAAATGCGTGATTAGGTTGTATTTAGTTTTGTGGTTTTGTTGTTATTTAATAATGTATTTATTTCCTAATTAGAATTTATTTTTAGTTCAGTTTGAGCGTCTGTTTTGCAGTCGGAGAAGGCCTCGATTCTCGCATGCAGCTCATATTAGGGGTTAAAGGTTGGCGTGTTCGTGAGGCCATCTGAGCCACCTTCCATCCCTCGGGGTTGATGAATTCGTGTCAGACGTCCATGTGTACGATGGAACACCGTCTAATCACATCGCCACCGCAAACCTTAGTGTAGGTCGAAAACGCAGTCAAATTGCCTCTACCGCCCGTTGAAGTAGAGTGCGTGGGGCATCCTACTAATAAATTATTGAAGCTCTTTAGCTATTACCTTTTATGAAAAATTTACTGCATAGGAGGCGTTGATCAGGAGGAGATACGAAACAGAGAATTAGACATACTTAGCTCCATATATGGAGCACTCGATCTGCCTCGCGGTTGACTGTCAGGGATCAACACCTGCGCAAGAACCCTGAAAGCTCAAGTTCTAAAACAATCTAAAGGCTTATGAAAGGGCTGATCCTTCCGCCTGTCCTTAAAGTTAGTTCCATTCATTCGTTCGTCAGAGAAATATTAAGGACCGCTCTCTTTTTGCTCTTTCTTAATTTCACCCTTATATAACCAGCCGTTTGGGGTGGTAATCATTACAGTATGGCGCTCAGAAGACAGGCTTTGCAACAAGGAAGGAACATGAATCGGGCAGACAATATTGGTCGATTTTTTAGCATTTTTCGCTTGAAGTGGATATCGCGCAAATACAGCAGCCGATTTAGGCGCTTCTATCGATTGAGCAACCATCCCAGTTTCAAAAACAAATGGGAAAGAAATGAGCTTCTTCTCATGGAACGGAGGCTCTCCAAAAGGTCAGAATAATTTTTTGTTCATTAAAACTTATTCCAACCTTTGGGGACTCATACCGATGTAAAGGTTAGTCCTGATGGGTCCCACTAAGGTGTGGCCAAACAGCGACCAAACAGCGCAGGTGGTGTAATGGCGTAGAGCATTACCGCCCTGTCGAGTCCCGCCTGGTGTTAGAGTTTTGATCGAAACGGAACATCGTTTTAACAGCTTACCTCGACACAAGCCACTTGACGCTTAAGGAAACCGACTTGAATGAATTCTAGCAAAGGTACCAGGGAGATAGCGAAGGTTCTTGGCGTCAGTCACAACACAGCTGCCCGGCATCTGAAGGAAATTGGAAAGACCAAAAGCTGGAAAGATGGGTGCCTCACGAGCTGTCTGAGGAGCAAAGAAACCGACGATATGAGATCTCGTCCGCACTGCTTCTACGGAACGAAACGGACCCATTCCTGGATCGCATCGTAACCTGTGACGAGAAATGGATAATGTACGACAACAGGCGACGATCGGCACAGTGGGTGGACAGCGATGAGAGCCCCAAGGTTTTTTGCGAAGCCGGAATTGCACCAAAAGAAAGTAATGGTGACAGTATGGTGGTGTTCGCTGGGAATTATCCACCACAGCTTCCTCCCTCCCGGGGAATCACGGCAGAGAAGTACTGCATTGAAATTGAAGAAATGATGAAAAAGTTGAAGGATATCCGGCCGGCCTTGGTAAACCGAAGGCGAGTTCTCCTTCAGCACGACAATGCTCGCCCCCATGTAGCACGAATGACGTTGCAGAAATTGAATGAGCTGAGCATTGAAACTCTACCACATCCTCCGTTTTCTCCCGACCTCTCCCCAACAGACTACCATTTCTTCAAGCATCTTGGCGACTTCTTGGTAGGGAAAATATTCAAATATCAACAGGATGCCGAAAGTGCCTTCGAAGATTTCGTCAATTCCAGAACTTCTGATTTTTATGCTACTGGGATAAAAAAGCTTGTGTCACGTTGGCAAAGATGTGTAGAATCAGAAGGTTTTTATTTCGATTAATAAACTTGCTACAAGCCGAGATATTAACTGTTTAAATTCACAGTGGTTCAGTGCCATTTATTTCGTTACAACCTAATAAACATCTTCCAAATCAAAACGAGCTCTGTCCACATTGAACTAGAGACTCCAAGAAAAAATAGAATTTTTTATTCATGGGAAATTCTGTATAACTTTCTTTGATGTTTTCATTCATCTACACCATATGTGAACAAATTTTTTGAGATTTTACAGAAAATTTATTTTCAAAGGAAAACAACGGTTTCAAGCTTGTTTTGAAGAGATGGAAGGTTGACATTTTTAAGTGCCAAAAAAGAGATTGCACCATACACTCCTCCAAGACGCCGCGGATTTCATTCAATTGGTAGCAGAATATCTGTTTGGATGGAGTTTGACACCTGTTTACGATGCAACACAAAACACATATTTTCTCACTTTGGTGGTTTATGCAAGCGGCATTTACACTGTCAATCAAATAAAAATTGCGGCAAACATTTTGAGTGCATGGCGCGATTTGATCTTTCAATGCGCTATGTAATTGCTTTTTCGCGGTGCTTTAAGACACATTTTAATTTCTTATTAATCGTAAAGGTAAAAATTTTATACAATTATTGCATTTATTGGGCAGATAGCTAAAAAATTTCAAAGAATGTGATACCCAAGTTTCCTTGAAAAAAAGTGGTTCTAACCATCTTATGTATTTATATAGAGTCCCTACTTTAACCAGCTTGAAGTTTAATTTGAATGAGACGGGTTAGCCTTGAGTTGAGGGTGAGGGTGTCCAATTTGGTTAGAAAAGTCTTAAACTAGCTTAAAAGGGTGTCCATTTTGATTGGAAAAATGTTTGAAGCAATGCCGAAAAAATAAATATAAATAATAAATACATTACTAAATAACAACAAAACCACAAAACTAAATACAACCTAATCACGCATTTAGACGCTAGCCAGCTGGACAGTTTATAGAGAGGGGTCAACTAAATAAATAAATTATAAAAATAAACCTGTAACTGGAAAAATTGTTTGAAGCAATGCCGAAAAACAATAAAAGTTCACAAATATGATGCCGATGCTACAGAAACCATCATTTTATCGATTCTTATCTCGCCAATGTTCTACTGCCTCACAGTCACGGCGCATTTCCGCTGGGCCTCACACCATGGCGCGAGGAAGGAAGGCCGGTGACCCAACGAGGGGAGTCGGGCCCAGGTCGAGTAGCGGTCGCAGACTCGACTGAGCCCGCGTCAGATCTCGGTAAAATGTGAAAATTTCGATCATTTCGGATCGACATAAGAATATATCGTTGAAAAGCTCCTTGTCCTAGAAAGGCATCTGCCGCATTAGTTTTTCGAAAGAAGATGATGCAAAGGCGTAAATGTGGAAAAACCAAAACCTTAAAAAATAATTGCGAAAAGTGAGCACTAGAGAAGCCTTTAATCTACTCCGAAACAACTTGATCTGTCCTACCGCCACGGTGATGAGCTCCTACAAGTCTACTGTGGACTGGAGAAAGCAGGGCTTCCTACCTTTCTGCACAACATGGTTTTAGCCCCTTCGAAAGTGAAGAAAATGCCACCCAGCAGACGAAACTGCGGCATGGGGTGGATTTGAGGTTACACATTACGCCTGTTTTTCAATATTCAAGTTCATGGAGTAGTCAAAATTCAAAGAAAGGAACCTTACTTCTATCAACACTGGGGCATTCCAGTAGGACACATGGCTAATAGGGAATAGGCAAATGAAAATATTCGGCGCAAACCAAATGTCTCCATAGGTTGTTGACGTTGGTTTTCCGAAGGCAGACTTTCTTTTCCTTGAGCTTCGAACCGTCTTGTCATTCCGTGGTGGGAATCCATGGACAAACGAAAATCCTGCTCGGAGCCCAACTTCGAGCTTTTTGATGAGTCTTCACTCCAGACTGCTGGCAGTCAGTCGTCTGGGAATGGTTGGGTCTACTGTGGGTCTTCCCCTGGTGTTGGATCCAACGAGATCGTCGAAAACTCGTTTGTTGGGTGCTTACCAGAATCCTGCAGTAGAATCTTCCACCAGACTGCCCCCAAGGCCAAAAGGTCCTCAGGAGGTAATTATCTCGAGGGAGCAGGGAGAGGCCGTAAACCGACCGTACTCCTGTGGCCTATACAGTAGCCATCAGTTTACGCGATTTTCATTTTAAAATTAGCTGCGTAGTTTGTACATCATCGGATAGGAAATCCAGTCACCATTGCGAATATGACATTGTTTTCAAAAATAGGTGCTTTTGAAGCAAGTTATTCACAAGCGGCGCTTTCTCGCCCAAAACGGCGCAAAAAACGCAGTTTTGCGCCGAATGGACAAAAGGTAGGGCTGGTATTGTAGGTGGTTCCCGCGGACATGTCGTACCATTCAGGTCCTGGTGGGGTGGATTCAAACACAATCACGTACGACCAGGGGACAGACTGATTAGCCCTCTTATATGGAGTAGAAAATAGAACATCTGAACAGGGCGAACAACAGTTTGTATGCTCAAAAACCACGCAAGTTTTGATCAATTTAGCCACAACTATCTGCAGATGGAGGCGCAATGTTAAGCGATCGCAAATTTATGTGTGAGATTCGTGAACAAAACACATTACGAAGATCTGTGTCTTTTTGGAAACGATTGTTATCAAGTGGTGCAGAAATTGCTATTTAGCTACTGTGCAAAATACCATCTGTGGCTAGCTAGGCTATTTAGCGGTCTAGATGATGGAAAAGCACAAATCTACAGCTGCAGCTAATTTCTGAGAAACGAAAAAGGCACATTAATTTTTTGTTCTCCCTCTTTTTCCACGTATTGCTCTCTCACATACAACCAGGCACTAAAAAATAGTTTCTTTTGTCTACCCATGAGCTAGTTACTTTTTGTAATTTAGCCGATGCTTTTTTTTAAACCATTTGAAGGAGTTACAATTTTATAATAGTGCGCAGTGGTGAGATGACTATTTAACTCAAAAAATCTGCTGTCAGATGTTATTTACCATTTTCAGTTCCTCCTTGCACTCCTTCTCATTGCAGGTTATCTCAAGATAGCATCGTGATCTTCGGTCCCACGAACTCTAAATATCCTTCGTCGGTTCACAGTTTTACGTATTAGCAGTAAAGCTGACCTGCAATTTGGAGGCATTTTCCAGGACACAGTTGACACTCACTGACCATTCTATGCAGCTCACAAAGAGCACAATAACTGAAATAACTTACTGCGCCGTATGGGTTGCTCACTCATAAACATAGGGCTGTGCCCTCAATGAAGGCAAGCTAGACCTTCGTCAATACTTGCAGGCAAGTGAACTTGTTTCTGTTATGGCTGAGCGACTAGAGCAGAGCTCCCCCCGTCGGCGGGTTGATAACCCACGTAGGCGGACCATGTAGGCGCGGTGGTCTCTCGCACCAAGTGAGGGCCGGCGCGGAGGTTACAGAAAACGCCAGTGAGGAGGCCCATAGAAAGTCCTCGAGGTCCAATGCTCCAGCTGCCGCAATTATCACAGGTCGTCTCCAGCTCCCCGCTGTCATCGTCATAGTCTTCTAGAGCGCTCTAATAGACTCTTCAACGAACCTCCTTATTCCCTTCTAACGGAAACAAAACCGATGAACATCAATGCGAAAAAGCAGGTGTCGGAGGGGCTTTGAACGTCACTCCATCAGGTTATGTTCAGTGTCGCGTTATGCTCTCCTTGCCATTTAAGGCTATTTCAGGCTTGGTTGCGGCACTCTCACTTCAAAAGAATATTTGGTTGCAATCAAAAATCTAGGAAAATCTATATATAATAATGTGAGAGCAGCGCACAATAATGAATAGTCAAAAGAACACGCTTGAAGTGAAACGTAAGTGAGAGAAGTTCCTAGCTTCATCGACCTTCGAGGATCTTAAAAGCTGTCTTTAAAAGGCACCGTATCATGCCCATTTCAGCTTTATTGAGAAAAATCCCAATTTGGAGGACCAGATGGTCTTTCCTCATCGTGCCAATTCTCTGAATTTCTTAGTGAGCCCTATAGCTACTCATTGTGCAAAGGTTTTCCTACTGCCCTTTGAACTTTCCAGGGATACCACCTAGAAATCTTTCACAGATTTTACTTTGGCGTGTTACGATTCCAGCTCTGTTGCCTCCCAATGAACCAAACAAGAATAAGTGCTGCCTCGGACAAGACAAACAATGCTGTAATTCTGGTTCACTGGTGCAGTGTGTTTCTATTTGTATTATTTTCATTTTTTTCGGTGGTTTAGGTGTTAACATTGATTTGCATTGATTTGTGCTGTAGGGAATAGGACGTAGACATAGGCATTGCCCAACCCTAGAGGTAAACAGGGGGCGGATTCATCAACGACTTTCAGCAATTTAGCAGAGATAATTACAGCCGAAATCCTTGATAGCGCGCCTTATCAAGCGATATGGTGAGCGATAACCGGCGTTAACTGAGTTTTCAGCTGTGGTCTGTTAAAGTTATGTAAGGCGTTGACGAATCCGGACCCAGCTTGGCGCATATTCACGGAGGACAGCTCTGCACAACGTTTTTGTTGTGCGAAACTAAAAAAATACGCAACATCAGTGTGTTCTACACTTACGTTGAACTGAGCTAGGCCATTTCTGATGCAGCTGTGCATGCACGTGTCTTCTACCAAGGAGATCATCCACTGAGTACATTGTAACCTTCCCCCGAGCCTACTTGCACCAACAGCTCCATCCATAAGAGCTACTGTAATTAGAAGGCGGATCATAGTGATTTGAGTTTCTGCGAGAGGTTCAGAGCTGCTGTCACACAATGCGAGAGCTTGGCGCAACACGTGTCGAGGGGGGCAGCGCGACATGAGGTACACCCGCCCCTGCTGGGAGGCGTGGCGTCAGGAGGTACACCGCTGTTCTGCGGACCAGAAACTTTTATTTTGCGTGTCAAAGGCTTCGTAAGGCAGCCGATAGACTCTTGGTGAAGCCTAGGGGGTTGGAGGTGGGTGACCCAGGGGATGAGAGGAAGATCGCACGCCCTCCAGCAGGGGGCGGATGTACCTCCTGACCGTCCCCCGTCGAGGGGAGGGTAAAGGGGGGGGGGGGGATGGAGTGCACACTCTCATGACGATGATTTGTCTTATCCTTCTGTATATTAGAGATCACTATTACAACACAGTCCTACGGGTCTATTCTAGTCGAAGGGGGCATGTGGTGTTTACATCTCCATCGCACTCCTTAAATTTGTCCGAGAGTTCCAGCTGCTGTCCTGGGACATCGGCAGTATTTCACTGTTGGATTGCTGGGCGCAACTAGTGGACGAAGGGCTCTGTCCATCAGTACTCGAAAAAGTTACGGGTTTTTACCAGTTTGACCTAGGCCCCTCTCAGTGCAACTTGCATTACACGTACGTACGCGTACAATGGGGGAAATTCCACTTCACCAAACCCGACTGCTGTGCTCAAGGCGGTCGAGGCCAAGGACTGCCTCCCCCGTCCACTAGTTGCGCCGATTGCTGTAAGTCGTTGATGGATGTGGCCCCTGGTATGTGAAGGTTACAGTGCAGACTCAGATGATGTGCATGTTAAGCTAGGATGCCAGACGCAACTGCCACCTTAGGTTTGCCCGCTCTCGACTAGGACAGATCCCAGTCAGGAGCTATGGGCGTTGGAGGGGGCAAGTCAGGCAGTCTCAACCAGTCAGTTGAAATACAAAAGCCCCACGACGCAGGAGAACCGAACCCCTGACGTACCTCGCATGAAACAACGCCATCATCCACTGCGACATGATCCGATGGGCAGCAGCGCCACCGCGGGCGTACAAGAGACCGATGTGCATCGATCGAATGCCCACGTGAACGCCGACGCAGCCCGCGTGTGCAGTCGCGTCTAACAAATGTGCTCCAGCTCCAGTTGCGCGCTCCTATGCCATGCATCTATTTCGATCTGGTTCTAGTGGTCTTAGCAATTCCCGTATTCTATTCTATCCTAGGTTGTATATCGACAATCCTACTATATATAAAGCAGATAGCGGCTGTCCGTCCGTCCGTCCTTCTGTCCATCCGTCCGTCTGCTTTCCCGTCTGGCCTTTCCTAGAAGTCGAGTAGCAGGCGTTCGTGTTCAGACGAGGTGCCACTCACGCCGTGTCGAGACCGTCAGAAGTGTCACCGATGTCGCACAAAGGGCGTCCGAGTTGAGAAAACAAGTCACCAACGCTGTTCAACAGGCGTCCGGGTTCAGAGGACGTGTCATCGATGTCGCGTAATGGGGGTCTGGGTAAAGAAGACATATGACCGATGTCACGTAAGGGATGTCTAGGCTCAGAAGAGGTGTCACCGATGTCGCGCAAGGGGTGTCCGGATTCCGAACACATGTAATGGGAGACCACTAAAGAGGAGACCAGTAAGCAGGGGTCCAGTGAAGGATGGGAGGACCAGTGAAGGGGGAGGGGTACCAGTAATGGTAGCACCTTTAATGGGAGCCAGTGAAGGGGGACCAATAAAGAATACCACTAAGATGACGATTGGAGGGGGGGGGGAGTGAACGGGAACCAGTGAAGTGGAAGGGTCCTGTGAAGGGGAACCGGCAAAGGGGGAACCATTAAGGGAGGACCAGTGAAGAGGGGACCAGTGAAGGTAGGACCAGTAATGGCGGCCAGTGAAGGGAGAGGGAACCAGTAAAGGGGATCAGTGAAAGTGAGACCAGTAATGGTGGAGCTGTAAAGGGGGGGGGGCAGTAAAGGAGAGACCGGGAATGGGTACCATTATTGGGGGGGGGGCAGTGAAGAGAACCAATAAAGGGTACCACTTAGGTGAGGGGGAAAAAAAGGGGGGAACAGTGAAGGGGAACCAGTGAAGTCCTATGAAAGGGAGAGGGAGGAGGCGGTAAAGGGGAATCAGTGAAGGTGTGAAGGCCAGTGAAAGGGACTGCCAAAAGAGGGCGGACCAGTGAAGAGGGGACCAGTGAAGGTGGGACCAGTAATAGGAAGGGGGATCAGTGGAAAGAACCTGAAGGAGTCCAGTACTTTTTCTCATTATCGTGCAACGTGTATGTGACAGGAGCGTCGTACAACTTGCGTCTAGATCAAGGAGATGTACCACAGATCAAACATTGCGAAGCATAAGTTGGACTTTCAGATGACCTTTCAAAGGCAACGAGCGTGTGCGTGTACATGGTTTTCACACACATACACTACATTTTTGCTCACTACATTTTTCTGCCTGTCTCTGCCTGCACATGGGTAAGAGGTATTGTGTATTGTCGGGGGGGGGGGGGGTAGAGAGAATGACTTCGGGAATGGGAGGTTTATTATTGCCGTCGGCTATTTAGCGGTATAGAGCTCTAACAAGATTATCACAATCTGTTCTTGGCCACGTAGAGAATTTGTACTTCGGAGAATAAATCGGCGTAAGTGCGACAGAGGGTGGTAAGGCTTCATAGGAGCACTTTTGAAGATTGTGCCCTACTGTCCCGCTTTTCCGTAAAACCAGATTTTCACTGTAACGCGAGTAAGAAGGCCCAGACGGGGTGTTTTATACTCGGGGTTTGGGGGCGAAGCCCCAACCAGACGTTTGGCGGCCGCTAGGCCGCTGAACGTCTGGTCGACAATAACCAGGTCGGCGCAACTAGTGGACGAGGGGGCAGTCCATCAGTACTCGAAAAAATAACGGGTTTTTACCCGTTTCACTTAGGCCCCTCTCGGTGCACTTACATTACACCACGTACGCGTACAATGGGGGAAATTCCACGTCACCAAACCCAACCGCTACGCTCAAGGCGGTCGAAGCCAAGGACTGCCTCCCCCGTCCACGCGTTGCGCCGCCAGGTCTAGCAAGGGAGTGGATATCTATGGCCGCTAAAATCAGATCGGAATAGACTTTTTGCGCCGGGGCGCAACCTTGTCATTCGAGCACGGTAGTGTCAATAAGACCGCTCTATTCAAGCTCTTTCGTCTCTCAGGGGGAGCCAGCAGCTGGGTTCTGCGCTCTTCAATCCAAGTTGCTCGTGTGGAAACTGCGTTCGTCGCCCAAGGGAAGTCAGCAGCTGGGTTCTGCGCTCTTCGAGCTAAGGAAAGGACTCCGGGACGCTGACGCTGCCCACGTGTGTGGCGTCATTCCTGCTGCCCCTCTCGATAGCGGGAGAGCTTGGGACATTTTAAAAAATGCGAATACTTACGCAAGGAGATATTAAAGGCCATGACGAGGAAAATGGAGTGTACTGAAATTGTCACGCAGTGTGCAGGACGAATAGGACAGAAGAGCTGCAAAAACTCCAACCTTTCCGCGAACCTCTGCGTATACGAATGACATCACCGAGATTTGACGAAAGGCGATAAAGAATCATTCAGGATAGACGCGTTTTTAGGTGTTGGTTAGGCCTTTGTCATACCACCGCTCACTCCGAGCGACGCCTAATGATATGCTCCCATATCGATCCCATTGCGCTGCCCGATCGATATGGGAGCATATCATTAAGGATGAGCGGCACTCATTCCTTTAAAGGATGGCACTCATTCTTTTAAAGACGAAGGCCAAGCGATCACATTGAACCTGGCCATAGAATTCCTAGAAATCATCAGACTCAATCAATAAATCGTTAGTGGGGCTTGGTAATTGCAGTACGCGATACAAGTTGTCACGTGATATGTTCACGCGTGAGCAGGCAACATGCCCTGGTGACGAGCCGAAAGAACAACCCATGTCACATCACCCGGCGTTTGTGGGTTCATGCTTTTCGAGATGGTGCTACGGCGTTGCGGAGGCCGACGCGCACTCACAAAGCCCAGCGAGTGTCGGAAGTAGCATGCGAAGATCCGTAAAGCGACGATGGCATAGGGGCTAGGAGCGATGGAAGACTTTAGTTGACCTGGGCCGGAAATCTAAACCGAAGGCACGAAATTAGGTGGATGCCACGCCCAACGCCTACTCCGAATGGGCCCACAAGCGCAGGATAAAGATCACAAGTTGCTATTTCGTCCGAATCGGATACGACTCGAGAAAATTGAGCAACATTCTCAAAGAGCTGGGGGCGACAAGCGGTGGACGATCCGCCCTTTTTTCAGCGGAAAATCGCTTGGTAAGTAGGGCTGGACGACGCCAGACTGTTGGGGGAGAATCCTGCGAGCGAGCTGAAGTCGTTCGCAACATGTCCAGAAGGGCCTACGGGCGCGCTTCGCGGCGTCAGCAGCAAAACCCCCGACATGCGCAGGAGACTCCGCCTCTGTGACGTCATCAGAGATCGAGTTGACTTGTCTTTAGTCTGCGTGCTGCCGTCGTCTCCAGCACGACGGCAGGACAAGCGCTCCCGTTTTCTAACTTTTCATTTTGAATTTTGCCTAAAGTTCCTTGCACAATGTTAGAAAAATAATGATTTTTTCTATCAAAAAGTACGGTTTGCTTTTTTCCCACTTCGACTTTTATCAATTTTTAGATCATTGAAGTTGAAAGCCAAAAAAGAAAAGAAAGATTACTTTGTTGACAGCTCCTATCTGCGTAAGTTTAAGCTCTTTTGGTTATAATCCATTGGAAAGGAGATGATTTGCTCCACATTGAAGTTTACTGTTTTTTTTCGTTCATTTCGATTATCGTTAATTTTCAGCGAATTGGAGAGGAGTGTCCAGAAGACGTAAATTATTTTTACCAGCTGCTGCTCTTTCGCTAATTTTTGTACAGTGTTATACGCTTGAAAGAGAATGTTTTCTTCTATCAAAGAGTGTACTACGTTTATTTGTTAATGCTGATTTTTGTCAGTTTTGACAAAAAGAGAACAACAATAAATATAAACCAACAGCTTCTCCTCTTTGTTTTATATATTTCGCACAATCTGAGATCATTTTAAAGAGAATCTTTTGTTCTATCTGGATACATAGCATGTTCTATGCTGTAAAAAGTGAAAAAATTAATAGAGTATGTGTTGGTAGTACAATTGTGCTTTCTTCGAGTGCTCACAAATTTCGAATATTCGAATTCGAATGTATTCGAGAAAAACGATTTTCTGAATATTCGAATTCGAATACATTCGAAAAACAGTTTTCTGAATATTCGTATTCGAATGAAAATCATTCAAACTCAAAGTGAACAAAAAGCCCAACACACATTTGTGTAGGACAAATCAACGCTCTTCGAATGGTTCACAATTTTGTGAAAACTCTAAAACGTGAGCAGAGAGGGAGAGAGAGAAAGAGAGAGAGAAAGAGAGAGAGAGATGAACCTATCGTCAAAGACCGTGCTTCTTTGACGTTCAACTTTAATGACCTAAAATGTGACAAAACTCGAAATAGGGAAAATACTTTCCGACAGAGCAAGCCAATCTTTGTGGAGTATTTTGCAATATTATGCAAAAAACGTTTAGCGGAATTAAGAATAAAATGTTGGGAAACGGCGGCACTTAGTTTCCCACATGCAACTCCAAAGATGTTTTTCCTTTTTACCCCGCATACTCTCGGGTATGGTCGTTGATGAATCCGGTTCCTGAGATTCACAACAAACAGTAAGACGTCTCTGCTGGGGCAGCTTGAAAAAAAACTGCAAGGACATGCAAGTGTCGTGAAACTGAGCCTCCAGTCCTCCGCCTGCGTGTCCGTCACCTATATCACAATGAATCACGGTTCGTAGACGATCGCATCTTGTTAGGCGGATGCCTTGAAATCTGATTTCCTGCAACCTCTGCTGCTCATAGCGGGTATAGTTTGCATACTAATAATATTCAACAACATATGCAACGTACGAATGCTATAAGTCTCTTTAGAGAGCAAGGTTGACTTATAACAGTTCAGTCGTACGGACTGATTTAGCAGAACACTGTTCTTCAAAGATTTATTCACAAAACAAATTTGTTAGGAAGAAATAAGACTAAGTATAAGTGGTTAGCAGATGCGATCTCTTAATAAATGTAATAAAGCAAGCTATCTGTCGTTTAGAAATAATGCCTGCTAGGTGGATCATTAAAGCCTAACAGACTAGTGCATCACTTTCCTGCTTTATACGTTTTCTTTTATTCAGCATCTACCGTAGCGGTTTGGAAGTCGAAAGTTCTTTGGATCCCTGTTTCGGGGCGATTCCAGCTGATGACATATTCTTCTTCGTTTCATTCGAATCTTTAGCAACTTCTGAGGAACCCGGTTTACGCATGGACTCCCCCGACTTCGTTTTTTGCGCGTTCTCGGCTGATCCTCCGGCTGGTAGAGATTCCTTTGAGGTCGTCCCTGAAAAAGCGCTTGACTTTGCCTTGGCTTGCGTTCAGTGCAGAGATCTTTAAACCTTTAGCGGCGGTTTCTCTCTCCTTGTGAGCGGGTTCCGCAGATATTTGCTTTGCATATGGCTCAGCCATTTTACTCTTATACAGTGACATTTTTGAGGCCGTTAGGAGAGATTCAGAGCGTTCCTTCACGACTTGTCCCTGCGCCTTGTGGGTTTCCATCTGAGCAAAAGTACTGTCATGAAAACATAGAGCCTTTTCAAAACGGTCTACAACAACGCTGATCGGCTCACATATTTTTGCCTTTCGTATAGCCAGAATAGAAGACCACCAACGATAATCAGTAGATCCCCCACCTAAAGTTGTTGACGAGTCACAGCCATCCCTTGGAGTACGAAAGAGTGACGATCTCAGTGAAGAACCTACAACGCTGATCACAATCGGCAAGATGGCGGTGTCAGATGCAACCTTCTTCGCCTTGTCTGCATAGATTTTAGACGACTCTAAACCGAAGTGTGAACAAAGTGGATTTTATCCTAAAATTCAATTCATGGTTAGCTACGAGTATCACCTGGGGCGGATTCATAAATGACTTACAGCAATCTAACAGAGGAAATACAGCCGGAATCCCTAAGAGCGCAGCCTATCAAGCGATATGGTGGGCGGTAAGCCGCGTTATCTTAGTTTTCCGCTGTGAATTCTCTGCTAAAGTTATGTAAGTCGTTGATGAATCCGACCCCTGGTTGGGTTTCATCTTCCGACTTCCTTGGAAAAAGTATTGTTGACCTAGACTGAAGCGTGTTCTAATGGTGAAATCCATTTTATAGCGCATGGTTACCCTCACCAGCTGAATCGGTCTCGGCGTAAAGCTTTTCCGGAGAGGTTGTAGATGATCCTAAGCAAAAATATAAACGGATTGAATGCCAAGTTCGGTTTATAAGGATGAGGATTATCACCTGCTTTGGTTCTGGTTGTAGTTTCAGGTTTCACAGTTGTGCTTGTCGTCAGCTGACTTGCAAATAAGGCTGAGGCTAATGTTGCTCCTTCATCGCTCTCTAGCGATAGGCCTTGGACACGTCGAATATAAGCTTCTTGCGCTACAAAGCATCGGCATTTGCACGCGTATTCTTACTTTTATTATATATGCAGCGTGCCTAAAAGGTGTATGCTGGATAAGACCCGAACACCTGAAAACCTCCCGTCAGCGCTTGTCAACACCCTGGTGCAGCTCTGCACACGCCATCTGTCCATGTGCAAGGTACCATCCAGGGAAAGACCAGCAGTACAGTTTTGCTGTACAAGAAGGGCGCAGTGCGTTACGCTCATCGAGCTGAAGACCTGAAAAAGGCATTCGGCTCTGTCGAGACTAGAGCCGTAGTCAAAGCCCTGCGCACTCAGGGCTACTCAGAGTCTTTCGAGAGCTGTACAACGGGCCAAGATTTCACCATTCTACAACGACGTCGTCATCGTAGAGAGAGGGGTTCGACAAGGGGTTGCCTTATCCTCCAAGCGCTTCAGCGCCACCATTGAAAACGTTGTGCGCAAGCTACTATGGAATGGAACGACATGGGATTGAAGGTTGACGGCCTGGAGCTGCAGGAAGGGGCCCGTTCTTCACTCCAGTATGCGGATGGACGGAGCTAATTGCGCGAGGAACGCCCATCGCGGACGAGATCACGGGGCAAGGGGAAGAACGGGCCAGCCATCAGCTGTGACCATCAGCGTTATCGTCAGGAGGCCGTGCTGCGCTGTATTCTTTCTATTTCTGCCATCTTCGTCGTCTGCTTTGTATTCACTTGCTACTTCATGATGGTTTCCTTGTGATTCTGGATACAAGTACCCTTCATGATAAGTAAGATGGTACAACGCTTTCGAGTGGGTACTCAATGAGTGATCGCAAAACTTACACGTAAGTTGATTTACTTGTTTTTGTTGTCGTTCGGAATTTGTCCTCCTTTATTTGTTTTAAGTTTAACTTTCAAGTTTTGATGCTTTTCCTGAACTCAATGGGTACTCAGTGAGTGATCGCTAAACTTGCACGCAAGTTGACTTACTTTTTTCGATAGAGATGTGAAGTCGATACTATTGCACTTATGGTACCCCACTAAATCTTGTTTAAAATAGGTCTACTAGGGGTAATCTTCCATGGGAAGAACGAATATCATAGTCGTTTTTGCGGAAATGCCTTATAAGCCCGTTATATTAACCAGGGAAGAGTCTCAGCAGTAGGCTGAATGGGGGAAATGGATAGTATTGCAAGAATCTCCACCCTTCATATATTAGAAAAGCATGTTTCGTTTTTGCTGAGTCCTTCTAACCAAAGAGCTATGGGAGCTCAAAATTGGGGTTATGGTATCACACCGTCACACGTACCTACCATAACCTACCGTAGTCGGCCGAAATTTGAAAAACAAATCTCAGATTCGTGATCAGCACCCCAAATAATTCCCCTAATCGAGGTTTGGGAGAAAAATTTTTCTGACCTCTCCGGAGTCGTAAAAGTAGTGTCGTGAAAGTCTCATGCCTTACGGCGGTCTAAATCAGCTTACTTCCTACACATCTCCTACACATTTATTTCACTTTAAATTGTCAAATAAAGGCTTCTGTGAGCTGTGCTTCACACAGTTTTCTCAGTTTCTGAATTATACAATGTCTTGTGTTTTTCAGCAAATGTTAAACAATAACCTTACAACAGGTGCGGGTTATAGCAGGTACGGATGACTTGGGCTGTCCAGGTCATAATCACTGATTTTGCCCAGACTTCTCTTAGGAGGGCCATTTCGGCTGCTGATCACGAATCTGACATCCGTTTTTCAATTTTCGGCCGATTACGGTAAGTTACGGTAGGTACGGGTGACTAGGGCCGTCGAAGTCCTAATCACCGATTTCGCCCAAACTTCTCCCAGGGGGGTTATTTGGGATGGTGATCACGAATCTGACATCCGTTTTCCGTCGGCAATTATAAAAAAATGCAAAATTATTGCACGACACGGGAATCGAACACCTCAGCTGGCGTCTGCAAGGTAGCCCCGCACCCTGCTGAGCCACCGACCCGCTTGACGCACAGCCTTTCGCCGCGTCCCATACAACAGCGCGCGCACGCATGCCGTGGGCAAGTGCTGACGGTGCGCTAATGTACGCCGCCTTCGAGGACCCGTAGCCCTTTTGGTTCAAGGACTCAGCAAAAACGAAACATGTTTTTCTACTATATGTAGGATGGAGGTTGGTGGCGATGTCCGTTCCTCCACGTGGTGCCACTGGAAACTGTTCGCCTCTGCGAGCTGAGCTAATCACGGACATTCGAGTACAGGCAACAGGCCCTAGTGACAGGCCGGCCTATGGAGATCCCATGTCACATCACATGGTTGATGACGTTAAGTGAGTATCGAGATAATGCTACGGCCTCCGCGGGAGCCGACGCGCACTCGCAGAGCCCGGCGAGTGTGAGAAGTATGCGAGGGTCCCTGATGCGAAGACGGCATCGGGGGAAACTGAGCTAGTCCAAAAGTCCCGTAACGTAGGCAAGACCCGCGTAGCTACGCTGAATGTGGGTACGTTGACGGGCCGCTCGTGCGAGTTGGCAGAAGCACTGGAGCGAAGACCAATCGATTTATGTGCGGTACAGGAGACGAGATGGTCCTGTTGTAAGTCGAGGGACCTAGGCCGAAGCTTCAAGGCCATTCTGTGCGGCAGTCCCAGGACCACCAGCGGAGTTGGTGTAATCGTCTCCGAACGTTTCCGAGACGCGATTATAAGCGTGGAACATTTTAATGACCGCTTGATGAAGGTCGTAGTCGCTGCTGAACAGCGTATGTATCATTTCTTCTCTGCATACGCTCCGCAAGCAGGCTGCTCTGAGAGAGCCAAGGATGAGTTTTGGACCCTGCTTGATGAAAAGACAGCAGAGGTACCGTCAGAAGACGCTGTCGTTATCGCAGGTGACCTCAACGGTCATGTGGGGACTGCGAAAGATGGTCGCAGCTGTCACGGCGGTTTCGGATATGGAGCACGTAACGCTGATGGTGAGCGAGTCCTTGAGTATGCGGACTCGCATAACCTCATCATCGCGAACACCATATTTCGAAAGCGTGACTCCCATCTGGTGTCGTTCTATAGCGGGAGCACCAAGACACAGATCGACTTCATCCTTGTGAAGCATCGCGATCGAAAGCTGGTTACATACGCGAAGGTGGTGCCGTACGAGACTGTCGCCGCACAGCACCGTCCGCTGATATGCACTCTTAAGTTTGCCCCTCCGAGGCTGAGGCATGTCGAGCGATGCGGTCCACCGAGAATCAAGTGGTGGCGATTGAAGGAAAACGCTGCAGCTTTTGTTTCTCGTATTCGGTTGCCGAAGGTGACAACCGTTGACGAAACATGGAAAGATGCAACCGATACGATTTTACAAGTTGCATGCTCTGAATTAGGCATGACTAAGCCTGGACGCCGCAAGATCGAGAAGCTGGGGACTAACGACGTAAGAGAAAAAGTCCGAGAGAAGAAAAAATTATATCACGCGTTCCTGCGCGACAAGACTGCAGACAAATGGCGTATGTACCAGGAGGCGAAGAAAGCGGCAAAGAAGGCCGTAGCCGTTGCAAAAGCCGTCCATTATGATGATCTCAGCGATAAACTCGAGACGCGCGATGGTGAACGACATCTTTATCGACTTGCCAAGGCACGCCATTGTCAGGCCGAGGACATCGAGAAATTCTTGGGCATCAACGATGAGAATGGCCATCTACTGACGAACCGCAAGAGGGCTATGAAACGATGGCATGACTACTTCGAGAGAATTTCGACAGAAGAGTTTGCCCATCCGCCCATCCCTTGCGTCCCTCCTACGCACGGTCCTGTGCAGAAAATCACTGTGGAGGAGACGGAAGCGGCTTTGAAGAAGATGAAGCCAGGCAAAGCAACGGGCCCCGATGATATAGCGGCCGACCTATGGAAGTTGAGGTGCTGGAGTCCTGCTGAGTGGCTAACGAAGTTTTTCAACCAGGTTGTTACGGAAAAGAAGGTACCTGGTAGTTGGCAGGAAAGCACAACGATCCCGATATGGAAGAAGAAGGGCAGTCCTGCGGACTGCACGAATTACCGTCCAATTCGCTTGCTCTCGCACAGCATGAAAATCTTTGAGCGAATTGTAGATGGACGTATTCGCGATATCGTCCAACTTTCCACCAATCAATGTGGCTTGGTAGCGGGCAGTGGCACCATCGATGCCATACATGCTGCTCGTCTTCTGGTAGAGAGACATCGCGAAAAGCAGAAACCGCTGCACATAGCTTTTCTCGACTTAGAGAAAGCATTTGATCGTGTACCGCGTGAGGTTATATGGTACGCCTTACGACAACACGGTATTCCCGAAGAGCTTATTGAGTGGGTGCGCATACTTTACTCTGGTCCATAGAGTAGTGTGCGAGCGCCAGCCGGCACATCGGCGGAGTTTCCTATCTCCGTTGGTGTTCACCAGGGCTCTGCACTTTCCCCGCTAAAATTTTGAGTGTTACCTTCTGATGACGAGTGCTTCTCCTGGATTTTTTTGAAGCGCTCATCGAATCGACTACGGAGCGGCAAACGAATGGTGGACGATGGAATTCCCATGGAAATAATGTTCTGCCATCCTAAGGAAAAAAAACATAAAAAATCAAAATGAAGCCTACAAAAATCCAAGTCCTGTGCATCGTCCAACAAAAAAAGCTTCTCCGCAACGATGACGGAGCTGCAATGACGATATGATTAGAATGGATCGTATACAAAATCCTCGTTTTTCATGAAAAATTATTTTTCTAAATATCGACACACTAAGCACATGGAAGATGTTACTTTTAGAACTTGCCATTTAAAGCATAGAAAACACATCTACTAAAGCTTTATGAGTTTTTCAGAAGCCCTAAAAAATCTCCGAGTTACGGCAGTTTACATGCGGCTACTGCGTTCTCTGACATGATCGATCGCAATTGAAATATGGATGGACTCCTCGCTGGAAAATTTTTTCTGCTTTCTTAAGGGCAGAACGACGGAGGGTGTAATTGTACCATATAGAATTTTAAGTCGTGCTTAAAATACAGTAAAAACTAAGCTTCTCCGCTGCGATGAATCTCCGCTGAGGATGGGTCGCATACAAAATTCTCATTTTTCATGAAAATATTATTTTTTAGCCGAAGAATATCACCCATACGGATAAAATCCAGCCACAAGAATCTCAAAGTCCAGATTAATTCACAGTGAGAAAATCGTGATTTTCTGGATAGAACAGGTTGAATCGACCTCTGGTCGACTTTGCACCAACGTCATCGGAGTATAAAATTGAACGTTCACAAAAAGGTTCATAACTCGGTAAGTTTTTCGAATTTCTTTTAGCTTTTATGAAGTAAACAAAACGCCCTTTCTCATCGTGTAAAAATCGTTTTCCAAAAAAGGAGTCGTCACGCGTGGCGGTTGGTTCGAATTTTGAGCGAAAAAAATTGAAGTGGCTTCACACAAATATTCATAACTCGACCAATTCTTCGAAGTTTCAAAATCCCGCTAATTTTTCTGAAACAAGGTGAAATGCGCTTGCCTATCGTGCAAAAATCGATCTTCAAAAAAGGGATCTTGATGCTCGGCAGGGGGTACGATTTCGGGTACATTCCGCAAAAATACGTACCGAAAATCGAACCCCCCGCCGCCGCGCATGAAGATCCCTTTTTTGTAATTCGACTTTTATATGGTAAGAAAGCATATTTGCTCTATTTTTTGATGGCCGAGTGGGATTTTTGATTTTCGGAAAATAGCCGAGATATGATCAATTTCGGAAGTCGTGAACTGAATCTCGGATCGACTTTCGCCGTCGTCATCGGAGTGATCTCACAAAAATATTCATAACTCGACTAATGTTTGGAAATTCAAAAATTTCGCTAGCTTTTTGAAAAGTGGATAAACAGCGCTTCTTTATGATTACAAACACGTTTAGCAAAAAAGGGATCTCCATGCGCGGCGGGGGTTCGATTTCTGGTCGATTTTCGGCAAAAATCGAAATCCAAAAATTGGTCGAGTTATGAATATTTTTGTGAGATCACTCCGATGACGACGGCGAAGAGTCGAGCCGAGATTCAGTTCACGACTTCCGAAAATTGATCATATCTCGGCTATTTTTCCGAAAATCAAAAATCCCTCTCGGCCATCAAAAAATAGAGCAAGTATGCTTTCTTACCATATAAAAATCGATTTACAAAAAAGGGATCTTCATGCGCGGCGGGGGTGGGTTCGATTATCGGTACGTATTTTCGCGAAATGGACCCGAAATCAAACCCCTCCCGCCGCGCATGAAGACCAAATTTTTGGAAACTGATTTCTATATATCGAAAAAGTGCTCTTCTTCTATTAGGTTGTAACAAATTATGGCACTGGCTCGCGCAATTTTTTGGTCTGTACGCGTTTGATCAAGAACAAACCGTAACACGTGGCATATCATTTAGAAGCGCAAACTTTGCTCTACCGGTGAGTACCAAATTTTCCATGTAAAAGTGGAAAAACTTTAGAGTTTTATTGACTTTTTGCAGATGGACAAAAGGGTAATCCGAGGCATTTACTTGTATGAATTCAAGCTGGGCACTACAGCTAAGGAGGCGGACGAGAAGATCAACGCCGCATTCGGTCAAGGATGTTCCACAATTCGGACGGCGTATCGTTGGTATCAGAAGTTCCGGAATGGAGATGAGAGCTTGGAAGAACATGAAGGTCGTGGGAGGCATAGTGATGTTAATGAGGACAAGCTGAGAGATGTGGTAGAGGAGGATCCACACAAAGGTTCCAGGGAGATAGCGAAGGTTCTTGGCGTCAGTCACAACACAGCTGCCCGGCATCTGAAGGAAATTGGAAAGACCAAAAAGCTGGAAAGGTGGGTGCCTCACGAGCTGTCTGAGGAGCAAAGAAACCGACGATATGAGATCTCGTCCGCACTGCTTCTACGGAACGAAGCGAACCCATTCCTTGATCGCATCGTAACCTGTGACGAGAAATGGATAATGTACGACAACAGGCGACGATCGGCACAGTGGGTGGACAGCGATGAGAGCCCCAAGGTTTTTGCGAAGCCGGAATTGCATCAAAAGAAAGTAATGGTGGCAGTATGGTGGTGTTCGCTGGGAATTATTCACCACAGCTTCCTTCCTCCATCACGAACCTAAAGCACCTAAAGAGAGTAAGCTTTGCTGTTTAGCACGACATTTGAACCGCTTGCACTCGCTCGACTAATAGGTTCGATCCTATATGCATTGTGTACGGCGCACTCCAAAGGCTCATCGGACTGACTGGAGCAACTCCTATGTAGGGCGGTTGGAAATTTCTTATAAAGTCCTCCAAACGGTGCAAGATAGTCTTGAAACATTTTTCATCAAGCGAAGATAGAAACCCAGTGGGCATGCTTCCGCCCATTCGATTGATAGGTTCGGCCTTATATGCATTGTGCACGGCGCACTCTCGGAACATTCCAGGCATGACAGAGCACTGACAGCGCACGACATGCTTGAGATACTCCGAAAACACTGCACGTCACATGAACGTCCTGGAAAATAGGGTGCTCCGATCGCAAAGGCCTGCTGTAGTTATTTTTTAGGCCAACCACGGCGAAAGCGCGGTGGCCTGGTAAAGTGTCATGCATGGTTTTGTAGATCTCGATAAGACGAATCGAATGGTGCCAACAGTTTCTGAAACAACTCAAGATTAAAGGAGTTATAAGCATGCGACGGTTTGCGAGGAATTTTTCCGTCGCAAACCGTCTTTTTGACAGCGCGCCGCGGGCGGTATTGTATATAAGCAATAAAACAGTGGAAGAAGGAGGGAAGGGGTCGTACGAATTCCGGTTCGGAGGGGGGTCGTAAATTTTCAGCAAAAATCGAACCCCACGCTTGATCCTGCCTCTGCTGCGGGCTAGGGGCAGTGAAATAGTGCGCATCGATAGGAGGCGGAGTCTCTGCGTCTCTTACCAGCGCGCTATTTCGCCTTAGGGCCTCTACAGAGTCTCGCGGCAGCAGCACGAGAACTCGTCCATATCGCTCCCGCCGCAGTGGGACCCACGCTGCCACTGTGGTGGAAGCCGTGGCGCGGACGAGTTGTCGCTTAGCCGCCGCACGCAAAGGTCCCCGAGGGCTGCCGCAGTTCACGGCGGCTCTCACCCGCAGCTCCTGGCGCTGCGGGTGAGACCCGCCGGAGACGTGATAGATGGGTGTCGATAGTGGTTTATTTACTTGGAAACATTTTTTAAACGAAATTACATGCTAGGAATGTAATAGGTTGGTGCGTAATTTCTGTTCATAAAGGGGCTTAACAACCAACAATATAATCACCGCTAGTGTCGACAAATGGAGGCGTATGGAATCCTGCGCTTAAAACGTAACGCAAAAAAAGCCTTAGCACGATATTAGGTAACCTTATTTGCACGGAAAACCTTCGTTGCCTTCCAGCCACAAGTGAGCCGTGTGAGGTTTAGGGAAAACCCTTGCACAGAAATGCAACAATAAAGCAGACCGTTTTTTAAATATCATCTATAACTGAATCGGACAGACCGCCCGGACTCAACAACGCATCGGAGGGAATGCTGTCATCACAAGGGCTACCACGTTATCTCCGAGCTTCTTTTCAACCGAGGAATTTTTAGTGGAGTTAGAACGACAAAAGTGAGAGCAAACACAAAATGGTACAGAACTGTTGAGTTATAAGAAGTGTTCTATTAGATTTCGGGGATTACATTCAAGAACTCCTAACTTGGCATAGAAAACGCTTCTTCACAAAAGAAAAAGCGTTTTGCTTACTATATCTCTGACATTCTTAGAAGCTGCAACTACGGCAAAAGTACGCAGTATTTCGTACAGTGACCCTCGCGGCGCCGCACCACCCGCCGCTGTCATGGCGGGTCCGCGGCACCCGCAAGACTCTGCTGCCGGCCTTAGGCAGTTCGAACTTAATATAACGGGCTTATAAGGCATTTCCGCAAAAACGACAATGATATTCGTTCTTCCTATAGCAGACTACCCCTAGCATACCTATTTTGAACAAGATTATGTGGTACCATAATTACAATAGTATATAACACTTCAGTGGGTTTACTTTGAATTCCAGAACAAACAGAAGTGTTGCAAACCTATGACTCAACCTAGTAGTTCCAGACTTGTCCGGGAAGGACGAAACACTGCCCTGCTTATCGGCTGGCCACCGCAAGTCATTGTCTTTGCTAAAGTTGCATTCAAATTGTATCCGTGTCATCCCGTAGAAGTGGGATGCGTGTAAAAGCCATTGATGAAAACCGTTCCTTTATCCGTTATCCTTCATTGACAGAGAGTGGAGTTGCGAAAATAAATAAAGCGTTTGCGAAAATTTGAGCGCATAATGATTCGCTAGCGAATGCAAGCCAGCTATAGTACCGGACGTGCCGCAGCGTCCAACAAGCACAAGCGGCGCCAAAGAGGAGAAGCGGCGCAAAAGGGCGTCAGAGAGCGCAGTTTTCCGCTCGCCACGCGTCGCGCCGGATGCAAATCGCTTTAGGGAGCAGCGTCCTGGAGCTTCTGGACGTTAGGCTGGTGGAAGGAGCCTATCCATGCGTTTGGACGAGCATAGCCTACAGATTGGAACTAACTGCCGGCATGGCTTGCTGTAAACAATGCATATAGCCCGACAGAATCAATCGAGTGGGCTCCTCAGCTGCTTATACTGCCTCAACCCGAGCTACCATTTTAGGACGGTGGACTTAGCCGTTGGAGTGTCTTCCGCTACTACTCGCCCATATTTGAGTTTTTGATGGTCTCCATAGTACCGTTCTGTTCAGGTCGAAAAGCTCTATCGAATGGTGCCATTCTCGACCAATTTCGGAAAAATCGCCTTTTTGAGATTTTTCCATCGAGGAAGAGGGCGCTCGAGGCCGAACCTGCGCGCACAATGACGTCATCGAAGATCTACAGTTTCGAAATTGGCCAAATTATTTCGTCCAAACGTCGTACAAAATCATCTAGGAGGTGATTTGGGGCGCTGATTACGAATCCGACGTCCGTTTGTGAAAATTTCGCCTGGATTTTCCTCTGAATAGCTGAGGGTGGTCGGGTCGTGATCACCGATTTTGCCCAAACTTCGTACGTATACTATGGGTCAATCGGAATGGCAGAAGACCACCCATACCGATAACTGTGAGTGATCGGTGATCCTGGCTCGACCACCCTCAAATGGGAAGTAACCTATTGAAATCGGCGAAATTTTAACAAACGGACGTTGGATTCGTAATCAGCGCCCCAAATAACCCCTTAAATGATTTTGGACAAAGTTTGGACGAAAAAATTCAGTCAACTTCGAAACTGTCGCTTTTCGATGACGTCATCGTCCTCTCAGGCTCGGTCACGAGCGCCCTCGACCTCGACGCGAAATTGTCAAAAAATCGAATTTTACGAAGTTGGACGAGATTCACACCGTTCGATAGAGCTTTTCTTTCTGAACAGAAGGGTGCCATCGCGAGTGTCAGAAACTCAAATGTGGGCGAGTAATGGCGGAAGAAAGCTCACCGCTGCTCTCCGCCGCTCTGAAATGTCAGCTGGGCATAAGGCAGGTTAGAAAGCTGGGGAGTTTTGGGCATTTCATAATGAAGTACCTTAACAAGTTTGCTTGCCTACGCATTCGTAGGCCGTTAGCACATTGCGCCTTCCCCAGTGGTCGTCTGAAATCAGAAAAAATCGTGTCACGCAAGCCTAACCTGCATTTTCGCACCACTGTAACCTTGCCCGCTCTTAGTCTACATCGCTACGCTTTAGCTTACTATTAGAATTTCTTACTAGCTACAAAATCCACAAACTGTAGCAAGAAAGATTCAAACTTGACAGAGTTATCGCGCTCCAAACACGCCAGCGCGTGCAATTTGGCACATCATCGATAGATGTTCTCCGCGCCCTTACTCGCTCTCATCACAGTTCTCGCTACTCTAAGTTATAGCGTTTCACTCACCATCAAAAGCGCTATCGAATGGTACCCAACCTGGCCAAATTCGAAAATAGTGATTTTCGGCGACGTCATCGGCCCTCCGCTGTGGCCTCGTCTCCGATGCGAAATTGTCAAAAAATCGATATCTCCAAAATTGGACGTCATTGACACCGTTCGATAGAGATCATCGAGATGAACAGAACGGTGTCATTGCGAGTGCTGAAAACTCAAGGACGGAAGGAGTAAGGGCGGAAAAACTTCACTGTTGCCGTCCGCCGCTCTAAAACGGCAGCTGTAACTAAGGCAGGTTAGGCAGCTGGAAAGACGCGAGCGCTTCCTCATAAATTACCTTATGTGGTCTGCCAGCCTACGCATTTGTAGTCCGTTAGCTCATCCCCTGTTCCCGCAGTAATCGACTGAAATCGAAAAAAAATGTTAAGATAGCCCGACCTGTATTTTCGCACCACCGTAACTTTGTAAGTTTTTTGGCTACATTGTTGTGCTTTGATAAACTGTTAGAGCTTCTTTTTCACTACAAAATCCACAAGCTGCAGCCGGAACAATTGACAGACTTATCGCGCTCCAGACACACCCGCGCATGCAATTTGCGAGCGGTCGCGGTACCTTGACTGATAGGTTCGATTGTATATGCATTGTTCTCGGTGCACCCCAGGTGCAAGCTGGACAGTCTTAGAGCAACTCCTGAGTAGGGCAGCTAGAATTTCTGATAAAACTTTTCAAACTCTCACTCTACAAGCTGTCGCGCCCACTCGGTTGATAAGATCGTTTCTATATGCATTGTTCACGGCGCATTCCGAAGACAAAATTAACAGTCTTAGAGCAATTTCTGAGTAGGAAGGCTAGGAATTTCCGTTAAAGCTTCCCATACACTCGCTTTACAAGCTGTCGCTCGTTCTACAGGCTGTCGCGCCCACTCGATTGATTCTGCCAGGCCTATATGAATTTTTCACAGCATCATGCCTGCAGTTAGTTCCATTCCGTAGGCCATGCTCGTCCAAGCGCATGGGTGGACTCCTTCCACTAGCCTTACGTCCAGAAGATGACACCTCGCCTTAAAGCGATTTTCATCCGGCGCGACGCGTGGCAAGCGGAAAATGGCGCTCCCCGGCGTCCTTTTGCGCCGCTTCTCATCTTTGGCGCCGCTTGTGTTTGTTGGACACAGCGGCATGTCCGGTACTGTAGGCATAATCCAAGCAGGTATTGAGACACTTCCTGCAGTTAGTTCCATTCCGTAGGCCATGCTCGTCCAAGCGCATGGGTGGACTCCTTCCACTAGCCTTACGTCCAGAAGATGACGCCTTGCCTTAAAGCGATTTTCGTCCGGCGCGACGCGTGGCAAGCGGAAAATGTCGCTCCCCGGCGTCCTTTTGCGCCGCTTCTCATCTTTGGCGCCGCTTGTGCTTGTTGGACGCAGCGGCATGTCCGGTTCTGTGGACATCATCCAAGCAGGTATTGAGACACTTCCCGATATGGTGCTGCGCTCTTGCAGTCGGAACGGATTTACAGTGTCAGTTTCTAGACAAGCGGCAGGAGTGTTAGCTTTCCTTTTATAGCTTGGCATACAAAATGTACTGCCCATTACAAGTAAGGCTTGGATAAGCTCAAAACAGCAACAGATCTTGGAAATGCTTGCTATTTTGAGTAGAGCTGCTAGGCCTTTCACCTGTCCGACGTTGGGGAATTGGTACGGGAGGTATTGAGAACGATACGACACTGTCTTACTCATCAACTGACAAACGCATCTCATTGCGTGGCTTAAACATAGAAGCATGCATAGAAACTGCAGATTTCGTCCAAACAAATTACGTGATGCGGAAACAGGGTTACCTTGATTTCCAACCCCTACCCAAAACTTTACCGGCTGACATAGGAAATTGTTGAACGATTTTCTTCATCCCAGGAAAACTTCAAGCTCAGTGATAGCGAGCAGAGGTAAGCGACTCTAAAATGGTTCCTATTTTTTCCTCCCTTATGGTTAAGAGCCATCAAGCGCAAAACTGTAACAAGTGCAAATACCAGTTGTGAAGCATATACAAACCAGACCTTCAACGGCCTACCGGCCGCCAAACGTCTGGACTGGTTGGGGCTTCGCCCCAAACCCGGAGAATAGAACACCCCGAACGTCTTCTTCTCCTCTTTAGCCCTTCTCTCATTCATTAAAAAACTGGTTTTGCTATATAGAATGGTATAGCGGAATAGGGCAAAACAGGTCCATCACCTTCACTGGACCACCCTTAACTGGTCCCTTGTCACAGGTTCCCCTTTATTGTCAGCCCTTTTCCGGTTCACCCTTCACTGCCCCCCCCCCCCTTCGTCGGTCCCTACTACTGCTCCCACCCACACTTGATCTCCCCTTACAGGTACCCTCTTTGCTGGTCATCCTATCCTTCACCGATCCCCATCACTGGTCCCACCCTCACTGGTCCCCCTTTTATTCATCAACTCTTTTCGGTCCCTCTTCACTGGACCCCTTTCCCCCCCCCATTCACCGGTCCCCATTACTGGTACCTTCCTCACCGATCCCCTTTCACCTGGTTCCCTCTTTCACTGGTTAACCTTCTATCGGTCCCCCTTCACTGGACCCCTCCCCCTCCTTCACCGGTCCACCCTTCACTGGGCCACTCCCCCCCCCCCTTCACCGGTCCCATTAATGGTCCCTTCCTCACCGGTCCCATCTTCACTGGACCCCTTCCCCCTCATTCACCGGTTCCCCCTTCACTGGATCCCCCTCATCGGTCCCCATTGCTGGTCCCACCTTCACTGGTCCCTCCTTTATTGGTCAACCCTTTACCGGTTCCCCTTACTGGAACCCCATCCTTCACCGGTCCCCCATTACTAGTCCCACCTTCACTGGTAACACGCCGTTTAAATCCGGAACCGTCGCGCGACATCGGTGACACCTCTTCTGAACCCGGACGCCTGTTGAACAACGTCGGTGACATGTGTTCTCAAGTCGGGCCTGCTTTGCGCGACATCAGTGACACGTCTTCTGAATCTGGAAGGCCTTTCGCGACATCGGTGACATCTCTTCTGAATCCAGGCACCTGATGAACGACGTCGGTGAAATGTGTTCTCAACCTGAGCGTGCATTGCGCGACATCGGTGACACGTCGTCTGAGTCTGGAAGGCCTTTCAGGACATTGGTGACACCTCTTCTGAATCCAGGCACCTGATGAACGACGTCGGTGACATGTCGTCTGAACATGGACGCCTGTCGACAACTACAAAAAAGTTGACAACTGGTGACAACTACAACCCCTTCCCCCTCCCCATAGTTCCTCCCAACACACTCCTTCAGCACTTCTGTGCAAACAAACACACCCACAAACACACGCACTCACCCACAGACAAACGACCGTTCTCGCTTATATATAGTAGGATAGGATAGGATAGTGTAAGAGCCTAGGAAATCCTCCGATAAATGTGCAATCGATACGCAAGGCATGGCTCAAGCTTAACGGAGATCTCAGTATATGATTACAGGAGGCGGAGCACGATCGGAGGACGAGCGAGGAGCGACAAGGGGATTCGAGCTCGAGGACGCCTGGCAACTGGTCGACCTGTCTCCCTGCCAGCGTCGCCCGCACCCTTCCACTGGACGTCTCCTTGCCCCATGATCTCGTGTGCCTTATGTGGACTATTCTGCCATAAACATATATCCAACTCGTGTCTTCACCACCACGAACTGGTACCTATAACTATAGAACTGTTGAGAAGCAGCTTACGGTTCAATAACAAGTAGGCACTTTTCGGTGCATTCTGTTTCCATAGATAAAATCAGTCGCTATGACACCTTTAACCACGAACAAGCATGATAGTGGAGGACTGGGCTCTTCAAGAAGCTGGCTCTCGCTTTGACAATTTCATATATTTCATAGGGCACCAATCAAGATCTTCCGTGGGTTTCCTCTTCGTCTGCAAATTTAGATTCCGGAAAGTGAGCTCCTTTTATTAACGGTTTTTACCCAGCGCCTTGAACCTATGATGCATACGTTACACTGTTAGATCAACGATCTTGTGAGGAAAAATGGGATCCCAGACCAACCCTTCGCATTTTTCTCCAAGCATTTTGAGCGCTCAAGACCTGCATTGTAATCCTTTGATTCCTTCCATAACTCCTGAAATTTTAAAACTCATTTGGTTCATATCAATTAACTATTCTTCTGTGCCTTTCAGGTTTGTTATAAAAATATTTATTGCTACCGCCGACGTTTCGACTATCTCGTCTTCTTCAAGGGTTGAAAGAAGCTCGAAATTTTCCCGTCTTTGAAGCTGTTTGGGTCAGAAATATCGTGTCCCACCCCTTTGGTCGGTATCAACAAATTCCCAGGGAGTCACGGAAAGAACCGAAATCTAGCGAGCTAACTCACCGATATTCCGCAAACGCGGGAAGACCGACTCAGTAAAAACTCTCTTGTAACAGCCAGTACAGTGTAAAATGGTACCGCAAGGACAGCTCCAAGAATATCGTCCATGATAAGTCGGCTCACCCTTCAGCTGTGAAACGTGCTGTACTTCGCAACATAACATGTTCAGAACAGCAACATGCATGGGAAACGAGAAGCGAGAGGAATCACGTATGTTAGCTTCTCAGATAGCTGCTCTAAATGGGTACGACGAAATCGGGAAAGTGCGACGAAATCGGGCATCATACAGTCACCGAGAGAACGCGTACAGTAACAAAGTCTATCTCACATTTCCTTTCGTTTCGGACCGAATTAAGCGGCTATGCGTCAATGCCTATTGCGTGCAGCAGGCTTGGATGAGGATGTTGCACTGGTGAACATAACGAGAGACAACATCAAACGACAGCTTGTTCGCTATCGGCTCTATGACCGCGATTGTGTTATGCATGACTGCGTGGTTTGTCTGTACGGAGGGACAGAGGATTGCACAGAAGGCGTCTTCTACAAGCTTGAGTGTTTAACTTGCTGCAATCTCTATATCGGGGAAACCGGGAGGGAGGCTCGCATTAAGGAACACCTTGCTGGTAAGAGAAGCAAAGCTTAGTAACCCTTGGGAAGCACCGAAGGGAAGCCCACTCCGGTGCTGACATTAAAGTAAAGTGCATCGCACTGCATCATGAGGACGAAAATGGCTCCAGAAAAGCTCTCGAGGCTTTCTGAATACGCGAAGAAAATCCATCCATGAATAACAGAAACGAATGCATCTCAATTACAAGTGAGTTCTTGCCTTTTATTCCATTATGCGAGCTGTGAGGGCTTCGCTTCGCATATACTACCATGTGCGTTCTTCGACATCCGGTACACCGTGCAGTATATTTGACCGCCGAAGTGCCTCTCACTTGCTTCGTGGTGGCGTGTCTGACCCAAATAGCTTTCCAGACAAAAAAGTTTCGAGCTTCCTTCAAGCCTTGAAGAAGACGAGTTAGTAGAAACGTCGGCCGTAGTAATGAATAATTTGAATAATTTTATAACAAACTTGGAAAGCACAAAAGAATAGTCAATTGATAAGAACAATGCCCAGGTTTCGAAAACGTCGAACTGGAGACTTCATTTTGTTCACCATTTCGTGTAACTAATTATACGAACCATCAGTCTTGTGAAATTTGAAGTGCAGAAATCCGTGTTACAATAGCAGGATATATCTTCACCTTCATCAATAAAGCAACGCTCCCGCTCCTAGAAATGATCATAGTTCGATGCAGTGATCACGATATTGTCGCGAATCGGTATGCTTTTGTCAGAAACATACAACAATGAAACAGAGCACCTGCTCTCTTGTATTGCTATACCAAACTGAAAACACTTGGCAGGGCAAATCCTGATCAAAGTAATACGTTTCGGGCAACTGTACGCTCTGCAACGTAACGAATATATGTCTCCGCTGGTAGAATATTTAGAAATTGCATAAAGGAACTCACAACTACCTCGTATAAGCCATTCCAGTAGTACCTTACACTCGTGTTTGCATCTCTCTTTGCTGAAACATATTCACTGCTGAGAGTGCTTACCATAATTATAGTTCCACACAGTCACTAACAATTTTCTCTTAAAATTTCCAAGATATCAACAGACTTGGCTCACAAAGAAAACTTTAAAGTCCCTATTTTAAGAGAATTGTCTTATATTTTAACTGTCGCATATTGAGAAAATTAGATTTCTATTTTAGTGTTATGACATCATATTTTGACTGCGTCATACATATAGGTCCAATTGAAGAAAATACTATCCCTTTCTGACACGAGTACAACAATAGCCAGGACTCAGTAAAAGTGATACCTGGTACATCTCATAGGAAATTCAAGAGTCTCACAACCTAGGAAACACTACTGACCAGAAAAAAATTTGGGCCGCGCACTCAATGTGCTTTTTTGAAGTTCACAATTAGTAAATTGTGCAAAACAAATAAATAAATAATAACAAATAAATAATGGTCCTTGTTCCTTTTACATCATTTATTAATCGCTATTAAATTGATCCACGCATTCAATGTGGACTTTTAAAGTTCGCAATGAGTGGCAATAAAATAAACGAACAATACTGCTCCTCATTCCTTTTTCATTAATTATTTGACGTTATTATTATTTTGTTATTTGACTGTCAGTCGACGCCAATTTACTGCAGTAGGTAGACGTTGGCAAAAGAATTAAGCGAAAATTCAATTAAAGTCGAAGTACGAATAAGAATTCCAGAATAATCCCTCGAGAACCCGCTGTAAACGTCTGTTTCCTGCTGTTAGCATACTGTGTCCAATTTGATGTGAAAAAAGGTTACAGCTTTCAGTGCTATCCCAGCAGCTAACAAGGAAAGGTTCCCAACTCATGGTGAGCTTTTGCGATGCTATTTTGGCAGGATGTAGGGTCCTGTGAGTGGAGTCCAGAACCACAGTAAGTTTTTGCTGAACGCTTCTTTAAAGACCTGAAGAACAGGTCTCCAACGAATGTGCCTCGGTGGCGCAGTCGGTAACACTGCAGGCTCATAGGAGCACACTGGCGGGCTTCTCAGTTCGAGTCCGAGTGCTGCCACGATTTTTGCACGTATTAGTTTGTTGTTATTACACTTTCTTATGATCTCAGGAGTCAATTTTAGACCACCAATGCTTACAACAAACCAAAAAACCAAGGCTCTCTATTTGCGCCTTTGTATGTGCTAGTTTTTCAACTAAGCATATCTGTACCATATCACTTCTCTGCAAATTGAAAGTCTTATATTCATTATTTCCCTTCCATTCAACAGCTATGGTACATAACTATTAAACAGGTAAAACACAAGCGCTTGTCGCACCAGCAGCATCTTACAAAAGCCAGTGAGGAGCAATCGTTTCCCTGGCAAGGAATGACCACTTCTTCATCGTTTAACGCGTAATCTGTGGGTGTAGAGAAGAGTCCTGGGTGAGCATCGACGTAACCTCACTGTTTTCTTACCCTTCACAGTCATCATCAGGTGTCCAGTCGACATCTTCCTCCTCATCGAAGCGCACCTATGAAACCACCTAGATGATACGTGTAGAAAGGTGCCATTTTCATTATACTCCCTCTAACCTGTACCAACTCTTCTTCCTGACAGTCGACATCTGCATAAATGACGTCCAGGAGGAGTCCTTATATGGCATCTGCAACCGCAATCTCTCTGTTTGTCGGAGAAGTGAAATCCGGTGTGAAGGTGGAAAGTAGTGGGCCAACAACACGTTCAGGTGAGAACGACATTTTGAGCGCACTTATGTACCGATAGTTACGGTATCGTTGGCAATACGGTATGATATGGTGGTGGTACGGATATGCATAGTTGAAAAACTAGCACACGTGAAGGCGCAAATGGAGAGCCTTGGCTTGTTGTAAGCATTGGTGGTCTAAAATTGACTCCTGTGATCATGAGAAACTGTAATAACAACAACTATTGGTTAGTGCATACGTTCATTTGAAGTAACCACCCTTTACATCAATTGTCTTTCGCTAACGTGCTGGTAAGTCATAGATGCCTTTTCTCCAAAACGTGGCCGGTTGTGATTCGAGAAATGTGAGCAGTGCCTCCTTGACATCCTCTCGGTTCCTAAATTGCTGGCCGTCCAAATAGCGTTGAAGGCTCGAAAACAAATGATAATCAGAAGGAGCGAGATCTGGTGAGTAAGGTGGATGTGGAAGAGCGGTCCATCCGTAGTCCGCCAACTCAGCCGCCGTCGCTCTAGCAATATGCGGCATAGCGTTGTCGTGTTGAAAATACACCTTCACTTGCTCTCCTCGTATTGTTTGAAGGTGGGCCCTCAACTTCCTCAGTTGATTGTCATAAAGCTCTGCCTCGTCCAGCAGCTCCCAGTATTCTACGCTAAGAACGCTCCACCAAATGCATAGCATCACCTTTTTCACGTGAAGGTCGGGTTTCGGAACGTCCTCTGCCTCTCCAGTTGCGTCAACCCACTGTGCACGCCGGTGATAATTAGAGTAGAGTATCCTCTCCTCATCCCCGGTGACAGGGTTATCCAGCCATCCGTCGGTACGTCTGAGGGTAAGGAGAGACAGATCGACATCGGCTCCGCGATCCATGTCATGTTGTGTCAAGTCGTGAAGTACCCAGCGACCCAATTTTTGCACCTTGCCAATCGACTTCAATAATCGAACGACTGTTGAGTGACTAACACCAGGGGCCGGATTCATCAAAGTTACTGCAGTAACTTTAACGGAGAACCGTAAACAAAAGCTCAGATAACGTGGCTTATCGCTCACCATATCGCTTGATAAACCGCGTTATCTGAGCTATTTGCTTACAATTCTCCGTTAAAGTTACAGCAGTAACTTTGATGAATCCGGCCCCAGGAGTGCTTGATAGTTCGCGAGTGGTTTGGTATGGGTCCGCTTCCACTCTACTTCGGAGGCCATCTAAATCCAGTGTCATCGGGCGCCCTTCTCGTTCATTATCTTCAACGGAGAATTCACCAACTGCAAACTTCGAGAACCACTGTACACAGTACTTCGAGCAGGGGCACTATCGCTGTAAATATCCTTCAGGCGACGATACGATTCGTTGGCATTGAGACCAGATTGATGCAGGAATAACATGACGTGCCGAATATGCGTCTCACCATCAGTTGGGATGAATTGCTTAGCCATAACAGCTGACGTCAACAACGCAGAAGTAAATGTTAGGAACAGTTTTGTAGCCCTTTCCTTTCTCTATTGATCGATCATTTACGCGTTGATACATGTGAGAAATTTGGCGGGAAAATGCGCTTTCAGTTCAGGAGGGATCAAATGTCCGAGAACTTATGCACAACCTAATAGTACGCTCAAAAATAACGGCAGCAATCGGACTCAAGCTGAAAAGCCCACCGGTGTGCTATTATGAGGCGGCAGTTTTACCGGCTGCGCCACCAAGGTACATCTCGTTGGGTGTCGTAGGGACTGATAATAGTTGCGCGCACGCTTTTAGATCTCCTTTTCAGGTCTTTAAAGAAGCGTTCAACAAAAACTGACTGTGGTTCTGGACTCCACTCACAAGCCCTACATCCTGCCAAAATAGCATCGCAAAAGCTCATCATGAGTTGGGAACCTTTCCTTGTAAGTAGGCGATGGACTCCTACTGAATTAATAGGACTGCAGAACGCTCTGGCACATTGCTCATTCGACTTAAGATCTTCGAAGTTTGGGTAAATAGCAAAGGAATAATTCTACTCATATAGAGGAAGACGTCAAAAATTTCTTCAAGAGAGATATTGTATTTATTGGGAAGTATGAAACAGTAACATTTCCGTCGGATGGCCAACACATGTCGTTGGGCCATGTACGCATTCAAATTGTCTCAGCGATGCGAACAAGGAGTGATTAACGCCGTCCTTTATCCTTCTTCCAAATGTAGAATGGCTGCTCATTCAAAGGAGTCGCTGGCTGCTGCACACTAAGAAAGATCTAGTCCGTCAGGGACAGCCAAGTCTTCTGTCCTTCCAGGTGCGGAGAGTTGGTATCAAATTGATCTAGTGCAGTTGAAACACTGGTTTTCTCCGGGTGGCTAGCACAAATTATTGTATAGGATGAATACGCTTTGGAGTTGCCTCTCCGATATCCCGTAGAGGAGGAAAGGGTTGCGTAACGCATCCAGATTAATGATTAATTAACACGTCCCTTCATTCTTTATCCACAATTCCTCATACAAACATTCAACATACAAACAAATTATGGTTATTTGAGCAGGTCAAGACAGAGCTTTTGGATTGACTTGATCAAAAAATGAAAAGGACATTAATGTTACGAGTTTCCAAGGAATCAGTGGCCATTCTATGAGAGTCAGTGAAACGAAGTTCATCTCAAGTAGAGCTCCCTCTCCGATATGTAGACATAAATTCATATTATTAATTGAAAATTTTGAAACCCGACTCCAAAAGTGTTTTATGAATTCACAAACATGGCTATCAGCTATTTTATTGGACTGTTGTTAGATTAATATCCATGGGGCTGATATGCTTTCAAAATTGTTCCAATAGGCACTATTGATTCTCTAGAATACTGTAATAAAACTCATGAATTACACAAAAAATCACAAGTAATCAGAAAATAATTACATGAAAACAAACCTTTAATTTGAGAATCTATATAATGCTCAAGAAGATCGTGGTATTCGTTATCTGGGTCGTATGTAGGCGATCGTTTCCAAAGCCCCTGAAGGTTTTCCATCACAACAAAGCCTGAGACTTGACACTTTTCCGCCTTTGGCTTCTAGGTTTTAAGGTGACTTCTATTGTTTTCTATTGTTTTTTGTAGTTGCATGATATTAAAGGTATGAAAGCATGAGAGTTCGGTTTGATTTACCCTTAAAAATCATTCTGATCATAACGCGACTTTTACGGAGCTTTTATGAATTACAGGATTGCCTTAATGAAATTAAATACTGGTGAAGATTTCAGCAAATTTTGTTGCTCCTGCTAATGCCTACGTTAATGCATGTTCACTGTTTACTATTTTGTTTAAGCCAATAACAAAATGACAAAATCAACAAGCGGAAAACAACATGACAACTCTACGATTGGCTTTACAGCAAGGAAGGAAGGCACTTTATTTCCGAAATAAGTCTGCTAGCTGAGAAGAGCCCATGATTTAGATTCATGTATACCATATGATGTTAATCTGCTTGGAGTTTCAGGCTAGCTCCAGTACTCGCAGTTGCGTTCATTACAGAAATGGTGCGTCCGTTTTAGGATACGTGTCCATCAGGGATGTGCGTTATTACGATTTACAATTTTACGATTTACGACGGGCAGCAAATCGTAAGTTTTCGTAAATGTGATCTTTGATTCAGCCCGCAGGCTATTTTATAGGCAAAAAGATATGACTATTCACTGATTCACATCTGACTAGGTAAGTGCCACCTGGTCAGTCTGTTCATAAACGATTCATGCTAATCCCTCCGACCAGGCTCGAATTCATCAACGACTAACCCGCGGGTATAGGGGGTAGAGATACCCACGATGAAGCCTGCGTCTCTGGCTCTTGCCTTATCCCTACATGTCTCGTATCTTATCTCTATCCCTTATACCCCGTATATATTAGGTTGGAAAAAAAGTCTCTTCACACTTCGAAATTTTTTTTACCCTTCCCCTTGTAAACGCACTAGCCAATGTTGATTGCTGATTTCGTAATCCTATCACACTTGTCTACCGTTCGCACGCGGACACAGGTTAAGACTCTTCTTGTAATTCGTTATCCACCCAATCTTCCGAACTCAATGCCAGATCTACCTCATGGCCGTTTTCAGCACGGCATTCTTCATGAATTCATTAAAGAATCCACAGCACGTCAGGCAGCAGACCAAATTAACCACATATATGGCTTGGGATCTAATACTCATCGCGCCTGTTATGAGTGGTTCGGAAAGTATTTAAAGGGAGATTATTCACTGAGGGCAAAGCATGGTCAGGAAGGCCAACTGAATAGGACGACACTGAATTACTCCACCTTCTTCGTACCGATAGTTGGCAGACGACACGTCAGCTGGCAGAGAAGCTCGAAGTGTCTCATAGGATAGTAGGAATCCATCTGAAGAATCTTGGCTTTCATGGAAATTTGGAGCTTGGATTCCACATGCCCTGTCAGACACTCAGAAAGGTCGACGGCTCTCCATCGCTGCTTCTCTTCTGTCCAGATAAGGAAGAAAATCGTTTCTTCCGCGGATTGTGACAGGCGAAGAGTCCTGGGTTCTGTGTGCCAACTTCCGAGGAAAAGGCAATGGGTACAAAAGGGAGAGAGCCCTAAGTCTGATCTCAAGCCCAATGTTCACGAAAGGAAGATTTTCTTGAGTGTTTGGTGGGATATCAGAGAAGTGATTTATCGGCAAACTCTCAGAAGTGGAGAGACACTTACTGCTGTCACATACTGCGGCCAACTCCACAAAGTCGTCGCAACTCTCTAAGAAAACAGGCCGGAGAAGTCGAAGGTGATGATCCTGCATCACGATGCAAAACTACATGTTGCAAGACTCACAAGAGAAACAATAAAGGAGCTGGGCTGGGAGGTAATGTCACATCCACCGTATAGCCCTAACCTCGTTCGTGCCGACTACCATCTCTTCCGTGCTTTCAAGCAAGAAATTGGAGAGAAATATTTTGGAACTGATGAAGACCTCAAAAATTGGATTCATCAATGGTTCGACTCCAGAACTGCAGTCTTTTAAGCGAGAGGAATTGGAAAATTACCCAGTCTTTGGAGAAGTGTAGTGGGACAAAATAGAGTTTATCTCAGTTGATTTGACTTTGTAGTTGTGAAGTAATAAATCTTTGAAAAAAATGAAAAGACTTTTTTTCCAACCTAATACATGGGTTTAATTGTTGATGAATCCGGCCACAGGACTATTGCAAGCCATGATGTAATACCACACGTGAACATAATCGGGGAGTAGACGATTACTAGAATGATATGGGAAGATTAAGCTACTGTTTCTATCGATTAACGCTGTACGCCATAGTGCGGAGGAAATGGATATTCAAATTGCTGTAAAAGCAAACCTGGAACTTATTCAAAGAAAGGTTCGAAGTGTTTTTGGCAGGTTTGGTCTCCCCTTCCAGCGGCGTGTTTGAGATCGTCGCACTCACCCTGTCTGACCCGTTTAGAATTTGCGGGCTCTCCGAGAGCAAACGTATAGAAATGGGAAAGGTAGCCAAGCGAGCGCAGACAACTAACATACAGTAGTGCAAAATCTTGGTCTTCGAATATTTGGTCGTAGGCCAAATTGCAAAGAAAACCGGTAGGAGGTAGAAGCCTGCGCGCTGTGATACTTGAAGTCATCTTGGCATACAGTGGCGCGCACGCGTGGTGCGTGAAATAAAAATTGAGAAATTGTGTTCTGTGCTCTTCTCCGCGTCAGCAGTATTATCGCAGGCTTATTTTCTTCATTAACACTATGTCTCGTTTCTCTATGTCCGTGTAAGTGAAGCTTTTTGGAAGGTGACTCCCTCAAGTATCATAGCGCCGAGGCCCGATATTGTCGGTCGACGTTTCAGAAATTGTAAGTACTTTTCGTGTTTAGTTTAGGAAGAAAGGCCATGTATTGGTTAAGATAGGGTATTTGAATCAACAATTGAAATTGAATGAACAATTGAAATTGTTTGATATAAGTGTCCGACTAAAAAAGGACACTTAAAAATGCAAGTTTAGGAAAAAGACTCTCCGGCTTGAGCTGGAAATAGCACAACAAATATCTAAATACTGGACCACTTTCGATTAATATTAGCAAGTAAAACTCTAAAAATTTAGTTGTGCTGCTTTACACGTTAGGAAACTCTTAGGATTTACGATTTACGACGGTGTGTTTATCTACGATTTACGTTTTACGAAATTTTGGAATTCATTTACGCACACCCCTGGTGTCCACATTACATATACTGCGTGTATATCGATGCCTGTTGGCCGTCTGTTCAACACAACAGAAGATATGAACGTGTTTCGATGTCTTGAACAAGCAGAGAGAACATATTAGGTCCACGCATGAAAAGCCTTCCGCCAACTGGCTCACATTCCTCAATGAAGGCTGAGGGATCCTATATAACCAGGTGCTATCTTTTTGGAAGCGTCTATCCACATTGAGAACCAAAATGAATACGCTAATATTGGCCAGATCACGAGACGACAATCTCCATCAGGGAGCTTGAGAAGGAACAATCGAAAGTGACATGTTGTATGTTAGTTTCTGAACGAACAGATGACCTTCAGTGCGATATAATGGTAGATGAAACACTCCTACCAACTTGAGAGTGTAGTTAGCACAAAATCGTGCGATCGTACATGCATCACACCCTCCAGCGTCAGCGTCGCTCCCTTAAATTCAAACTCCCGCGGGCCACCGTATCCGCTCGGGACCTGGATGAGGCGCTCCGAGGTTCGGTCTGCCCGCGCACGCTATTGATCGGGGCGGACCCGACTGAGTGCCGTCCTCTGCCAGGCTCATTCATACTTTCGTCGGCACGTCGAGCGGATGTGTGGGCGCGGGTCTGGGGCGCGCCCGTTTGAGCCCGCTTCCGCGTGATCTCGCGGATACCTCGAGCGGAGGCTTGCCACTCTTTCGAACCCACTAGCCGGCTGCACTACAGTGGGGACGGCGAGCTGGGATGGGGATCGCCAAGTCCTGGATAGCCATATTCAGCCAACACACCCGGGGCGGTCCCGTCTCTTCTACATCCTTCCACTCTATCTAGTATCCCTCTGCTATATTCTATTGTGGCTGCGTAATTGTAATGCGTGGAATAAACTGTGGGATGTCCAGTGTGCAGCATATGACGAGGGAGGTGATGGGTCCCTAATGTTGTATTGTTGGTATTGGTGTATTATTTGCTGTTGGTTATGTCATGTTAGGTACTGTGTTGTTGTCGTGTAGTATTTGGAGGCGTTCCTATGCACTACAATGGGGGGTTCACTACAGCACGCCCGTAGGCCACGGCTGGCGTGAGGTGCCGGCGCGCGTCAAACCAGGCGCTGTCCAGAGGGCTAAAGGTTACCACGCGGGCCTCGGTCTTCCAGGGAGGGGCGTGGCCTGTTCACATCATGGGGTTCTCCTACCATCCTTCGGGTGTCTTCTCGTTACATCGTGGCTCCACGGGGCGAATGGAGGACCTCGCTCAATAGGGGCATGTTCTCTCGCGAGCGAGATCACCGATTCACAACAATAAAATGCTAACTAGGATGGATCGCCATAGCATGTCGTGATGTGCCTATGTATGACACTACACCCCTATCTAATCATCTTGATCAGACATGTAGCTCCGCTTTCGCCTCACGTATGGTAAGGATGTACTAGTGTTTATGCACAACATGAAGCTTATTCGTTTCAGGTTGTGCATAAACACTAGTATTACGCGTTATGCCGGAGTTCCTTTACTTGCTCAATTTTATGCAATCCTCTGCCGACATGGTAAGCGGGAGAGCATAGAACCCAGCTCTAGCTTTGTTTGTTTGCCTTCGCAACTAGCAGTCTGTTTCGCATGTCGCGTTTCTCGCTCTGTTGAGATATATTACAATGTGACGCTCTCATGCATCATAGGGGCGTTCTTAGTTCAACAGTGAATAGGCTAGTGTAGCAGGCTCTCTAATATGCCCGTCAATGTGTTGTTCCAGTATTTGTTCAATCTAGCTTTCTAGAATTATCTTTGTACTCATGATTACATGGATCAATCGCCCTACATTAGCGCGTTCAGGTGAAACTCCACATCAGCCCACACAGCTTCTTAGCCCTTTCTGGAGGTTGCCTGTGGACGTTGGTAGATTTTTCACAGTTTCAAGACATGCTTCATAGTACAGTCCTTGGTACTGGTCATTAGCAAGAGAAAAAGCAGGGAATGGAAATTTGAACAAAGTTCTCGAATCCACTGAGTATGAGGAAAAAACCGGAAGACGATGGAGGCTGTGATTAACACTGAATGGCTAAAATACGAGGAGGTATGCAGCACCGACCTGTAACCATTCAATGTTCCAAGAACAGAAGTCCATGGTGCACTGGCAGTAGAGGCCGTTGTCAAGGTATCCACAGTGGTCATATGCAATTCTTGTATCGTATGGGGCGCCATCTATGAGACCCTGAAGACTGGAGTGTACTCTCTGGGTAGTATTGTCTATTAAAATTTGGCAAAAATTCAGAAGACCTGTATCGCTGTTTCGTTTCAAACGCGGTCTGTCAATTATTAAAACTCTTATAAGAATCTTTGAGACTGGACTAGGGTCATGCTTGAGGTTCGGGAATCTAGGGGGGGGGGAGGCTCGTACTGTGGCCTAGTCTGGAGGGGTGGGGTCGTACTCTTCCGGTTTTGGCAGAGGACTCTCTTTTATTTTTCAGGTTTTTAGGCGACTTTTTAATTCTTAAAAAGTTGTTTTTCCAGACATGTCTACGAAGGCTTGGAGTCTTTCCTTTATGCATTTGCCGAAAATTTTTGACACCGTTAATCACATGGAAGCCACTATTTTTACAACGTGCTTTTTGAATACACACTTCATATAGTTTCAAAAGTTCTGTGAATTTTTCGGAGACGTCGAACAAGCTCCGAAATATGGTAGGTTACGTGGAGCTATTGCGTTCACCAATATCATAGCCACTGAAGATGGTCTTCTCGCGAAAAATTTTCTTTCTAACTTCTGAAGAAAAGAACAATAGTGAAATTGTGCTTCATGGAATTTTAAGTCATTAATATTACACAGTAAAAGCTAAGCCTTTTCGCAGCGATCTCCGATGTGATTAGTGCGGATCGTATTCAAATTTTTCGTTTTTTAAGAAAAATTAATTAATTTTCACCTGAAACAGATCACGCACACAGTTGAAATTTTGCCACAAAACGTTTCAAGTTTGTTTAATGCACAGTGTAAAAATCATGGTTTCCTGAAACGAATGAATTGGATCGACCCCTGGTCGAAATGGCACCGACGTCATAGGAGCGTCGAAATTCGACGTTCATAAAAATGACTATAACTCAGTAAGTTTTTGAAAATTTGAAAAAGCTAATGGCTCACTAGAAACTAGAAGAAAAGAGCTTTCTCAGTAAAAAAAATCGAGCTAGGTCTTTGTACGGGGCGGAGGCCTTCGATTTTTGTGCGAAAAAAAATTGAAGTGATATTGCATAAATAATCGTAACTCGGTAGGTTTTTCGAATTTTAAAAAAGCCAATAGTTTTTTGAAATTTAGAGAAAAAGCGCTTTCAAACTATATAAGAACTAGTTTTTAACAGGGAGGTCTTCATAGGGGACAGTGGGGGTTCGATTTTAGGTCCACTGTTGCAGAAATACGTGCCAAAAATCGAACCCTCCCCCGGTCCGTACCCTATTTTACAAACCGTTCAAAAGAGACATAATAGCGCGAAAGCGACGGGTTGACTATTTCATTTGAACAAATTGCTTTCAAACGTTGTTAACCATTTTCAGTTCCTGCTTGCATTCCTTTTCATCGCAGGTTATCTCAAGATAGCATCGTGATCTTCGGTTCCATGAGCTCTAAATATCCTCTGTCGGTTCACAGTTTTCAGTACTCACAATAAAACTGACCTGCACTTTTGTGGCATTTTCCAGAAGACAGTTGATACTCACTGACCGTTCTATGAGGCTCAAAGAGAGCACAATAACTAAAACAGTTGTACAGCATGAACTGCTCGTTTATGAACATGCCATGCCCTATAGCACCTATAACACCGTGCCCTAGATGAAGGCAAGCTAGGTTTTCATCATAACTTCCAGGCAAATAAACTTGTTTCAGCTATGACTGAACCATCACAACGATGACGTAGAGTAGAGCCCTCGTGGGCGGCAGGTTAGAAGATGATGACCACCTGCGTGGACGGATTGGTCTCTTGCTAAAGGAATTCGGGATGAGGGCCGGTGAGATACGGAGGAGGAGGGAAGGTGAAGCCATTAGCGAGGCCAGAAAGGGTCGTCGAGGTCCGCAGTTCCAGCTGCCCAGACGTCTCTAGTTCACCGCTATTGCCGTCGTTCGTAATTTTCTGGAGGGTTATCCTCTAATGAACTTCTTTATTTCTGCCTGTTCCTGGCAGAACCCAAAGCAAGGGGAGCCAATACAAATGAGCAGTTGTTGGAAGGACTTTGTGCGGTCAACCTGCCGGGTTATGTTGTGGTCATGTTTACCCACTCTGCCATATACTGAGGATATTCCATGCTTGTCTGCGACACTCTCGGTTTTGGATTTTTAGTTGAAGTAAAAAAATCGAGCGCTGGGCGATACCCGAACCCACTATAGAGGAACGGTATTTCTTCCAACGCATCACCGGCTTTATTTGATCGAATTCAGCATCCACGACAACCTCGTTAACCACGGCCAAGGGTTGAATAACATAAATACAGCATGATTCGTCTCGCACCTCGGAAACCAGCAAACCAGCGGCCAGATTCGTCAACCGCTTACCGCCCTCTACTGTGAAAACACCAAACGCCCTGATATGAAATTTATTAGCATCTGGTTTGGCGGTATTTTAACCGTTAGAGAGAGGTAAGTGGTTGATGAATTTAGCCCCAGAAGGCATGAGTATCCCTTAGCCTTATCCAATAATCTCGTTTAATGGGAGTGTGATGTTACGGCTGGTAACTGCACCACAGCCGCACCGCTGATGACATCGTACTCTAGTCAAGAAGAATGAGTACTAGCTGGCTTTGATCGTATATGTGGTGTCACTGCACTACAGCTGAATCTTATGAAGACGACGTTCTTAAGAAATGGAAAGTTTCTTTTTGTTTAGCGGGTGAAACATCTATGAATGTCCCATGTGGCGTGTGTCATATCCTTACTGCCAACGGAACATGGGAACAGGCAATTTTCGAGAGCGTTGATGAATCAGTAAAGAACGGAAGGTTGGTTCGGCCTGTCCACTTTTTACTTCCAATGTCGCTTTTAAACCAGTAGCTTATATCAGCTACTTTGATTAGAATAACATGCGATCAGGATAGAATAATGATTAGTCGAGAGAACAATACTCGAAGTGAAGTGAGAGAAGTTGCGAGTTTCATCGACGTTCGAGGATCTTAGTATCTGTCTTTGGAAAGTACACCACAATACCCAAAGGTAGGCGAGGTATAAGGTTTGTGAAAAAGTCTTGCACCAAAAGGTTATTTTTTCAAAATTTTATTGCTCCTTTTGTGAGCGACTTCAATCTAGAAAGCAACTACCTTTACATCTTCAACCTTCTGCCATGTGATGGGGAGATCACAAAATCCTTTCTTTCAGAATGAAGTCAGCTATGACTCGAGGAAGTGCTCCACCTCGGACTCCAGTTCGGTTCGGTCGTTGAAGCACCTTTTCCTTAGGTGTTGCTTGAGAGCTCGAAAGAAGAGGTAGTCTGAGGCGAACATCTGACGAACACGGCGGGAGGGGCAGCACGTCCCACTTGAGCTCCTGCAACTACTGGCGAGGTGACCTTGCAATGTGGAGAGCGAGCTTGTCGTGAAGAAGGTAAACATCCCTCCGCCCCCGCCGTTTGCCCGAATGGCCTCGCTCAGCTTCCGCAGTTGTGTAGCGCAGATGTTCGCTGTGACTGCGGTGCTCTCGTTAAGGAGCTCATGAGAGCATTCCTCGAGAATCCCATCAACAGCACAGCATTACCTTCCTCTGGCAGATGTCCGCCATGAGGTTGTGGTTCCCCTTGAGGGAGCCACTGAGCCTTCCGAGTATGGTTAACGAGAAAGACCCAGGAATCATCTCCCATGACGACATTCTCGAGAGAGTCCTTATTACGAAACGAACAGGCAGAGACTGAGACTGTCAGTCGCGGAGCCTTGTCCGAGTCTCGGAGTCACTCAGTCTTTACTGCAATCGTAGTATTTATATGCCCTCAGAAGCAAATTACCAAATATGCGAAATATTCTAGACTGTTTGCGCTACGACTACGTAACACCAAGCAGTCCCTGAGAGTTCCTGTTAACCCTTCAAAAATTTTAAAAATTTTTGGTGAAGGACTTTTTCACCAACCTAATAAAAATATCGGTTTTCACGGCACGTGTTTGTTCTCGTGTATCTAGTTCACAGTTTACAATTCCTTAACGTTGGATTTCAACAACAATAAGTTGCAACGAAAGAAAAACTGATCGCTTGCTTTCCTACCAATTATTCTTTCCTCTCAAAAAACCATTGTCTACTGATGAAGCAAGGGAATGCCACTTGGACAGCATCTTCCAGAAAGATGTAAATATTTTACTGTACGCTTGCATACTCTTTTCTGTCATTCTCTTGTTTGAGTAAAGTGACACAGGACTGCCACGATGATGAAGCATAACATATATCTCCTTTGTGATATTTCTAACTTTGATAACGCAGCGCATCAAGCTGCATAACAGTCTGCCATATGAGACGCTTGTGCAGTTTGATAATTATAAGCATCTCTGGAGTCGGTCCGGAGATTTTGAACGGGACCTAGAGCATCGGAAGAGGATCACAACTATGTTTTGTTCTTGCTAAATGCCTGGGTGGTCCAAAAATGACAAGAAATGGTATCACTTTAGGGCGGACTGGTAAGGCAAAAGTGACAGATGGAACTTTCGTGCTCAGAACTTGAACTACAAAAGGTCTGGAGCTCAAATTAAAGTTAGAGTATAGTAATATGATAATTTTCTACGTTTCCTAGACGAAACTGCAGTGTACAGTCATTCGCAACGGTGCGGCAGCGACTGGATGGCCGAATGAGTGGATAGCGAGACGGACTTTTGGCGGGGTCATTCTGGATGCGCTAGGGTACCGTATTCACCTCCTAACCTCTTATTGTCATCCTTCCCGAGACTAGGTGGTTGCTTCGCCCCAAAGTGGTAACTGGTACGCGCCGAACCTCTTCGCTGTAGTAGGTACAAGCCACATTATGCGAAAAGATCAAGTTCCGACTTTTTTTGTCGAGAGCATGATGGCAGGATATGTGCCTCCGCTGACCATTGTCATTTCAGATAGTTGGTCCGGGTTTAAAGATCATGCCAACGTCCTCTCTGGTGTCCCTCCCGTAAAACAGCTGAAGTTGATAACCATACCACCTGGCGCGATCGGTCTTTGCTAACCGCTTGATGTCTACCTCTCCCGTCTTTCTAAGAGGTTCGTCCTGCGTATACATGAAGTTGTTATTCACACGAGGCCGGAATTTAACTGTTTCTCAAGAGACAACACCTTAAAGTTAGGAACGGTTTTAGCAACTTTTATATTCTTTAATGCACCGAAATTATCGTTCCCAATTCACAGGTGTTGAGCCAAACATATCGGCAGTTCTGCGCCCCTGTGTTTCAAAAGTGTTTTAAAGAGGCATGGCTTGCTGCCGGTTATATAGACACATACTTAGGACCATTTTTGACGCCAACCATCTACGCATTTAACGAAGTGCCTGTCGAAGGACCGTGTCAGGGAGCAGATAGCTGTACCTTCCACGCATTTGTGTGTTGTTGCTGATGTAACAAACACTTCTGTTTCAATTGCTTTATTGTTCCTTATCATACATGTTAGCTGGTTGGAATTTTCATTAATACCGTTACTATAACCCGTTGTTTGTTTGGTGTGATCGGTTTATTATTATTATCATTATTATTATTGGTGGATAAAACATGGTGCTTTTTTTGGTAACAGTAAGTAGAATTAGTGAGAGTTGCGAGTTGAATAGGAAGAAGTCTATATAGAGATTCGAAAAATGATGAGCACATGATGAAAGGTCAAAACAATACTTGTCAATCGTATGAGCAAAAAGGCGAGAGAGATACACCTGTTCAACCAAGGTTTTAATATCATTTCTTCTGTCCATGAGTACGCCCCACTACCCAATCGAGCTCCACCTCACATCTGGTCGATCGTCTCCATTCATCTCGAGCCCACTGCGAGTCACGGGGTTAAGAAGTAAATACGGTACCCTACGGCAGCCAAAATGTTGGTCTTTGTCTGCAAAAAGCACTCCACAGAGCAAATCGCATGTGCATCCGGAATCGAACCCTCGACCCCCCGCCCCAAGTTCGCCTCGCTATCACCTTACTCGGCCATCCAGTTCCCTGTCGAAGTCGTAATCGAAGCCCAGAAGTCGAATGAATCACTTGAATGTACAACAGCTTCGTCTAGGAAACGTAGGATATTATCATATTACTATAATCTGTTGTTTCTGGATGTTTTTTAGCTTAAAAAAACTTTTTGTTGTCATCTTGTGTTCATTTTTCTGGCGTTCTTTTGCAATTGGTTCCTTCAGTGTTTACCTATGCCTTCACTCTGTGTTCTTGACAACCTTTGCATTATTATTTCTCTCTCTCTTTTTTCTCACGGCTACACTTTTATTGTACTTCGGATGTATGGATGCTTTCTTAGCTGGGTGTTGCCGCCAAAGACTAAAAAAATGACAAGAGTCAAAAAAGTTATCGATAAATTATTCTGACAGAACGCAAATATAAGTTATAACGTCCTTAAAATCTCAATTTATTGTCTGACGCACTTATTGATTCGTCCTCGCCTGCACGCCTCCTTTCCCAGCCATCACCTGGGGTACGTAGCAGTTCAATAAGGTCCTTGAAATACAGGGCCCGCCCCGGTATGGCTCTGCCAGTTGCGTGCTGGGAGGGTCGTAGTTCTAGCGTTCCGGCGTCATATTCAGTAAATAAATTCAGCGAATGCAGTAAACTTTTTTATGCCCAATTTTTTATCGCCCACCTATATTTTTTGGTTATCTCTTATTTATTTATTTTTCACAGTGACTTTATTTTCGTCCTACATGAGTGGCTTCTCCTATCCGAGAAAGCTCCATACTATTCGTTTCTGTTTCATTTTCTTGGCGAATTTTAGCTAACTTATATCTTGATCACATAGCCAATATTACGCGTATTCTTTCTTTCCCACTTTACTGAGTATTGTTATTGGCAAGCACAATAATTAAATAAATAAATAATCTAACTTTAATTTGAGACAAAAAACCTTTATTAGGCCAAGTTCCGAGCACGACAGGGCCATCGCAGGTGTCACTTTTGCCTTATCAGCCCGTCCTAAAGTGATTCAATTTTCTACCACCTAGGGGCACTCAGCGGAACAAAACATAGTAGTGATTCTCGTCCGATGCCCTACAAGACCATATAGGTCTCGCTCAGGATCTCCGGACCGAGTTCAGGTATCTCGCTCGTGACACGGTCGGTTTTGTTTGTAGTCACGGTGATTCTGAATGCGCCAATCAAGACCAGCCGTTTCGTAAAAAAGCCGACAAATCTGACGTGGATAGTAACCTATAATCATGGGAGAATATGCCAACAGGCTGTCTCGAAGCATTTAAGTGCGCCTAGTCGCCGTGGATATGATTGCAGTGCATCGGCAACTGTTTCGCTACAAGGACGTAATGAAATACTCATTTCCACAGACGGTAAGCAATTCTTATCCATCTATGACTCTTCCTACTTCAACACAATCTAATTGTAGCCATAGGTTTTCGAAGCATATCTTCAACCAACCATCACAGTTCTATTTTTGTTAATACATGTGAAATCGTAATTAATACAGCAGTTGTTCTAGGAGTATTTTCGTTCATCATCGCAATGTATCGTTTTTGGAGAGGCGCCACCGTGCCTCTAAAAAAACGATAGAAGAAATGAAAAACAAATGAAACGAGCTGAAAAGCAGAATACTGGAAAGTCCACGCTAATCAGTGAACTATGTGGAGCGGTGTATAGATTGAAAAACAAGCATGATCTCGAAACACTCGTACGATTTACCATCTTTGACGACTGTGCCTTCCCCTATTTGCGACTCTGTGTTCGCGATGTACACCTTAGTGAATACAATGGTAAGAGTCATTCCGATGACGACTGTACTGGTAGACCTCAAACTTTCCATTCTACGAGGAGCTTTTTGAGAACTACAATCTATTGGGTTGTCCAATGAGTCACCGCCATTTTTTTCAACGATTCATTGCGGATTTCGCCGGCAGCCTTCTGCATAGTGCTATAAAGCTTTTGAAAGAGAATCACTTGCTGAAAAGTGAAAAAGTGAAAAACTAGCCATTTACGCACTTGTTCTCTCCTCATAGGATTGGAAGGTTTTGCGCAGTTTTCTATAGCAGTTGGAAGATAATGTTCTGTACTACAAAAATACATGTTGCACTTATTTGCTTATTTGTCCTTTATTGATTTTTAGGCCATCAAATTGGGACGTTCGACTCCGTCCGAACTTTTACCGAAACTCCTGCTCTGTAGTAGAACTTTTTTGCTCGGTGTTATATGTCGTTCGAAAGAGAATGTCTTGCTTCGTTTTATATGATGAGTGATATGACACTTGAATATGGATGTTATGCTCTACCAGGTTGTATGATTTGTTCTTCGGCCATTTAAATTTTTATAATATTTAGGTCATCAAAATGGAACACTGCCAGGTCGACAAAAATGAGCACTTTTGGCACCTTCTTCTCTTTGCTCTCAACCAGGGCTCTAGTGCGGCTAACGCAATAGAACCCTGGCTGACCGCACAAATACTATTTTTCATCACCAGTTACAATTCTGTGCAAAAATCGTTAATATGTCAGTTCGCTGAATAATGATGTGCCCCAGCCGCACTAGAACCCTGATTGAAAGCAAAGAGAAGAAGGTAGCAAAAGTGCTCATCCTTGTCGACCCGGCACTTCTCCATTTTAATGACCTGAAAAATAGCAAAAATTTGAATAGCCGAAGAACAAATCAAAGGTTTTTTTAGAACAAGACATGCACTTTCAAGTGTCATATCACGCGTCGTATAAAACTGAGCAAAACAGACTGAACAAGGAGAAGGAGTTGTTTGTGAAGATGATTTTTCTCTCTTTGGAATTTTGTTGATATTCGACAGAAATCGAAATTTGTCAATAAATGCGACACGATTTCTTATAGAACAAAAACTTTCTTTCGAACGACATAAAAAACTAGACAAAAAGTCCTACCATAGAGCAGGAGTTTCGGTAAAAGTCCGGACGGAAAAGTCGAACGTCCCAATTTGATGACCTAAAAATCAATAAAGGACAAATAAGCAAATAAGAGCAACATGTATTTTTGTGGTACAGAACATTATCTTCCAACTGCTATAGAAAACTGCGCAAAAAATTTCAATCCTATGAGGAGAGAACAGGTGCGCAAATGGCTACTTTTTCACTTTTTCACTTTTCACTCTAACGACCTAAAAATTGACAAAGTTCAGGATAAAAAAGGTAGAGCAAATTAATCTCTTTCGAGAGCTGTATCGCGTTATGCAAGAGACTGCCGGCAAAATCCGTAATGAATCGTTGAAAAAAACGGCGGGGACTTATGGGACAACCTAATATATAAGGCTTGTTTGTATAAACAAGCGGATTTGCCCCACTAGCGCATGAATTTTCGTTCAGAAATGGTATGGTAAGATGTTAGTGTTAATGTTTATTACGTCGCGAAAGGCAGACCGAGATAGAGATAGAAGTAGGACAGTACAAACAAACAGACAAACATCAGAAAATGCACAACCAAGCAAGAATTGGGTGTGGTCGATCTCCATGACTAGAGTCCGTCAAGCAACATTTTTGATGCGTACCGCTTGAACTGGAGTATGGAGTAAGCATTTGACAGGTTTTTCGTGATTCTTAAGTGAGCGCTACCTGCTCTATGCGTAAAGAAGCAAGCATCAGCATCAGCAGCGAACTGATGATCTCGGACAAGGCAAGGCTATATTCATTATACTACCTTTAGTTCGGGAAGGCATCAAATTATATAATCTCATAATCACAGCCACACTAGGTTGGTGCAGAATTTTATGAACGAGACAAACATCAAATACCTTTCGTCGCGATACGAGGGATGGAAGATCCAAATGTCTATTTCTGAACACTGCGTTGGGGATGTTGGAGTATAAGAAGCCTCCCATGCGAATAAATAATTTCCTAGTAAAATTGTTTTGGATCTTCTCAATTCTGGAGATATCTTTTATCCTACTAGGGTTGAATACTGTAGTGCTCGTTTCAACTAATGGGCGTATATAAGTCTTGTAGGCCCTTATTAAAAGAGCTCTGTTCTTTGTAGAAAAGGCTTTAAATATGTGGAATGTACGCAGAAGCGCTATCCTACAACGGTTTTTCACATGTTCAGAAAAGTCTAGTTTGCTGCTGTATATGAAACCAAGATCTCTAATGAAATCCACCGGTGTGATGTGGAGACCATCCACTTCATATGTATGTTGTGCAGTTGACGGAGTGCTGCTAATACGCATGAAACTCGTTTTGTGCGGACAAAGGGGAGGTGCCATTGTTTAGACCAGGAAACCAATAAGTTGATTCCTCTTTGAAGACATAATTCATCATCAACGCTATCAATGATCCTGTATATTTTTACATCATCTGCGCACCTTCCACAATCACAAACATTACGCAAAATTTCTGGTATTTCCGAAGTAAAAATGTTAAACAGTACAGGCGATAATACTCCACTTTGAGGTACTCCACTTGTTATATGTTTAACTTCGCAGAATACATGTCCAATTTTAACTTGAAACGTTCTCACATTTAAAAAATCAGCGATCCACTTCGATGTGTGACCTCTACGCGACATTATTTTTTTGCAAGAGAGTAGGAAAAACTTGGATCGTGTCCTGTATAGATTTGGTGAAGATGACCCCAGGAAGAATTTCGAACCAAAATCTCGAAGAAGAAGCATAGATATTGTTCCGCTTATCAGAATGTTCATATGCACAAAGATGGTTCCGTACTTGCCGAAGGCTGCTTCAGACACATTGGTCACGACATTGACGAAACACTACTAAACTGATTGAATACATCAAGTTCATGCTGCAAGCTTTTGTGTTGGAGTGCAGAGAGAATAGCGTATATTTCTGTGAAGGAATTCACTCCTATGGTAATATTTTCAGAGTACACTACCAAATTTATTATCAGGAATATGAGGAAGGAACATTCAGCGATGACATCTAAGCTGTACTTCGTGACCAAAAACATTTGTAAAGTATTAGCACTCGCTACAACCTGACAACTGGTGTTCGCGCTAAAGAGGATATGGCCTCCGCTGCTACGATTGAGCTGGAAAGAAACCCTGAAGACGGGATTCGCTTCTTGCGTATGCCGAGTGACCAAAGTTGTAGGGATTCGCTTTAAGCAGGCTTGATGTATGCGTGTTCGCCACGTCATATTACACGAATGTTTGTTTCCAGTTATTATTACTCCGTTGCAAGCTCTGTGGTTGCAGCAATATGGAGACATATGAGTGTCGCTAGATGATACTCATAATGTGACAAAATACGCCTGGAAGCTGGCTACTCTCATGGCTGTAAATGACCGCGAAGGGGACTTCCTGCAGGTACAAGGGGCAGATCTAAATACTTGTGCTACTTCAGAAACAACCGTGTTTCAGCGTTTCATCCATCAGCAGAAATGACGTGGAGAAAGCAGAAATACATTTCGAAGAAATAAAGGGTCTGGTCCCGCTATTTGAGCCGAAGTCCCTAACCTCCGATGTATCTCATGAGTTCTATAATGGCTACAAGGCGACATTTCCAAATAGTGCCACAGAACTGTACTTTGCAGGCTCCATATTTTGCAGTATTGGAAGAGAAAACGAGAGTGTGTGAAAGTGACAATAGACAATACTTCTGATAACGATGATCAGGTGTAGAGTCTACGCCACATTGCAGGTCGAAGTGCAAAAGCCAATCCTCTCCGCAATTGCTTCGTTTAGGTGATGAGGCTGCCTTCAACAAAGACCCATGGAGGTGCTAACACACTTACGGAGCAAAGAATGCCTCCAAATGATGCGGTATTGTTAGAGGAAGCACTTAGGTTGGGAACGTTTACGTGAAACTAAAAGTCCAACTGCATTCAGGGCAAGAAAAAGTGAAGAAATGGGCTTCACTTAACCGCAAAGGCGCTCTGATGAGATCGTGCATATTTGAGGAGACTTGTCATTTTCGCCTAAAACGAGAGAAACTTAAAGGGAAGGCGAATGCAAATTTTGTAATAGACATGCTTATATTGGGTATTAATGAATTAGACGAGGACTATGAAGTAACGGTAGGTCATGTAGTCCACAACACTGAGCAGTCTATTACAGACGGATTATTACAAATGGATGTATGGGATCGACGGCAACTTTCTTCTTCATTCCGCTTTCGGTAGAGGTAAGTGCGAACTTGGTTTTCGCAAATTTTCATGCACAAGTAATTTCGGAAAAGCTCATTGTTCCCCGCTGTCACGTTTGTCCTTATGCGGTGACATTTACCTGCAGCAGTGGGGCCGTTGCTCGAGTAGCACACTCTTATTCCATGTGCACGAATGCATGCATGCACATGGAATAAGACTTTATGGTAAGAGAATCATCACCGCACAATTTGTAACAATGTGCAGTTTAAGTTTTCCTCTAAATCCGGCATTTCAATGTCACTCAGAAACTACGCTAAGATCCACAGCTGGCCAACGACAGCTGATCACCGAAGAAGATATAAGTGCGTATAAAGAGTACGCAAGAAACCTCTCGCTAGAACTACGTGTTGAACTCTGCCCCACTCGAGATGTAGATGCCTTGGAATCTCTCAGCAGAGTAGCCGAGAAGGTGAAACAGGCTGCAAGTGTCGCAAGTCAATTGCCGGGGTCGCGGCATTACTGCTACTGCGTCCAGGACTGTCTTCCGTTGGAAGAGCACCAAAAATGCTCAAGACGGAAATTTACACGTTGCTATCTTAATCGGGATTCTCAACACATCTTTTTTTTACAGAAAGCAAAGCTACGAAGAATGACGACAAGGTCGCAATCAGGTGAACACCTCACAGTAAACAAGGAGAGCATCTTGTTCTGCTTGTTTTTCGAGGAGTACCCCAACTTCCATCTAACATGGATCCAGAAGATCAAAGGAGACCGCAAGAACACGTTGTACAAATGTAAAGCTTGTTCGGTGCGCTGTGTGGACAAGCTTGTAGAACTATTATGCAGATGTTGCAAAAAAGGCCATTACACTTTAGGATAGTTAGTTGGTTAGTTTATGATGATTAAATATTAAACACACTGCGTTGGCTGCTAACCTACCATTTGTATATTCGTCATAGCTACTCTATCCAGCTCTAACAATAAGTCCAGCCGACAGCAATTTAATTATGGCTGGTAATGTGCAAAACAACATTGTCCTTTGAGAAAGCAACTCTTCTCATTCATAAGTCTTGTGATATTCAAAGTGTCTCAAAAAATGTATACCCTGTTTTAGGAGTGATAACTTTGCACGCAGTAAAGCTACTAAAGAATTTAAGAGCTCACATGAAAGCTCAAGAAATGAGAAATCTTCTGACGTATGAGCTTTATGGAATGTGCCATGCACTCGTTTGAAATTTCGCATTTTACACTCGAGTGATTGTGTTTCGCTTGAATACTTGTTATAATTTCTCCACAAAATGGCAGTATCGATTGATTTGTGCTTCTTTCAAAGTTTAAAGCTTAAAAATAGACTATGGCTTGCAAAACTGCAGGGTATCCTAAAAAATGCAGGCACTGATTGAAGGGTTCTAACAATGCTGCTAGTGAAGGCTTTTCAGAGGTTTAAAACTCATATGAAAGCAAAGGGTAGTGCCCCCCCCCCCGCCTGAAGCCTTGCATTTATGACTCGATTAATTGTGCGTGGGCTGAATGGTTGATATAATCTTGTTACTACTTGGCCACATTAACCTGTCTTTATTTATTTATTTATTTATTATCCTTATAATAGGATGCTGTCCTTTATCGTCCATCGTAATGTAGTCGGAGCGATGTTAGTCACCAAATGTATAGAGATACATATAAATATGTATGTAGAATCCATGGAAAACAATATTCCAGGTCATCGCGCTTCATATGCCAGGAAAATCAAGAACTCCTCGAAAGCATGACTGAAAAGGCCTTCCGCACGGTGAAGTTGATGTGATTATGAAAACGTAGTGCTGCATCGAGATGAACGCGAGATCGCGTGGATTACTGTCCATACCCAAAACATTATTAATGAATTTATTTTCCATCGTGGGTAAGTTCGTGTTTTGTGTTTTGTAGATACGAAGTGATCCAATTCAGTAATGGACCTCCTATACCCATGTTCTTCAACTTGGAAAGTAGTTTCGAATGAGATACTTTGTCAAATGCTTTAGAAAAATCAAAGTAAATGACGTCTACAGAGTATCCTTTGTTTGGGTCAGTGTGCCAGTCATAGACACAATCAACCATTTGGTGGTAGTTGATGTTCCAATAGTAGAGCCATGCTGCTCCAATGGTATCAGATTATTCTTATTAAGCCATGAGACTAATTTATTCTTTACGATTTTCTCTAAAACTTTGATCGGTGGTGCGGTAATATTAATTGGACGAAAATTAGTTAAAAGAGAGGGTCTCTCTTTTTTTAGAATGGCAGTAATTATCGCTTCTTTCTAGAGTGAGAAAACTTGACAAAACAGTAAGGACGCATAAAGGATTATTGCAAGAAGTTTATATAATGCTAGGGCACATCTCCCATACACAATTTGAGGTATGCCATTGTAAATGAAGGAACAGGAACATTCTAGCTTGTTCAGCACTTTTAACACTTCCTCAGGAAAAATTCTAATTCATTAAAATTTCTGGAAGGTTGGGATAAAACAGAAAAGTTGCCATCGCAATTTTGACCATAGGTGAGAAAACGGAAGCAAAAAATTTGGCTAGGGCATTAGCCTTCTCAGTGTCTTCAACATTCCTTCTCAGTGTCCATCATGAAGCACTGGAAAGTTACCTATTTCTTTAAGTGTACGGTTGATCCAGTTAAATAGACGTTTATTATCTGGTTTCCTGGCCATGCGTCTTTCCTTATTTTCTAGGAACTTTTTCAAGTAACTATCCAATCTTGAGCAGACTCTCCTATATTGAGATTGAGACAATGGATCTGGGAGGGTTCGAAATAATCGGCATTTCTACATGATGAGATTTGCGATATGTTTGGGGTATCTTTGTTTTGGTGCTTCCATGGAGTGAAAGGGTACATACATTTGAAAGCCATGATACGCTATTAGGCGAAATCGCTTGTACATATCTCAATAGATGTATAGTTTTGAAGCAAATGCCACCTATTTATTGAGGAAAACTGGGATGATAGGGCGATGTAGTTTGCTTGATCAAAATTTGGTAAAGGTATTTTGCACGGAATTGGCAAGGCAAATTCAATTTCAAATTTAACAATGTTGTGATCAAGAGATGCGAAGGTGCAGATATTGAAACACTTTGCACATTAGCTCAGGATGTAAGGATGATATAAAGTACGGATTCGCCACGGGTGGGTTACAAACGTTTTGTTTTAGATTGCAATTAAGAAACAAGTCTAAAAGCTTTTTTTGAACATGGAGTGAATGCTTTGGGAGGTTTCCAATTAATGTCAGGATTAAAATCTCCTAAGAATATAACGTGGTTATGCGAAGAGCATACATAACTTAGTCGATGAGATCTTTGCCATAAATAGTGCTTGAGCTGGGTGGTCTGTACATCAAAATTACAGTAAAATTCAGAAGACTGGTAGAATCTATCATATTCAATGCATAGGATGTCTATCATTTTCAATGCATAGGATGTCTGAGTGAAGACGAAGGAGAAGCATTGGGGAATGCGTTGATGTAATCCTTAGTAAAACATCATACTTCTCCACCTTTACGATCTATGCGGCCTGCACGGAGAGCTAAACTTTGTATGGCAAATGTCCAATTAATTCAGGGTTGTTAACCTTCAAGGATAGCCACGTTTTCGTCACGAAAAGAAAATCAGGTTCGTAACATTGAAGAAAGTATTCAAAATAATGTGTCTTATTTGTGAGGCTGCGTGCACTGAAAAGATAGATGCGTTGTACTTCTTTTAGCGTCTAGAACTTACAATCACGTGAAAAACACGTGACATGCAAGTTTATTGATTGCACAGCTTAAATGTGAGCAGGAGCCGGTTTTCTAAGACGGATTCTGTGGACTGATGAAGCAACTTTCAAGCTGAATGGAGAGGTTAATCGGCTTAAATGCAGCTACTGGGCGACGAAAGACGTTGGCAAAAGCACTACTCAGGTTAATGTGGTCAAGTAATAGCAAGATTGTAACAAACATTCAGCCCATGCACAATCAGTCGGGTCGGAAATGCAAGGTTTCAAGCGTGGGCAAGCGCAATCTTGACTATTTATGCGCCGCAGAATCGTGTTACCCTGTGCTTTCATATGTGTTTCAAATCTCTTAAAAGCCTTCACTAGCAGCAATGTTTGAACCTTTCAAACAGTGCCTGCATTTTTTAGGATACCTTGCATTTTTGCAGGCGTAGTGACTTTTTAAGTTTTAAAGCTTTAAAGAAGCACAAATCAATCGGTGCGGCCACGCTATGAAGACACTGCAACAAGTACTCAAGCGGAACACAATCAGTCGAGTGTAAAATGCAAAATTTCAGACGATTCATGTTGCACTCCATACCACTCATATGTGACAAAATTTCGATTTTAGTAAGCTTTCATATGAGCCCTTAAATCCCTCAGTAGCAAAGTTATCACCTTTTAAACAGTGCATACATTTTTTGAGACACCCATCTATTGGCTCCTCAAATCTCAACCAGCCACTCGAAATGCAAAAATGCCGCGACGCAGGTGAATCGAGGTCTTACTTAGATCTAGCCAGATTCTCCTGATATCGCGTCATATCGACGTGGCCATTTTCGATATCCACCGACACCATGGTCAGTCGATATGGAGGAGGGTCGTTGAGCGGTCGTTGGCGGATCGCGGCTCTTCCACCGCCGCTACATCAGAGCAATGGGAGACGGGAGCAGTTCCTGCACGAGCACCTTGGACGCACTACACCCTGGAGTCCCTTCCCTAGCCGAATTGTGCGCTCGAAGAGCGCACAACCCATCTCCGATGTCCCCCTCAGCGACGAAAGCATTCTTGGCACGAGCCGCCTGGATGGCCCACACCCCGGAGTCCTTCCCTAGCCGAGTTGTGCGCTCGAAGAGCGCACAACCCATCTCCGATGTCCCCCTCAGCGACGAAAGCAGTCTCGGCACGGATTGATGTGCAAGTTTGCGTGGTACTCCAGCAGGAGCTGGCATATTGCCAGCGGAGCAAGTGGTTAGTTCTAATGGCTATCGTGAATCGAACCTCCGACCTCCATTGCATGAAGCAACATCTCACTATGCACTGCGCCCCGAGCCACTTGAACGCATTGCTGTCGCGGGCCGAGACTCGAGCGCTACAATAGACCTCCAACGCACAATTTCCGTGCTCCATCGCTAACCGGTAACCATTTGTGGTTGCATTCTTCAGAATCGCTTTACATGACGTACGCAGTTGGTACTTCACGGTTCCCCATCCAGAACAGATCAGACAGAACAGATCCCACCTTTGAACAAAACTCCCACACTCCTGCTGCTCCCCCCGATAGCGGGAGAGCTTGGAACATTGTAAAAAAGGTGGATAACCTACACAACGAGATATTACAGGCCATGGCGCGGGATGCACAGTCGTTGACGATGAAGCGAGCTGAAATTGTCACGTAGCAGTGTGCAGGAGGATAGTATAGGAGAGGTATAAATCACCAACGTGTCCGCGAACTTCTGCGTAAGCAAGTGATATCACCCAGATTCGACGAAAGACGATAAAGAATCATTTAGGATAAACGCGTTTTTAGGTGTTGGTTAAGGACAGCACTCATTCTTTTAAAGATAAAGGCCGCGCGGTCACGTTGCATCTGGCCGAAGAATTCCTAGAAACTAGCAAGTTTCATTAACCAACCGTTAGTGGGGCTTGATAATTGCAGTGCGCGATACGAGTTACGCTAACACGTGATACGGACACTCGTGAGCAGGCAACATGCACTAGCAATGGGGGCAGTCGTTCGGCACACCGTGCTACCCGTCGCCTTCTTCCCGCCCTGCCCGCGCCGCCCTATTTGGACAAGTTTGCTGCGCGCTAAACCGTCGTTAATTGGCGTGACGTCCGTCCAGAAAACGTCCAGAAACCTAACAGCTGATAGAAGACGATTGGGAAGCGCATCTCGGGGAACTATGAAGTCATTTTCCAGCCGGTCTCCGGTTATGGAGGCAGTCGAGGAAAGGAGTACTTCGCTCTTCTCTCTAGATTCTTTCAATTTTCGCTTCGACTAGAGACTATGAGTGATTCCGGTCAGGAGTTCTACATTGAAGACTTATCCGTAATTGTGCGCAAAACCGGCTCACCGCCCTCTCTTTTCAAGGATCAGACAATTCTCCTTGTGTTGAAGAACTTTCTAGTAGATGGTTGCGTTGTTGTCATGACATATCTCGCTAAGATGTTGCTGTACTTGTCGGAAAACTCAGACGACGCCTTAGTACTGAGCAATGTGGCGGGACCTGAAGAAAGCCTTGGCGCTGCAGCTGAAAACTCTTTTCCTCCAAATATGATGAACAAGATTATGACTCTTGTCTCAAGAATGAGATCAGTTCAGGATAGAGCTGCAGGGTCAAGGGAAGTGTTTAGAAATGCGATGCCCCATGTGAAAGCAGGGACCCGAACATCTTGTCCTCGGCACGCCCTTTTCTGAGGGCGGTGTATCCAAAGACTCTCCGCCTCTAGCAATGGGTCGCCCTAAAAACACCCCATATCACACCACACAGCGTTTGATAGTTCATGCTTCTAGGGATTCTGTTATGGCGTCCGCGCGAGCCGACGAGCAGTTGCAAAGCCCGGCGAGTGAGAAAAGTATACGAGGGTCCCAGGTGCGAGAATGACATGAGGGGCAGTTGAACTGTCCCGTTACGTAAAAAGGACCCGTGCAGCAACACTGAATATGGTTACGTTAACGGGCCGCTCTTGTGGGTAGGTTGAAGCACTGGAGCATAGAAGAGTTGATTTCTGTGTAGTGAAGAGGCGGTCCTGCAGCCAATCAGGGTACACAGGACGAGGCTTTAGAGCTGTTTTATGTGAAAGTCCCAGGATCACCAGCGTTGGTGGCATAATCGTCTCTGAACGTTTCCCAGACTCGTTTAGAAGCGTGACGCTATGACTATCGCCTGACCAGGATCGTTGTCGCCACGAAGAAGATACTCCACAATTTATTTCCTGCGTATGCTCTGCGGAATAGTTGCTCCTAGGGCCAGGGATGTGTTTTGTAGACTGCCAGATGAAAATGCAGCGGAAGTAGCGTGGAAAGGCTTCATCCTTTTGCCCGTGACAGTAATGGACACGAGGGCGACAGCTAAAGCAGTGATGTGGCTGTGGTTGCGGTCCGCGAAGCACAGATGGAGAGCGTGTTCTTTAGTATGCCAAATCGCGCAAACTCACCACTGTAAGCATCGTCTTGAAAAAACGGGACTTCCACGCCATACTACGGTGGGACCAAGGCTCATATAGAGTCCATCCTTGTGAAAGACCGCGACCGAAATATTGTCACAGACACAAAGATCGTGCCGCATGAGACGGCCACGTTACAGAATCGACCGCTGAATCGCGTCGCTCGATCAATTTGGCCACTACACATGCATCGCGTCGCGCGTGGCGTGCACACTAAACGACCCCTTATACTTCCACGACCCGAGCGCAGCGCGAGAGAAAAAGAGTGTTTGCGTTAGTCGCCACAGACGCGCGCTCTGCGCCACCAGAGGACCGACATATTGTAATAGTGCGGCGCACGGAAGGATAACATATGCATTAAAGATCGCCCTCCAAGGTTAAAGCAAGTCGAGCGATGGAGTGGAGCAAAAATTAAGTAGTGACGAATGAAAGAGAGCGAAGTCGTGATTTCTCGCGTCCGTTTGCTAATTGTCGCGACTCTGGAAATGGAAAATAGAAAAGGCGACCTATGCGATACGTTAAGCTGCGCGGTCGGTGTTCGGCATTACGAAGCTTGGGCTACTTACGGTTGAGAGGTACACATGACTGTTGAACGACGATGTGAGCATGAAGGTTCGAGAAAACAAGTCCATCCATTATGTTTTCTCGAGGAGATTGTCGTTAAATGGTGAAGGTACCGAAAAGCAAAGAAAGCTGCAAAGAAGGCTGTGGCTGTTGCAAGAGCCAAATGACAAAGGTAGGTTTGAGTTAGTAAGCAGTATTTATTTATTGCACGTTTTTGTGCGCTATACAAAATATGAAAATAACTAAAGGATAACGTAACATTTAAAGGGCTCGAGTGTTTCTCGATTTGATCTTTCTCCCTGATGCCAGTTTCAATGAATCGTAACAGTGCAGCAAAAACAAGCTCGCGTTGGTAAATATGAAACGCAATGACTTTGGTGTGAGGAGATATTAGGTTGACCGGAAAGTTTTTAGACTAATTGCATGGTAAGACTCAAAACAACATATCTTTGCCGGCTAAAGTTGTGAGAGGGCCGGACTTAGAAAATTTGTGTTTCACGTCCTGTATATATAGCTACAAGCAGCATGTGCGACATATCGTCTCCTGTTCTCAGTGGCGCCTTCGCAATGGACGACAAGAAGATGCTCTACCGACCGGCTCTCCTTCTAGAGTACCGCTCCGGTCGATCCCCGAACGAGGCCCATCGCTTTCTAGAGGAGACAATGAAGGAGCAAGCCCCTTTCGGGCGACGTGCTTCAATTGGTACCGCAAGTTCGACAACGGTGACAAATCGCTCGAGAATTCCCGACCACAGGTCGACCACATACGCAGCACAGAGTTCGTACTCGCCACCTGCGGTGCTCGACCTGATCATTCTGTACGCGAACTTTCAGACCATACAAATACTCTTGAGTCTACAGTACACGATGTTCTTCGGTCTTCTGGCAAAGTTGCGAAGTTGCTTCGAGTCGTACCACATGTTTTCATGCTTCGGGACAAACGGAAGCGTGTTGATGCCTGCACTCATCTCCTCAACCGTCGCCGCACATTTGCTCGGATCGATTCGATCGTCACGATGGATGGAAAGCATTGCGTCTACGACAATTTTGTGCCTCGCAAGCACTGGGTGGACTTCGATGAGTTGCCTAAACCACAGCCCAAACGTCCTGATCACGACAAAAAGGAGTTGCTTACCTTCTGGGTGGGACATCAATGACCCAGTATTCTGGGAATTGGTTACTACCGGTTCCATGGTAGACTCGAACGTGTTCTACGCTCAGCTGGAGAAAATGAGCGAAATCCTACGTAATCGCAATCCCAGAAGATGAAAAATTCTTTTTCTAATGGATAACGCCAGACCTCACACAGCAAAGAATATGCAGAAAAAATTTGAGAAACTCGATATTGAACTGGTACCCCATCCTCCGTACTCACATGATCTTGCACCCAGTGACTACCACGTCTCCTGCTCGCTGCAGTATTCCTTAGGTGGAAAAAAGTTCGCAAATCGGGAGGAAGTCAAAAGTGGTGTCAAAACTTCTTGCTGTCCAAGTCTCCGGAGTTCTTCGCTCGTGGTATTCGCTTTCTACCGGAAAGATGGCAATATGTGATAGATCATAATGATGAATATTTTGTTGATTGATAGTGGTTGTTAATAAAGTTATTAACTATACTTTGTTCTCTGACATTAGTCTAAAAACTTTCCGGACAACCTACTAATAGGGATGATGAGATGAGGATGTTGAGATAAAAATGATGACGATTTTAATGCTTCTGTGCCGGCGCCATATCTGAAACAGTGTATTATAGAAAGGATTTTAAGCAGATGTAGAAGTATAGTAGGTGAGATGAGATAAAAAAGCATCAGGATTTGATCTAATAGAGATTTAAATTTATTGTAAGTTTAAGAGATAGGCGAGCTTTAAGGATATTGTAGAGATTTTCTGCTGCGAGTTACGAGTCTCATTATTTACGAAATGAAGGAAATAACATTTAACATGCAAGACAGACGCTTCCTAATTAAGGTGGAATCTGACTGTTTTCCTTTCCTTCCTCTTTTACCAAAATGTATCTGATATCTGTGCCAAACCGCTAAAATTATGCAAAAAAACCTAGGACATCGAAAAGTTCTTCACTGTTAATGACATACGGCTGTCTTCTGACCGCACAAAGCTTTGAAGCGATAACACGCTTACTTTGAGGCAAGCTCGGCTATGGAATTCACTCATCCGGCCATGCTTTCTGCAGCTTTTTTCCCGGTCCTCAAGATCACTGCGGAGGAAACAAATGCGGCTATGAAGGTGATGGAACACATGAAGTCGACTGGCTGATGACTTGCCGCTGTTTCCAATACTTTTTCCTTACAAATCGTTCTTTCATACATTTAGGGAACGATATTGTCAAGCATAATGGATGCATTTCGGTAGAACTCATTGAATTTGAATTCAGTACCTACGCATAAGGTTTTTCTGAATCCCAGGAAGCCTCGGTGAGCACCCTATTATTTACCATCTTACTTGTATGTATAATCGGCTAATGTCACGTGTCCGTCACGGGGAGGGGACTGAAGCCAAGAGATTCCTACGACAGTGCGGTGTATGTCAGCCGAGCCTTCTTTGGGCTTAACCATGGGCGGCTGCTGGCGAACTATGTCCTTGGCGGCGGATCGTCCAAGTTTACGATATATTCAGCGGGCAATGCGCCACGGTATGAATGAGGATCAAGCGAAAAGCGAAGGGATTCAGAAGACATGTCGAAGACGTCGTCCAACTTGCGTAGGGATTCCGAGTAAAGGGATCAGTAGGAGGGGGAACAGCAAAGAAGGACCACTAGGGAGGGGGGGGATAAGGGGACCAGGGTTTCTCTCAATATCCCAAAGTGCGTCTGAAGACGGGTCACAGAAGTTGTGACACGTGGTCGGGGTGCAATAGTGTCATATACGTCGCAGCAACGTTGTGACACGTGATTCGGGACTCAGTGTCACATGTGAGTGCTTGACTCTCACTCCATTTCTTTGCCAGCACATAGGAGGAAGTATTAGGTTGTCCCATAAGTCCCCGCCGTTTTTTTCAACCATTCACTGCAGATTTCGCCGGCGGTCTCTTGCATAACGCTGCATAGCTTTCGAAAGAAAATGATTTGCTCTATCAGAACATGTATTGCATTTCTTTTTTCATCATGAAATTTGTCAATTTTTAGGTCGTTGAAGTGAAAAGTGAAAAAGTGAAAAAGTAGCCATTTGCGCACTTGTTCTCTCTTCTTAGGTTTGTTTTTTTGCGCAGTTTTTTATAGCACTTGGAAGACACTGTTCTGTACTACAAGAATATGTGTTGGATCTACTTTCTCACTTGCCCTTTATTGATTTTTAGTCCATCAAATTGGGAATTCCGACTTTTCCGTCCGAATTTTTACCAAAACTCCGGTTCTGTGGTTGGACTTTTTTGCTTGGTGTCATATGTCGTTTGGAAGAGGATGTCTTACTCAGTAAGAATTTGTGTCGCGTTTATTGGCTCACGCTGATTTCTGTCGAATATCAACAACTGAAGAAGGAGAAGGAGTTGTTGGTGAAGACGATTTTCCTCTTTTTGGCATTTTGTTGATATTCAAAAGAAATCAATAAACGCGACAAACCTTCTTATAGAGCAAAACATTCTCTTTCGAATGACATATGACACCAACCCAAAAAGTCCAACCACAGAGCAGGAGTTGTCGGCAAAAATAACCATCCTCCTTCGGACGTCCCAATTTGATGACCTAGAAATCAATAAAGGACAAATGAGCAAATAGCACTAACACATATTCTTGTAGTACAGAACATTGTCTTCCAAATGCTCGAAAAAACTGCGCAAAAAATTACAAACCTAAGCGGAGAGAACAAGTGCGCAAATGGCTACTTTTTCACTTTTTCACTTTTCACTTCAACGACCTAAAAATTGACAAAATTCATGATGAAGAAGGAAATGCAATATATGGTCTGATAGAGCAAAACATTTTCTTTCGAATGCTATGCAGCGCTATGCAGGAGACCGCCGGCGAAATCTGCAGTGAATCGTTGAAAAAACGGCGAAGACTTATGGGACAACCTAATATTAGTGGGGGGGGGGGGGGGGGGGAAGGGGTGTTAAGAAGTAGACCGAGTGACTATGGGATTCGAAGGAGTATTATTTGCCGTCAGACCATGAACGGTGTCGACCTGTCGACCAAAACCGATTGATTTTAATTATGTTTCTGCAGATTAAGCACGTCGGATTGAGACTTTCATGATCTGTCTCTCGCCACGTAGAAAACAGGCACTTTGGAGAAAAAATCGGTACATGCAATAAAGATGGATGGGCTTCGTAGGAGCAATAAAGATTCTGCCCTACCATATCCCGCTGCCCTAATTTATATAGTATGACCGGTTTAACACTTAATAAAAGTAAGAAGGCCCAACGGAGAAAGGAGGAAGATTGGAGTTGTTGTATTTTCGGGGTTTGGGGACGAAGTCCAACCAGACGTTTAGCGGCCGCTAGGCCGCTGAACGTCTGGTAATCTTAATAATCTGCATTCTGTGAAACTCGGCTGAAAATTCATGAGGAATGAAACAAATAAAATAAATTTGTTTTCACCAAGCGCGATCCCACGCGGCGAAGAAAGTTGGGCCTAATCAGCTTTATGCACGTGTTTTGCCAACACGGATATGCACGAAGATGGCTACTATGCACGAAGATCGAAAAGCAACAAAGAATAACCAAGCTCTTAGAAAGTAGCATTTACAAATAAAAATTCGAAAATTGGGTGTGGGCGTGTCTATACTTAGAGAACACATGAAACAACCGGGGCACCTTTTTCAATCCGTCGCCGAAAACACGCGCTTATACCTCTGCATTCATGCCAAGAGGGCCACTCCGAATTTGGGTGAATATTGTTTTACCTATTGTCTATCTATGATGTTGTTATTTATGCGTTGTTCAGTGTTTTTTAGTCGTTTATAGTTATAATAAAAATCCTTATCACGTTATTTTGGAACTCGCTGTACTTATCATACGCATTGAATAATGAGATGTTTTCCATCGTTAGCAGCGTTTTGCGTTAAGACGAAGAAAGAAGATTAACCAACACATTACTCGTAATTGCTTCAGGAGACCTAATCAAAAGAGCAAAGCTTTCAAAAAGCGGCCTCATCACTTCGCCTGACCTGGGAGCAACTAGTTCCGTCTGTTATGTGTGTAACACCAATAAGTAGTACTTTTTTACATGTCGAATCCAAGCAATGTCATCCAGCAAGGCAGTTCTCTATGATACTCTAAGCAATCTATTCATACAAACTCTACCAATACCTAGTGTATGAGAGGTGATGATAACAAGAATTGGTGGCAAGTAGGCGCTGTGGAAGTCCCGATCGGAGGACAGCTGCACAAAATGGTCGTGCTCTCTCTTATGGGACAGACGGATAATGGGGGAGAATCAGCTGTTAACATACATATACATATTATACAAATAACAGCAGTGAAGACGTATTGACAAGGTGCAATTTGGTCATGTCAAGGACAAATTAGTGAGACGGCAAAGCATCATGTTCTGGTGAAATCTGTTCCCGGTAATGTCGTCATTGAAGTAAATTGGCTCTCATCTTGCAATAAAATGTGTCAAACAATAAAACATTATTAGAGAAGCAATAATGGTCGGTCATTCGACAATTCAAATACCCGGGTAGCATGTCTTAGTGAAATTTGTAAGCAATGAAAAATGACAAAATAACAAAACACCAATAGAAAATCTAGTGTCTATCAAACTCTGTGCTAGAATACTAGTCGCACGAAATCTCTGAGATAGTGGGCTTAAGGTAATTGGTGATGATGGTAGTGGTGATGGTATTGTGGAGATGCTACCTAGACATTCTCCACGACGAGGTGTGCGAGTCGTCGGTCATGATCGAGTCCGGTCCGAAGAAGTCGTCGCAATGGCCGAGGTCGATCAGGTTGATGTCGTTGGACGGCGAGAACGATGGCTCGGCCAAATCGTCGTCCAACAGATTTGAGAACGACGACGAATTCAGCGACGCCGGGAAAGACTGCAACGAAAACAAATAAAGATACAAATACAAATACAAATACAACAAGTTAATCTCCAAGTTCAACGTTCCTGAAACCTGGGCATCTTGGGAGTAAGCCTTTTCAATCCTCTTTGCCCTACCAGGTTTGATATAAATTCTTCATTGCGGCCGACCTTTCAACGAACTCGCCTTTCTCAAGGCATTAAAAAAGCTCGAAATGTTTTTGACTCTGTGTTTCATTTCAAAAACATCTCGAGCTTCTTTCGGGCCCTGAAGAAAAAAGATTTCATCGAAACATCGGCCGCAATAAAGAATTTATATCAAACGTGATAGGCGAAGAGGATTGAGAAAACAACAAATTTATACAATACAACAATATAAATAAATAGATAAATACGCTTTGTTTCAAATTTGAAGCATTAGCCTTTCGTGATGAAGGAAGGATAATAGGCATATGCCCTCCCAAATTCAAGTGTTTTATCCATCCTGTTATTATGTGAGTTGTTCAAAAGTAGCTACTACAGGTGCGAAAAGATTCAGGCGTCTATAGCTCAGTTCAATCTTGACCGCTTGACTATTAATGAGGGAATAGCCACTGAGCGCATGGTAGAGCTGTCGGAGGATGCACCGGCTGACACGTGGACATCGACGCAAGGATGTTGCTTTGAGTCCACTGCAGAACCAAAGTTATCAGCCGTTCGAGGTCGGTGAAGTGATCCTAGACTTTGCTGGGAAGTATAATACACTGAATTCACCATTGGCTGGCCACCGCAAGCCATTATCTAGGCAGAATACGCATTCAAATTGCTTACAAGATATATTAGGTTGTCCTATAAGTCCCCGCCGTTTTTTTCAACGATTCACTGCAGATTTCGCCGGCGGTCTCTTGCATAGCGCTGCATAGCTTTCGAAAGAGAATGATTTGCTCTAACAGGGCATGAATTGCATTTCTTTTTTCATCATGAATTTGAATTCTATTTGGAGTGTAGAACCTGTCGTTAAGCTCTATCGACATCGTCCTTCGGTATTCACCACGTGAGTGTTTTTAGCGAACCCTGGCTAAACTATTTTGGGAGTTTTACCCTTCCCAAAATAGTTTAGCAAGGGTTCGCTGACGCGAGATCAGGGAAAGCGTCAGGTCCTCGCAACGATCGGCGGCGATCTTACACCTCTCTGAGGCCAGCTACTACATATGTATTCTGCTCAACGTCCACTGCTTCGGTGGAGTTCAAGCATGCCTTCTGTCTGGGGACATTGCAAAACGAGCAAAGCCACCTGCCGATGCTTATCACACCGACTTTTTATCTGCTCTGCTGTTCCTTGTTTAGCGCGATTATATTAATTGGGTCGGCATAAATCGTCGGAGCAGTAGAGAACAAGCTCCCACTTCCTCACTGCTTACTTGTTGCCACCTATACAGGCGGTGTGTCCTTTTCGGTACCAAAACTCGTATGGATAATCCTCGATCCATTGCTTTTGTTCAGAGTACGAAACGCGCAAGGCTCAACCCAGAGCCGTCAATGACTCAATCGACGCAATCGATCGATGGTCAGCATCTGGTTAGTGCCACTGGCATCCTGTAGACGGACCACACTACGCCGACTAATTCGTGGGCCGTTATAAAACACATTCTTCTTAAATTTACGATGAAGGATCGTGAGATTCCTGGATTGAAAGCAGCTAGAAATGATCTCACTTCTGAGAGTTCTCGTTTGAAAAATAGTCTCTTCTCTTAAAGTATACTCTCAAGCTCGAATGATCATTTTATTTTCAACAGCCATGATGCTCGTACACCGCATAACTGCACTTTCGAAGGACTCTAAAGATTGTGGTCCATCGTATTGGCCCGGGAGCTTATCTTGATCCTTGCCCAATGACCCGCGTCTCTTATGATCTGGATTGTGCTATGAATGTGTTTCGCTATCAAGACATTAGTCGTGAGCAGATAGCAATCTATAGACTTGACAGACCTATGAATGACGGGAATCGCCCTATTGAAGCTCAGTAAAGCCTAAGTTTTACTCTGTCAAAAAGATGTCGCTGCAACTTCTCACCACAGAGCGAAGGGAACAGTTGATTGCAGGTCATTATAAATCTCCGAGTATTTTGCTGAGGAACCTTGTCAATGCTACTACTAGATCTACGTCCTCAACTGCGCAACCATAACAACACGGTTTTCTGCCAGGAGCCTCTATTATCGTCAACATGATTGATTCCTACCGTGATTGAACCACTGCAGTAAATAATGGCAGATCGGTAGACGGACATACAATGACTTGCGGTGGGGAGACGTTGAACAAGTTAGCGCATTATCTCTCCCATACAAGTCCATTTTCACCGACCTAGGAGGGAGAAAGGCTTGGTTGGCATATTTTTAGACTGCATCACTGTTCAATACGATTTGGTGGTTCACAGTTGGGTCTATATTTATTCTGCACTTAATAAATTGACCACGGCATTATAACCGATATGACGTACATACGACGGCAATAATATTGTCCTTGTTGTAGTTGTTTTATTGCTTTACTGTATTGTTTGTCTTGTTAACGGGTCCGCCAATGGAGTGAAGTCCAGTGGAGCGAAGTCGAGTGGAGTCGACTGAAGTCGACAGAGGTGCCTTTCAGCCGAGGGGCCCGCTATTTATAACGACGAAAGGTGGGTGGTATTTATAGCGGTATAGGCGGGCGGAGCATGGCTGTAAAGTGCTGTACAGCTACTGCTGTAAACCATGACTCGAAACACGGCCTGTTTGTATGACTCATGAACCACTGTTCATGACAGCATAATCGGTAAATCCGAACTTAAAAGTTGGGTGCACGCGACAGTCGACACTTCCTCCTACTTCGCAACACGCACCCATAAAGATAGGCAAAGATAAAAATAGTATACAAAGGATGACAGTTAATGTGGGATATCCTTACTTCTTGTGTACCAGTGGCACTCTACAAGGAGCTGTCCTATCCCCTTTGCTTTTTTCGATTTATACTTACCAATTGCCTGCATTCCTTAAAAGCCATGCTGGAATCCATGCTAAAGCTTATACGATGATGTAGAAGTCTACGGAGCTTATGATGAGCTGAACAAGGCAGAAGTTTGCTTTGCCCTTATTGTTTCGTTTCAGAAAATGACTGAGTGGGCACTAGAGTGGACTATTCCATTTAACTTAAATAAATGTTTGCATATTGAGGATTGCGAACCTGATGACTTCTTCTTAAGCGATGATCCAATTGGCAAACCTTGCACAACAAAAGGTCTTGGAATAAGTTTTGAACTTATATTTGCAAGACACTTTGATTTTCATTTTCTTTTCGTTTCATTTATTGTACAATTGTGCTCCTCAAACAAACAAACAGTAGGCAGATATTTTCTATAAGATTTTAGATCGTAACAAACCCAAAGTAAGTAATTGGAGAGAGACGAAATGAATATTGCTGGAAAAGAAAAGCAGACAGAAAAAGAGCTTTAATTTCTGAATGAAGAATGCATACTCTCTCTTGTTTATGATTTTTCGTAACGTCAAGCTCAGATGGGTCAACACTGCTACGCGTTTACAAATCGTACGCCTTGTCTCATTTAGGATATTACATGCAAATCAGGAGCCAGCCCCATCTCCAAAAAAGAAAGCCTTGAAAATTTAACAGGTGCAATAACTATCTACTCGCTTACCGTCGTACGAGTTAGTGTTTGTTGCAAAACTACTTGCTTTGCTAGATTATGGTGGGCGCTTAAGAATGTCTGCTCTGCGCTGCCTAAAATGCAGAAGGCTCAAGCAACATGGGCGTGTCCTGGATGTGCTGAGATTGGGTTCGCTTACCACTTAATAGTTTCATGTATCTCTACGGTATTCATTTACCAGTCATCTTGCCGGTTCTACACTTGAATTCTGGAGCATCAGCACTTTACCTTGCGCTATTTAGTGCTAGATCTTGAACCGCCGCAGGGTGACTGCCAAAATCTACTGCCGGTTCCGACAGCTTGTCAATCTGCTTCTATCGGGCGTTTTTGCCACATATATATGTGGCATACGATACGGCATAAGGCACACAATGTAGCATCGTTGGCACCAAGTACCACCTTTTACAATGCGCCTGCCTACAGTGCGGTGCAATAGTCCAGAGCATGACATGGTCAAATTGGTTTGAAATATTTTCTAGTGTACATGCTGTTTGGGGTTGGTTGCCCTGCCCTTCCTCTGGCTCCTTCCCTTTGCCATTCTGTTTTGTTAATGCGTTGTCAAGCCGGCGGAGGCTTCTTTGTCACTTGGCAGGGCTCATCATGCTCCAGTTTAAGACGGCTAAGCACAAATGTAGGCGACACTTTTTCGATAACAGAACAATCGGCTCATTTGAGGTCCTACTAGGCACGAGGCGTTTAACGATTAACGGTTTACCGATTTGCTGGATTTACAGCTGTTTTTCGTTGAAAAGTTTTAACGAAATTTAACGACGAAAATTCCCGTTAAGTTGCATTAGCGACATTTTACACACCAATTTTGAAGTTTACTTCTTTTTCATGTGAAAGAATTCGGCGATTTTTTAGACGAGCTTCTGCAGTATCGTTGCGATACCAAGGAAACCCTTTACTTATATGAATAAGTGGAAGTAGACAATCGACATCTTCCACGTCTTTCGAAAATTGTTTGCATTTTCAGCGTGAATATCAGGTGCTGTCGTGCTCCTTGCCCAAATTACCCGCATGTTTTCCGGAAAGTAGGACGGGTTCTTCGTGTTGCATCTGATCATGATTGTAGGACTAGGTTAAGGCAACGTTGAGCCTCGCCTACGTTGAGCATGGTACTGGCATTACTTCGCTTCGCACTGGATTTCGTGCCGTGCAGGACAATTTTGCTTAACCTTCTCGTCTTCTCCGAGGTCTCTCTTGGCAGTTTTCTTTGGGAGAAGCGGTGTCAGTATACTCGCGAAACAGTGAGCATATCTAGGTGAGAGCAAAAAAAATAAAAAGAAGTTGATGACCACTCTTCGTCAATTAATATATAAATGAGGTTACTCTAAAACAGTAATTTTACATGCAGTCAATTTTATGAATTTTTTTTTGAGGGTTCCACGAAAGTGGTATATCTTTGAAGGTGCAGGACTAGCTGTAGCAAGAAATTTCCATTATGTCTATAGATTTCTGCGTCTAATTTGCGAATTTACTATAATGCCTCAAATATGCTCTATGGGAACAAGAAGAAATTGAGAAACCCAAAACACAATCGAACCCCAAACAAATGTGCTGTACAGTATCGTACCAGGTGCTTTAAGAACACAATCGGAGTGGTCAATTACTTTAAAGTCGTATACTTTCATATACAATACCGCTCAAATTCTTTGCAAAAAAGACGCTTTGCGACGGATTAATCCGTCACAAAACGTCGCATTGCCATAACTCTTTTCAAAGTTATTTGTTTAAAATCTAGTTAACACTATTAGAAGCCCCGTCTCATTTTCTATCCAGCGATCTAAACTTCATCTAAAACGATTGCGCAGTTACTTAGTTATGAAGCTTTTGCTTCCTCAGCCCCTTAATTGATTTACGACCCCTCCTAGATCCCCAATGGCATGTCCTGAAGGCTTTTCGTTGACGAGATTCATCGAAACTTAGAAATCCTCTATGGTTTTAGCATATCTGTATTTGTTACGCATCAAGTGTCACTGTGGTACTAAATAGTGCCAAGTTTGAATAACATAGTCCCGATTTCGGATAAGCGCAAACGCGCGGAAACCTGAGATTCAGTTAAGAATTACTCAACTAGAAGCCTGCTACAGATGACAGTATTCTACTATTCCATTGTAAGAACGATGGTTTTAAAAAACATGTAAAATGGCTTTGAGAAATGTACAGAAATGACTAGATTTTCTTTTTTCTAACAAGGGATTGGTCCAATCTCAATACGCGGCGTAGGATTTCTCCTATATTTGAACTTCGGTTGCTCCTGTACAGGATAAGTACGAAAGCTGTGTTCTTTGTGGTCTACAGTAGACCACAAGTACATTCGAATCTAAAAAAAACGAAAAGATTTTGGCCGTTCAAAGTAGATTTCTATGCGGCCAAAGGTTGATGAAAACAACAAAAAAATTTGTTCCAGTCACTTAGCTCTTTATGGATGAGTTTATTCGAAAAATCAACTGGACAGCATTTCTCAGCTCGTTGCGAGCTTTCCACAGATGCCCTTGCGACCTCCCGCGGCACTCCACATGTCGTATATCGCCTATGTACAGTATTCACACCTCCTGCGCCGCGGTCTATCAGTTTTCACCCCTGATACGAGTGCCACAGGAAGTCGCAAGGGCAAGGAGCGGCCCGCCGCCGTGTCCGCACGCGGGCCGAAGCACAGCCCCAAACTTGTTTCGGCGACCAAAGAGGTGAAAATGGTTTTCAGTTTAAATACGGACAATATTACATCTGTGGAAAGCCCGCAACGAGCTGAGAAATGCTTTGTAGTTGATTTTTCAAATAAACTCATCCATAAAGAGGTAAGCGACTGAAACAAAATTTTCTGTTGTTTTCGTCAAACTTTGGCCGCATACTTTGAACGCCCAAAATCTATTCGTTCCTCTTAGACTCGAATGTGCTTGTATTCTACTGTAGACCACAAAGAACACGGCTTTCGTACTTATCCTGTACAGGAGCAACCGAAGTTCAAATATAGGAGAAATCCTACACCGCATATTGAGATTGGACCAATCCCTTGTTGGAAAAAAAGAAAATCTAGTCATTTCTGTACATTTCTCAAAGCCATTTTACACGTTTTTCAAAGACCATCGTTCCCACAATGGAATAGTAGAATACTGTCATCTGTAGCAGGCGTCTAGTTGGGTAATTCTTAACTGAATCTCAGGTTTCCGCGCGTTTGCGCTTATCCGAAATCGAGCCTATGTTATTCAAACTTGGCACTATTTAGTACCACAGTCACACCTGATGCGTAACAAATACAGATATGCTAAAACCATAGAGGATTTCTAAGTTTCGATGAATCTCGTCAACGAAAAGCCTTAAGGACATGCCACTGGGGATCTCGGAGGGGCGTAAATCAATTAGCGGAGCCGAGGAAGCAAAAGCTTCATGACTAGGTCACTGTGCAATCGTTTTAGATGAAGTTTAGATCGCTGGATAGAAAATGAGGCGACTCTTCTAATGGTGTTAATTAGATTTTAAACAAATAACTTTGAAAAGAGTTATGGCAATGCGACGCTTTGTGATGGATTAATCCGTCGCAAAGCGTCTTTTTTGCAAAGAATTTGAGCGGTATTGTATGACGAGAAATGCCCTTTCCAAGTTGAAATCTACGTTACTTGGTTGGCAAAGAAAAAACACTCAATGCAGAAAAAGTCGATTCGACTTATTTAGCCAGCGATCCGTGGCTTATTTTATTCTCTGCTGTCGTCTGGGGTAAGCGCAGGGCCTCTCGAGATAAGGGGACCATTCGTGAGATAGGAAGATCAATGGACTTTGTATATGTCTTCCAAAGACGAACTGTAACAAAGATTTCGCTGTGGTCACTGCCTAATCTGAATACTTCATTGAAACATTCTGTAGTTTTCCGAAACAATTATGACAGTGTAGAAGAATGTTGGGCTGTAAGAGTCTACTTTGAGAGCGGAAGGACAAAAAGATTTGTCAGCACAAATGACAACGCTCAAAAACGTTCAACAGCGCTCCACATGCGAAGTAGGCATAGTGAGAACCTTGCTATTTTAGAAGTTCTATTGTTACTGTTTGCTTTTGGAATCTTGATGACTCTTCTCCTTTAGCAATTTTTGTTTATGATAGATGGGCTGATGCTATTTTTTGTTAAGATGAAGACATTTCAAAACATTTCACACAGTCATTTCTTTCAAAAAACTCGTTTTTAAGGGCTTATTCGATTAGGTCATACATTCTTTCCACAAGCTCCAATCCTCCCACAGTTCTTTAACTGAGTCTTGGTTGATTCCTTACTGCGTGCCTACACTATATGTTGTTTGACATTGTTGTGTTACTAGTTTTATCTTTAGGGTTGCTATTTTTGCATAAGTTGGAACTTGTGTAACAATCGTACGTACTACAAAGCTTGGGTAGCCTGGATGTTACCCAAACCAAGAACCTAGATTAGGAAAAAATTCAACGACTGGGAGTTGATCCAGGTCCAAAATGTTTTTGGAGTGTTTGGTTAACTCAGGCTAAAAACCAGTTGCGACATATTTTTGTGTAAATATGAAACGCCTCAACGAAATTGGCTATCCCAATTACTCTCATCTGGTGGGGCTTCACTTACGATTAGAAGGGTGATTAAGGAAATACCACTCACATTGATGGAGGGCGAATATCCAGCACCAATAAGGGAGTCCGTTGATCGCTTCATCGGCGGTGAATTCATGGCGCCTTCCGTCTGCGTACAAGCATCCACACGCCGATGTTGTGAGAGGCGGTTTCGGATTGACGACGCTAGCGAGGGTGGATCCATGTACGATGACGGGATCGACTGAAAGTGCAGAAAAATAAGGCGTGTTAAAGCTTTCCCATATGTTAGAGTCTACCACTTGTTTGCAAAGGCGAGAGTAGTTATGAATATCATGGCTCTTTACCGGATGATGTCTTTTCCGGCCATCCACCAAGCGCCCGCCCAAATCCACCATAAAAGGCGGGTCAGTGGCCGGCTCGGGGACTTTTTCGGCTGGACTTCTCACTCTTTCCCACTCCGGCAGCCCAGCAATCGTAATCCCATAGTCTACGCTCTCGCGCACGGGTCGTAACTTGTCTTGCGACCGTCCTATGGCAGTATCAGAGGAGCCCAGCGGGTGCCCGCTCAGTGCCACCCCGACCGCGGACCCACCGGCTCAGGTGAAAGTAAGTTAGGAAATATAATGCATTATGAAAGGAAATGAAGTACGCGAACTAGTAGGACATCACTTACAAGGGAACTGTATGAACGGACCCCGGAACGGCAAGAACAAGCACTATAGGGAGAATCTCCGTCCTCCAAATAGTAAAAGAACATGTTTTGTTTCTGCAGAGTCCTTGAGGCAATCGAGTAGGAGGGTGTAATGGTTAAGGGTCCGCAGAGCGAGCTTATGACGGCAGCGCAAGATACCGCTGTCGTGGATTGGGTGACGGAGTGGGAGAGGGGCTGCCTCATGTTCGTGAGGTCCTGGGTTTGGTCTCCATGCTTCGTTGCGCATTTGCACTTTTACCAAAGTATCGGATTTCCATAGAGATTTCCATATCTGCACTTGTTTTTGGAGTTTGCTACGGCAAGATGTTTTTATTACTCATTATTTGTCGACATCTCGACCAGCAATGTCCGAAATATGCCAAATGCGACTTTATATAAAACTTTCACTCCAATAAATTGTTCATATTGTCAACGTAAGAAATTTTGACGCAGGAACAACATGAAACAGCGGCAGAAAGCTAGGAAAATGCTTCAAATGCAATTTATTAGTGTTGGCGAGGAGAGTGCCACAAGTGTACTCACAATGTAGGAGGGGACCTCATGATCTTCAACATGACCTACCACCTCGATCAATATTGTCGCCTCTGTTATGCTTACAAAGTCGCGCGGTCAAGCTGCCGCCCCCAACACTGCCTTTACAATGTCTGCTAATCCTCGAGTGGTCATTCACCTACTGACACTGAAGTGCGGATCTCCGCTGGATGCTTTCCCTTCCAGGCGAGATGAAGCTGGCGGAAAGGATAGCAAGTATCCTACAGGATCTCGAACTGCGACAGCTGGAAATCGGCGAAGTGGGGAAGTGGAGGTAGTGGAAGAAGAGGACCAAGATTTTCAACCAGAAGAGGATTGTACCGTGTCACGATGCCACTAACCAGCGAAGGCACTGTCATGTTTTCGGGAGGACAGATCGTTTCGGAGGAAAGGCTTGGCTATACTAGAATTGTTATCCTCTACAAATTTGAGAACTGGGGAAAGTGGACTGTATTGCGATTCCAGGCTCGGGCTGCAGCGGAGTGCCATTGGGCAGGAACTGTGAAGCCAAAAACAGATTCAGATATGGAACTCTCTATGGAAATCCGATACTATGGTAAAAGTGCAAAACCGCGAAGTAGCATAGGAAGCGAACCCTCGACCTCACGAACACGAGGTAGCCCTCCATCACTGCGCCACCCAGTCCACGACGTCGGCATCTTGCGCTGCCGTGGTAAGCTCGCTCAGCGGACCCAAGGCATCGATTTGTTTACTGATCGGCACAAGTAATTGAGAATTTAAATCTTGAACCAAGATTATGGAGCAAATAAGTAAATAGTTAGTAATAGGGGAGTATTAATAATGTTAAAAATAATGTTATGTGCTCATGTGGACCCCTCCGAAGAAACGGTTAAAGTCGAACTATTATACAAGTATGCTGAAATGGATGCTCATAAAATGTTCAGTCATAGAGCTTTTAACTGAATAAATAAGAGAGAAAGATCTGAGTTGATTTTATAACTTTTGGGCTGCGCAGAGAATTCTACCTTTTCTACTTTCTACTACTTTCGTGACTGAAATTAACAAGAAACTTAAATGTCTGCAAGCTGCAAGCTCGAAGCGATACAGGTAATCCCCAGAAATCAGCGAGGTTGATTTTCTTTCAAATACAACACTTTTCGAGCAGAAACAGGCATTTAAAACAAATTAAAAGAACAAAAGATAAAGGACGGCGTTATTCAATCCCCTTCGGGATGCGCCACGCATTCTACTTCCACGGGATGTCGTGGAAGCGAGTTGAATGCGTATTTCACCATACAATACAATGACTTGCAGTGGCCAGCCGATGAATAAGTCACTGCTTTATCCTTCCCAGACAAGTCTGGTACCAATTCACCGATTCCGGAGGGATGGAAGGCTTGGTTGGCCTCGGCGGGAAATCCAAACCAGAAACCTGGTATCGGGTGCAGGCGACAGCCAGCGCCTCCTCCGACTGCGCTCCACGCGCCTAAAATCAAAAACCCAAAGTATTGAACCCGCAGCTCGTCAACAGCTGCTTGCACTGCTCAGCAACTAACCGTAAAACAATCGGCCGCAAAACGTCTGGTTGAGACTTCGGCTCAAACTCCCAAAACAAATTTGGCATCAAAACCAAAGAGAGGCGTTTCATGGAAGTCAGAATAACCTCTCGTTCCAAGGAATTTTATGCTGATTCATGATAAAACTTTAAGTGTGTGAAGAAAAAAATGCTTGCAATGGAGCATAATTCTTGTAACGAAGTAGGACTAAAACAATATCTTTAACTAAATGTAAAGATGTTGAAAGCAAAAAAAAATCGATTGTATCTTGCAAAACGTGATTACGCCGTACACACGTGCAGCACATCGCGGCGGTCAATAGATTGATAGCGTAAATGTTGTTAGCATGAGTATGAAACTAGAAACAGCAGAACCAGGAAAAATAGACGTTGCGCTACTTCAGCTGAACATCATTTTCACTACGAATCAAATAGTCAGCGTAATTATTGGGCGAGATCATGGCGCAATCTACTAGCGTGACCCAAGAGAAAAAATTGCTGCATCAGACGACTTCAAGATGAGCTTAAAAATAATGTCTCGTACAATTTCATGCACATTCAAAGGGTTCTGACAGATTTTCATGAGACACCTATGCAAGCGAGTTTTAATATGTGTCAGTTATAAAATCAGACAACAAAATTGAAATTTTTAAATGCTATTTTACTTGAAAATTACCTCGCTACCATGAAAAGTGGGCAATTTGATTTCAAAGGTCTCCATTTTGAAAGGAAAATGAGTACAGCCATTCGTAAAAGAAGTTTTGACAACCCCAACCTATAGCGGCGTGTAAGGTGAAATTTTCCAATCTCTTTCCAACTTTGATGCAAAAGCTGAAGCGTCTTTGAATACAAAGGGCGTTTTTGTTTCTCACTTAGTAATGTTCATGTTAGTAATTCTGCTAGTTATATGAAGTGTTTGTAAAATTAAAAACGCAAAATATTTGGGCATGGGAAGGCTAGGTGAAAGAAACCTTTCATGGAAAATAGGGGGAATATTATGCCTCGTGTTTTCCCTCATGTTCAACTTCCGCAACATTCTGTCGAAGCCCTTACCTCGACGTCGCGAGCCTTTGTGGCCCAAATTAAAGGTCATTTAGGGAGGATTCGAAAAACCTTGTTAACGGACGCACACTGCAAAGCCGAGCCATGCTCAAGGTCTTGCGTGACGACGACTAACCAATCGAACGCGCGATAGCATCGCCCGTCATCAGACTAGTCCCAAATCATCAGAAGCGACAAGCGTCGTGCGTTCAACGAACCTCGAGCGAGATCTCGGCCGGGTTCTCGTAGAGAGGCGGGCTGATCGACGACGACGAGATCGTCGAGTCGTCGAATTTCGACTTGAAGTCGCCGAACATCTCCGACAGCAGCGGATCGCCGCTCTGCCTAGCTCCGAACGCTTGACAGAACTGCATGTTCTCGCTCATCAGACCAGACAGCGTCTGGAAATTGAGATTTCAGAAGCCAAAAACGCTAATATCCTTCGTAGTGCAACCTTCCTAATCCTTTTGCCGAAAGTTAGGGCCTTTACACAGAAATAGAATCATGTAACTGTACAGAAGGGATGCGTACCGTGATCGTCGGCAGTAATAAGAGCAGATTTCCGAACCGACTACTTGCGGTATAGATGGGGTGGAGTTCTTTGACGATTTGGAACAGCATGTCTTGGACTTTGTCCCGGAGATCGCCGATCGCCACTTTAGCCTGATCTGATAGGCCTTTGGCATCTGAAGCACGCAGAAAATTGAGAACGTTAGTGGCAAACAATCGCCAAAGAGTATAACATTTCAACTACACCATATGAGTCGTTGTCAGCTTAGAGGACAAGCATTTGCCGGTTAGTAGACATCGGATCCGACGCCGATCCGGATAATTCGGATTCGTCGTTTTTTCCAAATCGTGGTTAAAGGATTGTGCAACAATATATTTTGAAAAGCCCAGATCCTAAGACGATTCAGGCTGCGGTGATCTTCACCAGATCTGATCGGATCATTCAGATGGCTGATTTTAAACAAAAATCGGACATCCTATCCAGTTCGGATATCCGATGTGGGATCTGAAGATAAATCAGTGCATTGGATCAACTGAGAATCCTTCCTATTAAATCTGCTTTTATATGAATTATCCCAAGAGCCGAGGCTTTTCAGAAATACCGTTACTCGCACAATCCTTTCAACCGGGTTTGAAAAAAATGACGGATACAAATTTTCCGATTCGGCGTCGGATCCAAAGTCTATTGGCCAGGTGGCCAAGGCAATATTCGAAAGTCCGCTTTCCCCGCGGTGTAGGTTGTGGAACGCTTGATACTAACTGTAGGGTAAGCCCTGCATTTTGTCCTAGATCCTCACTTAGTGAGCGAAGCACGGTGCTTTCTAACGAAGCACTACAGCCGCACAAAGTCAATCTTCTTGAGTCGAGCAGATGACCAAAGTTATGAATTTGTACTCAACCAGTTATAGCCAGTAATACGTGTAGGTAAATGTGTTAATCCGAAGATGTTAACCCATTGACGACCGCGCGGAAAATCGCATGTCTGCCGCGTGGGACCGCGCTTGGGACCGCACGGACGCTGCAATCTCGTGAAAATACTAATTCACGATATTCCGAATGAAGCTCCCTCTCCAAAAGCTCCTTGTCATATTGGAGAAGGCCGGAACAGATTTGAAGCAAAACATAGAAGATGAATTTGCTTCTTTAAGAAGGTCTACGAAGAAAAAGGGCTCACGTTTGCCGCGAATCGTGCAAATAAGGTGACCTTATGATGTAGCAGGTGTTTGACATACTTATGTCTAGATTGTTTTCAAAATTTTTACAAGAAAGATGACTAGTTATTTTTCTGCAAGACCATTTTTATTATATGTGAGTAGCTGTTCGTGAATAGTGCCGATCTTTGTGCAGCTTGAATAGTGTGTGGTGCTTATTGTTTGATTATATCAGTGCTTAGAAGTAAATAACTGCCGGACCACAGCACAGTAGCATTGTGAGGATCCAAAATATCTAATGATTACTCGTAAACTACGGAAAAAGCGAGAAATAGGCCGTACCGAACAGTTTTATAACCGCGGGCCAAAATCGGCCCGCGTGGTCCCACGCGACAGAAAAACTGCGGGTCGAAAATGGCCCGCGCGGTCGTCAATGGGTTAAACACGATAGCTTTTCCCAGATTTAAATATGTAGTCAATTTCAAAATAAAAAGCTGGAACCTAAGTACTTATGGGGATTGCACAAGTGACTACGAGAACTTCTAGTGGATTCCCCAAGGTATACACAAGAAAACGGTTTGCGACCGACCTTATAGGTTAAGGTAAACCCTCTCAATGGTTTCTAGACTTACTGGGATTCAGAATGATGATCGCCTTCAGCGGCACGATCTCTTCCTCCTTGAGGTTGAGCTTCCGCAACGGTGCAACAAGTTCGTTCAGCGTCCTATCGATCAGCACGTTTGAGAGGTGGCTGTAATCCGAATTCTCGTTAAGTTTCAAATGTAGGAAAGTCGAAAATTGATCTCGTCAGGGTTTCCTGCTAGTAGAACAAGAAGATGAAAAAATGTAGTTCTCCAAATTAGGCCTATTTGTACTCCTGAAAATCGTTTTACCTCTACATGATGTCGTAGAGACGACTAGAATGCGCACTTGGCCTATACAGTGCCCAACGGCGGCCAGTTGATGGACATGTCAGAGTTTTAGTCTTTTCAGACAAATATGTATGGCACCAATTTACCGGTCCCGGAAGGATGGAATGCTTAGTTGGCCTGCGCTGATCCCGAACTAACGAGCCTTGAAGGCCACACGCGTGGTAGCGCAGGCGTCTCCTCCCACTGCGCTTCCACGGGTTATCGTGACCCTCATGGAGCATTGAAATGCCCAGAAGACTCCTTTATCAATTCTTATAGATAGATGTTCAACTGAAATAGAGTAGCGGAAAAATGGTGATCGAATCTCGTCAGATGGATAATGGGTAAGGATAATAGATAATGGATAAAGAAGATTCAAGGTTTGGAATGTGTCGCGCAATCTACTGCTAGGGAGCGTTGCGGATCTGAATGCGTAATTGGCGTACAAAATGACTTTTGGTAGAAATCCTTTTGTCTCAGTGCTGTTCTCTTTTTAAAGCTATTCTGGTATCAATTTACCAATCTCGGAGGGATGTAAAGCTCTTGGTTGGTTCAGACGTGAAACCCGAACCAAGGACGTGGATTCAGGAGTATGCAACGGCCGGCCGCTACAAAGCTCACTGCTTGAAGGTGCGACACAATACTTGACTTCTAAGAACCTGACTTCTGCATAAGCTTATTCTTCAATTGGTTATGCGGTGAGTTGAAGGAGACATCAAATGCAACAGGTTGTTTCGTGTGAATCACTTAGAGATTATAGATCTACTTTTCGGGAGAACGAAGTCAATGATAAAACCTAGGACCTCCGCTTTGCATAGCTGAGGTGTCGATCAAGTATTAGAGCACGTGGTCCCCACCGCCTATGCGCATCTTGATTCTCTAGGATTAAGAGACTTGAGCTTTCTTTGAGACATATCAATCCCCCACACTTATTTCAACCACTTACGCTACAAACCACTTCGACATACACCTGAGGTGTTGATCCTCTACCAGATCGGATGACGTGACAGTGTTCCTGCCATTGTGTCGCATGTTTGAGTGTGCAAATATGTTTAGCACAGCGGTGACTCAAGGTGGAAACCTGAGAGGGCCATGTGGTCTTAGGTGAGTAGTGGTTGACACCAGATGTTATCGCAATTTTTGCGGTCAAACAAGTTACCGAACGCGACGCCGAGCCGCCTTTCCCCTGGACATAGCCAAAATAGGACCGAACACGAGGCAAGAGCCCCGAAGTAGTGCAGTGATAGTAATAGCAATAAAAATAGTATGTAATAGTGGGTGCATGCAGCGCAGTCGAGGAGGTTCCTGCTGCCGCGTTTAGGTTCCTGGTATGGATTTGTCGCCCTGGTCAACCAAGCCTTCCTTTCCTACGGGGCCGATGAATTGGTGCCAGACTCGACTGGGAAGTGTAATCCACTGACTTGTTCATCAAATGGCTACCGCAAGTCATTGTATAGCCAAATGTGCACTCATTCACATCGCCTCGCGATATCCCGTAGAAGCAGAATGTGTGGAGGATCCCAAAAGAGATTGAGTAACGTCCTCCTTTATCCCTACTTCTGATACTAACAGTAATAGTAATGTGCAGTACTAATAGTAATAGTCGTAGTAATAGCCATAGAGTAATAGCAATCAACAATAAAGGACGCCGATAATCAATCCCTTTTTTGGATGCGCCACGCATTCTACTTCTAAGGGATTTCGTGGAGGTAACCGAGGTACGCATTTGGCCCACACAATAACTTGCGGTGGCCAACCAATACTGATGCTAGTGCGTCCTCCAAGAAAGACGAATAATTCGTTAAGAAATCGAACTGGATCCGTTATGCTGAGGGAAGCAAGTGCGAACTATTCAAAAAGACTAATCGTAAGTGGAAATGACAATAGGCCTTCCATAGATGGTACAAGCGTGGCTTCTTCGTGACTACGTGACTTGAGCGTGACGGTTCTTAACCTACCTGGGGCGATAATTTTGCAATCTCGCCAAGTGCCAAGTTCCTATAGTGCTAGGGTATTTTTGCAATCAAAGCTAAGCAATGAGGAATTTAAGTCTCTTGGGGCTTCTAGGCATTCTAAAAAAAATCCGCGAAATCTGAAAACTAGTTCAAGGCCGTCAGAGTTCAAAGCTTTCATGGCTTTGTTGAGTCAGGATCGTTCTACACTTCCTATTTTTATAAGAATTCTCTCCAGATACTTTCAAGGTGTCTCCGTGCCCTTGGAGAGCAGTAATTTCTAAGGCACACGTAGTGTCGATAAGTGCCAATCTTTATCATTATCTGAATAGTAGTTCACCGGATTGACTGAACTTCTGACTGCACCGTATGAGGCCTCGTCCTAGAATCCGATAATGACCGACATTAGTTACCTATTCTGAAGCCTACCCACCACTCAACATATTCGAGGAATTCCCACCTCACTTAATTAGCTCTTTACAAAAATCGAAGAAATCAAATGCTAAGGACTGGCAAATAAATCGTTTTTATTTAGTTTTTTGTTTTCGTTTGTTTTAATGTTTACACGCTGAAATGTCCTGACTCCCACCTCAGCCTAGATCAGCGATATATAACGTCGAGTTGAATGTGAAGCCCTTTCTCTGGTTAGCTATTTTATATGCTACTGTAGACTGCTACTGCTACTGCTACTGTAGCTATTTTATATGCTGCTAGAAAAGGTAGGTTACCATTCTCTCTCCTTTTACATTCTGTATATCATCTTGTTTGGTGATCAATAAGGTTGTTTGTTCAACCCAGTTCAAGGCCGTGAAATCGCAGAGACACGCTCTGTGAAACTGAGATGTTGGAAGGGGAAGGGCGTAAGGAGGACAAGTGCATAGATCAGCCACCTGGAGGTCGCTGCTAATCTGTCTGATCTGTCGTTCGTCTCTCAACTCACTTGGTCTCGTTGAACTCCGGCGGCAGACGCCTCGGCACGTAGGAATGACTGCACAAGCAGAGAATGTCCGGGTTTGGAGTGTTCTGGGCGGTTCGCGCCGAGAAGTTGAAGATGGTCAGCGGCGAGTAGCACGACTTCACCAGAGCCACCTGAATTGAGAGGATGTGAAGCTGTGGATGGGCAAACATAGATACATCTAAGGTGTAAGCATTTCATTAATCGAAGCATTGCTCGAAATGTAAGCGCCAAGCACAATTTGGTAACGTACCTTATGGCTGGTGGCTTTTAAGCAATTTTATATTTAAGGAAATTTTTAACTATAAGATTCCTTTGCTATCACCCTTCTTTAGTTAATCACTGACGAAATATTGTTTTGAAAAAAGACCTCACCCTCACCTGGAGGACGAAGCAAATCAAGGCAGCCAAGTGAACATCTTTCTAGAATAAAATTCCCCTTAAGCAGCTGGTGTTATTCAGTTCTGGCGCTAGGATGCGCCACGCATTGTAATTCTAGCTGATACTGAGGAGACAAATTGAACGCGTCCTTATCTCAAAAGAAGACACTTGTCGCGGTAAGAGGATGAAGAAATCTGATTATTGTCTTCTTGTTCCAATTCACAGACACCATCGTGATGAAGGGGTTGGTTGACTCGAATGGGGACTGAAACTTTAAACGAATTCGCCGTGAGATTATTTTCCGACTGCACTCTGCAGCTTCGTCTATATCTTCTGTGTATCTCACCCATCCTCTTACTGACTTTCTTGGAATATTAAGATCCTGGCTGTGTGCGCACGCTAAGTTTGTAGATTGCTCTACAAACTTAGCGTGTGCACACAGCCTGGATTCATAAGTAATGAATGTCACTATGGATCAAATAACAATTAGTATAATATTTAATAAAAAAAATAAAAAAAATATTTACCTAGTCTCTTTGTCCAAAACAACAATGCTATGTAGGCTGTCATCAATACAGTAACAAAAATTAATAAAACATTCCTTACCCTTGTGCTGCAAAAACACTCAAAAGTTTCACACCGAACCAACCACAGATTAAAAAATGTGTAATATGCACTGATGAAAGGCATAATTGTGCTATTTTAGGAAGCATAATTGTGCTATTTTAGAAAGAAGAAAAAGTATGTGCAGTATGATGCACGATTAATGTTTTCTTTAACTTTTAGAAGTTTTCAGAACTTAGTACACATTTTCATTTTTTCTAAAGGTATGCCCTCCCCTTCGCATATCTAGAGATTCTGAAATTTAATGTGCAACAAAGTCAGAAAAAAATTCAGAAAAATCCTAAAGCTGAATAATGTTTTGAAGACGGAAAAACGCGATTGAAAACGGTTTGATGTGGCGTCGCACCTTGTCTTCCGTGTCTTGCAGTTCAGCGATTTCCGTCAAACTGTCGACCCAGTCCACTGCGGCGATGGCCCGTCGATGAGCGATCTCAGAGAGTTCTTCGGTTCGAGCCATCCGAAACGGTTCATATCGCATCTGAAGTGGTGGATCATTTAGACGGGTCCATGTTTCTTATTCACGTGGTTGATTTTGAATCACCATCGTAAACGTCCGCTTCGTTTGTGGTCGAGAGAAAATTACACCATAACCCTAGAACGTATTAATGATATTCTAAACAAACGTTAAATGACATCTAAACAATTTATTCATGCAACCCTTTGCTCATTTCGGATCCTAAGTAGTAATTTAAAAAGCGGTGGGCAAAGGCGGAGCAGTTTTCTAACCCTTGTACTTTTTTAAAACAAATGTAGCATGGTAACCACATCCTGTTAAATATGACATACTCGTTTTTTCTCTATTTTTTCTTTCGATCATAGTTCGTACTAGCACTAGGCGTACCTAGAGCTTAAATAGACGTAGTCTTGAAAAATTCAAAATGATCTTTTTGAAAAGCCTATATTAAAAATTCACCGTCGAAGGATGTCCTAAGAAAAGTGACTGCATAGATTGAATGAACACATGATTCTCATCCATTGACATCAACCTTAGTCCTGAAGCCAGACTCACGATTGGAAAGGTGATGAGTTAATGGTAATGGATTTGCTTACCAACAGGTGTAGTGGAGAGGGGGCAAGTTTGGTAATCATGGTATAATATAAATCGATGAATGATGTAATTCTACCCCACCATTCACCCACCACCACGCTTCCGTGATTTTATATACTCTACCCACATAACCCTGGGTAAAGCCGCTCATGAATCCAGCCTCTGATGTGCTCAAAAGCAAATGAATTTGCTGGTGTGCCACATGGAGAGATTGTGCAGCGCACTCGTTTTTTGCATTGCCTATTGGACTAATATAGTGCGAGTGCCGTTTACACGAATGTAAATTTTAAACAGAAAAACGATCAAAATAAAATAAACATGTCACCATTCTTCTCTGAGTAACTTCAGGCAAATAGCCTTTACTCTATTAACCAAATAAGTATCGCGTTGTTTTAGGTGAGTGCAGGGCGCAATCTGTGCATGTGGAAAATCCTTTTGCACTTATCAAATCACCTCAGAGTAAATTCAAAAACACAGTTTTGGTCGGAGGCCTGGAAAGTTTGCGCTCGTTCAAAAAGTGCACATTATTCTTAATAAACCCTAAAGCTTTTAGTACCAATTTCTTAGAACAAAAGTTTACTTCGCTATTGTACAACGGTATATCACAACTTTAGCAACGCCTATTTTTGCTATAGCCTATTTTTGCCTAAAAAGTGTCTTTATTTATTTATTTTATGCTATAGGATGTTATCTTATGTGCTATATGCCTATTTATTTAATAAGAATAGAATGGCACATGAAAAATGCAGATCCGTTCGTCTGTTTTCTCGCCTTTTGTGGTTATTTCCGCCAGTCCGCTTCGCGAAAAGTAAACAATATCAATCGTACGGTCGTCGTTCGATAGTCGATGACGTTTTCATGTAGTGTTCGGCGGTGAGTGGACTTCGCAACAGGTATAAATCGAGGAACCGAACCAATCGATATCGATCGATGCGGTAAATATTGTGGCCAAATATCTTCTTGGGGGTTTAGCCTAGAAATTTTGAGATCTCCTACTCGGGAGGAGGCCCGTGTACATTGCTGCTGGTCGTAATGTAGAAGCTGCAGGAAACTGTAGTGTACAAAGATTTTTACTCCCGGGTTAAGCCTTGTTAGGATAACACCCGAATGGCGCTAGAGGTGAGCATTTAACAAGTGCTACAAAAATAATCAATTTAGGAGAGAATCCGTGAGAATTAAATTCAATCAAGGATACTGATAGCGAAGCACTGCTATAGTATGGTAAAAAAACGCCGAAGTGGGGGTTTTGTTTAATACTTGAAAGAGGATTTCGAAACACTGTAGGCAGACCCATTGAAGAGATATTTGGTGCATAAAATAAAAGTGACAAGATAAAACTCTTCAGGTAATAATACACGAAGAAGAGTAAAGATCAATCGTCTTAGCACATTAAAAGGAAATAAATCAATAGCAAATTAATCAGCGCCCTAGCAAATATTGCAATATAAAGAGGTCAGGAAAACGGCCATGTCAAAATGAGCCAAGCAAAGCAAAGATAGGTAGTGAAAATAAACAAGAAAAATTGTAGTTGCAAATTTAAGGACGAACCTCCGTTCGCCTCCCATCCATCGACGGCTTCTGCTCGAACATCTCCTTCAGCGAGATCGTCCGCGGTTCTCTGGTCTGCTGCATCGAGGCGCTGCTCATACTGTTGTCACCTTTGACGACCTGAAGAACGAGGCATTCTCGATGTCTTCTTGATGACCGCGGCAAAACTGCTAACCTTCGCCTCGATGTTCATTAGCTGCAGCAGCAGTATCCGTGTGTCGTTGTTCAGCTTCCTCGACCAGTCGTCACCGTGCAGTCGAAGCTGAACAGAAGACCAGTTGCAACGGAATCCGAACAGCCCTTCAGTGCCGACCTACCACATGGCTCAGCAGTTCCTCGTCTATCGGCTTCTTTCGTATTCGTGGAACTTTTTGCTTTCCGGTGAGATCTCGATCCGGTCGCACAGCTGAGACAAAAAATTGTTGGATTGATGATTCCGTTAGCATCCATTCAAACAATGATTTCTTCGCAAAGTTAAATTGCTCTTGTTCAGATGTACATTATCGTTTTCATTTTTTGAAATCAAATTAAAAAGTTTACATGTAAACATATAATGGGCGCGTGCAGCGCAGATGGAGAAGGTGCCGGCCGTCTGTCGCGTGCACTCGATACCAAGTTCCTGGTTCGGATTTTTTGCCCAGGCCAACCAAGCGTTCCATCCCTCCAGGGTCGGTGAATTAGAATGAGACTTGTAAGTGACGTCGTCCTTTACCCTTTTATCCTAATCCATGTGGTAGAAAAAACCGAGCACAGAGACGTGGGGCGCATTATGTCCCACGCGAAATACTAGGGACTCTTCAGGTAATTTGCTTGCAGAATGGCTTGCCGAACTGCTGACTGACAGGTTCGTGATGTTGTTCTCCATCGCAAAAACAGGTCACCACCTAGCTACGATACGAATAAAAGAATGAGGTTTAGGCTTGAAAGGTCGGAAGATTCATCGCGCACAAGATTATCCACAGCGTTAAGAAGCCGAATGCTTCTTCCCTAGACTATGAAAAAAACTAGCCTAAGGAAGGACTCGAGCACAACCACTTAGTGGTGTGCTGTGTGTTTGTGTTTGACCGTTGTGTTTGACCGTTGTGTTTGACTTGATGTTTCTTTTTCCATCTCAGTTTTATTTAACTGAAAGAACAAGCAGTTAGTTCAAGTAAGTCGCTAAATTGACTGCTCGGTTCACTGTCGAAGAAACGAATGTTCAAGAATATTAATGAAGGAACCGGGAAGCATAGGAAAGAAGGATAAATGTCGACGCCAGTCGCTGCCGTTGTGGGTTGAGCCGCGCATTCCACTTCTGTCGAATATCGAGAAGGCAAATTATTTGCCTGCAGGGACTTGAAGTCGGTTGCAGATAGATGAGTCGATGTTCTACTTTCACCTTTCCGGATTAGTACGATGCCAATTCACAGTCTCCGCATGAATGGAAAGCGTATTTGGTTTTTTGTAGTTTTTTAATTGCCGGCCACCAAACCGTTAGCAGGCTAATTTCTGCGCACGGCGGAACAGTCCCAGGTGTCAGTTTTGTTTTAGTAGCATATGCCAAAGTTCTATGATTTCTCGCCATTTCTAGCTTACTCAAACTTCAGCACGAAATTTGAAACCACCATTGTGTTTCCCAGCCAGTCCCCTAAAATCTTTAATAGATCATTAGGAAGACTTACAGAGAATTTCATTCATGTCGCTTAGGTGAGCAGCATTGGAAGATGGGAGCGCACAGCGAATCAGGACCAGAAAAGCTCCGGCCAAACTCACGCCAGCCAATCAGAATGCTGACCGCACAAGCCTCTCTGAATGGCACGCCGTTCTGATTGGCTGGCGCGCTCAAACACCCCCTTCAATGCTGCCCACGTTTGCGGCATGTGCCCGCGCGCTGGCTATTACTAGAATTGGTGTGTAGTTGAGCAACCGAAGGAGACACTGACTATCGCCTGCACTCCAGATTGAAGTTTTTGGTTCAGATCCGGCCAGGTCTAACCAGGCCTTCCATCACTCGAGGGTGGGTGAAGTGGTTGGCCAGACTCCTGTGGGAAGTACAAAAACACTGAAATGTCTCTCGGCCGGTAACAACAAGCAAATGCAAAAGGCAAATACGGATTCAACTTTCTGGACCTATCCTAATCGGGAGGTGCCAGCGCCAAGCTTCCGTTGCGTCTAGCATCCCACGACACGACACCGCAGTTTTTGAGTTCACATGAGTGCCATCGTGCTAACTGGCGGCAGCTGATGCTCTGGGACACGTTCAAGCGAGAGGATGAAAAGGCAGAATAACGTATGCCCCCTCCGATTAGGATAGATCCCAACTTGCCCCCACGACACTCGTAGAAGCAAAAGACGTAGCGCTTATAGAAAATATTGGTTATCGCCGAGTTTTACCTTTTGGATTCAATCTTATCTCCTACACGGAATCGAGGATACTTCAAACCTGATTCAAGCCTTGTGTAACCGTAATTCTTCAAAAGTGGATGCATGTCTCACCTTTCGGATCCATTCCCACTTCGATGCAGCGATTGAAGCGGCAATATCGGCAACTGTTCCGCTGGACTGAAAAAGGATTTCTACTTTCCCTAAGCTTTTCCAGCGGCGTTTAATTGACATACGCTACCAAGCCGAAATACTTAATGAGATTCGTTGGTTTTAAAAGCAAAGCATTTCCACTTAGCAGTCAGCGAACAGTTACGCTTAGCTTCACACCCTTGCTTAGGTAGTCCCAGTCCTAGTTTATTGCCGGAATGCTTGTTTTGCTGATTCGCATAGCAACAAGTGGTGGTTTTTGAATTTATATCAATTGGACGAAGAAGAGCGATGACTAGAAACGTATAAATGAAACACTGCCGCTCGCTCCACTGTGGATTATTCCATGATCAGTTTGATGGCGGACTAATGAGTGTTCTTCTATTACAAAATCGTGGATGAATCATGGAGCGTGCGATGGGATTCCAGAAAGAATTTGGAGAATTCGGTTCCTTTGAAAAAGGGGAAGTGATTTTCAAGCCGTGAGGGCTGGAACTGATCTCAAGTGTGTCATTTCGCATCTCAATGGGTAAAAACTCTTAATCGTCGATGACGAAGAACCAGTTTTGCGGTCGATGGATATGGTTGCGATAATATGATGCCATTGAGACCACGTTTCTTTTCTCTGATTGAATGGCTGGCGTGCATTTTCTAACGGCGACCTCAACTCGTCGCATTGTCGCTTCTCGACTGTTCTTCGAAGCTGTTCAAGAACTGACCAAATAAATCATATGCAAGTTGCGCAAGGAAACGTACATTTGTCGACAACACAGTTGTTTCCGAATCGACACGCGTAACGATACTTGCCAGTCAACGTCCGACGGAAGAATCCCTTGCAACCGTAGCAAGCCAGCACCTCAAGTAATGGATTTGAGAGAAGCCTTGTAAAAACTCCAGAAATGCGTGAAGTTCCCTTACCTTCTATGTAAAACAACTATTTTCTAAGACTTCGGAATAAAGTTTAGAGCAGGAAGATGGGATAAAGAATAAAGGACGGCGTTACGCAATCCCTTTTTGAGATGCGCCACGCACTCTGCTTCTACTACTTCTGTCGCAGAGGCTATTTAAATGTATATTTGGCCGTGCAGTGACTTTCGGTGGCCGGCTGATGAAAAGATCAACTTCTTATCCTTCCCATATAAGTACGGTACCAATTCACCGACCCGGGAAGGATGGAAGGCTTGGTTGACCTGGACGGGAAATCTGAACCAGGAACATAGAATCGGGTCACACGACAATCAGCACCTCCTCCATCTGCGCTCCACGCGCCCATTGGATTGGAGGTACAGGTAAACAAAGATTAGTACACAAGCATAAGTTACTGCTTTGTCTAACAGGGATTTTCGGCCTTAGCTCAATATTTTCCAAAGCTGACGTGTTGCGCTTGCTCTCATAGTGATGTTTTGTTGTCATCAAAAATCTAGCGCCGGACGCGACTCGAACCCGCACCTCCTGCTGACGTGCGAGAATACTCTACGCCACTGCCCACGGTCAGCAGAGGTGCGGTTTCGAGCCCCGCCTGGCGCTAGAGTTTTGATCACAACAAAACATTGCTATAAAGGCTTATACCCACCATAGCAGCCACTTGAGGATCAAGGACACTGACTTGCACCTTGCGTTTACGTTGAATCGTGGTGCGCGGTGAATTGGTATCAGACTTGTATGGGAAGGATGAAACGCTGACTTGTAGATCGACTGGCCACTGCAAATGAGGCCAAGTGTAGGCCAAATACGCATCCAAATTACCTCCACGACATGCAGTAGAAGGAAAATGCGTGGCGCATTCCATAGAGAGTTGATTAGCGCTTTTCTTCACTTTTGTGTCCTTTCTGTATTACGCTCTCACATACCTGCCACGGAGCAGTGGTATTCCAATGATTGCGAAGGCTCCACGGCTCTTCCTTTAGCTATCTCAGGCATCGTTTATAAAAGTGCAGAATATTGGAGCTTCTCGTGAAATTTCGAGCTGTGGTAATGGACCATTTCTCTAGTAGTGTGCTGATCCGCTGGTGGACACGGTGGAGAAATTTCACTATCAAGTTGATATTCCTTTGGACACCTAGTCATAATTCCGAGGACATCAAGCTATATGAAATGGGTGTTAGTGCCATAAAATCCCTTGAGCCGACGAAAAACAAAGAGCAAAAAAGGTCAAAAAATAAAGGCTCGGTTTCAGATATGACTTCAGACACACAACAAAAACATTACACCGCTAAAATGCATGCAGTACCATAGGGACCGGAATACTAACTGCTGACGTAGGATTAGATTCAGTTCATGCTATACTGCGTAATAGCAGCAAGTAGTGACCGAATGGAGTTAAAAATTTGCAAAAGAAAGAGCTCACCCCATAGTGAAGCTTGGCGTGGCCGTCACCGCACACTGCGCATATCGCTTCACCTGGAGCGTTCTTGTCCTTGATCTGGTAGGAGACGGTTGCATTGGCCGACGACGGCACCGACGCCAACATCATCGGCATTCTGAAAGCGAAAACTATAAGATGAAGAGCACTGGACGGAGCGGCAAGAATCATCTGCCAACTCGAGTGCTCAGTTCTCGTCAAGTGAAGCAATCTGTCATTTTAGACCACGCACATAGAACGACCGATACGACGCGCGTAACGAGTTCGATTTTCGACGAAATGTTGCTGCAGCCACCGCAAGATCTACGAGATGCTGTGGAAAATTTTTGAATTGCGCAAGCCGAGCACTAGAGGAGTTCAATTTTTTGTTTATTCTCTTACGTGATTTATTTTTCGCCTAATTTGCTGCGTCCGTAGATAGACCATTTCATGCGCACTATTTTGTGTAAATAAATATTTAATATTAAATATATAGACGACTTAGGAAAACAGTGACGAAAACTTCTCAAAGGCGATCGCAAAAATAGTGCTGCTGTAGGAAAAAAGGTGGTAAAAAAATAAAAAACCTTGAAAAAGTTAAGATCAAAATTATAACACCTCATTGTTACTCGCTTCAGCATAAAAATAAAAAGTAATAACACCTCATTGCCCTAATCATTTTCTCTTCAACAAGAGTACGATTATATTAGGTTGTTCCATAAGTCCTTGCAGTTTTTTTTCAACGATCCACTGCAGATTTCGCCGGCGGTCTCTTGCATAGTGCTGCATAGCCTTCGAGAGAGAAAGTGATTTGCTCTATAAGAACCTCTATTGCAATTCTTTTTTCACCATGAATTTTGTCAATTTTTAGGTCGTTAAAGTGAAAAGTGAAAAAGTGAAAAAGTAGCCATTTGCGCACCTGTACTCTCCGCTTAGGTTTGTAATTTTTTGCGCAGTTTTTTATAGCATTTGGAAGATAATGTTCTCTACTACAAGAATATGTGTTAGTGCTATCTGCTGATTTGTCCTTTATTGATTTTTAGGATATCAAATTGGGAATTCCGACTTTTCCGTCCGAATTTTTACCAAAACTCCGGTTCTGTGATTGGACTTTTTGGGTTGGTGTTATATGTCATTCGAAAGAGAATGTCTTGCTCTATAAGAATCTGTGTCGCATTTATTGATTTCTATTGAATGTCAACAAAATGCCAAAAAGAGAAAAATCGTCTTCACCAACAACTCCTTCTCCTTCTTCGGTTGTTGATATTCGACAGAAATCAGCGTGAGCCAATAAACGTGACACAAATTCTTATTGAGCTAAACATTCTCTTCCAAACGACATATAACATCAAGCAAAAAAGTCCAACCACAGAACCGGAGTTTTGGTAAAAGTTCGGACGGAAAGTCGGAATTCCCAATTTGATGGCCTAAAAATCAATAAAGGGCAACTGAGAAAATAGGACCAACACAGATTCTTGTAGTACAGAACATTGTCTTCCAAGTACTGTAAAGAACTGCGCAAAAAAATTGCAAACCTAAGCGGAGAGAACAAGTGCGCAAACGGCTACTTTTTCACTTTTTCACTTTCCACTTCAACGACCTAAAAATTGACAAAATTCATGATAGAAAAGAAAATGCAATACATATTCTGATAGAGCAAATCATTCTCTTTCGAAAGCTATGCAGCGCTATACAAGAGACCGCCGGCGAAATCTGCAGTGAATCGTTGAAAAAAACTGCAAGGACTTATGGGACAACCTAATAAAAGCTGCGGGCGTCATGTTGGAAAAAAGTCATGTCACATCATAGTGTCATCTAAACCTACCAACCTTCACGAAGCAACTGACCAAAGAACTGCTCTGTGATAAAGATAATGGAATGGACAACGGTGTGCAAAGAACGAAATAAAGATAAGAAACACGGCTCAGTGTTAATAGCGTAGGTATAATCGGAAGCACCATCAAACGAGATTTCTTTCAAAACCTAATTAGCGTCTTGGAGGTCACGTGTAGCGCAGTCGCAGGTGGTGCCTGCTGTCGCGTGCACCCGATACCAGGTTCCTGGTTCGGATTCCCGCCTAGGCCAACCAAGCCTTCCATCCCTCCAGGGTCGGTGAAATGATGGCAAACTCGTCTGGAAAGGATAAAGCGCTGACTTGTTCATCGCTTGGTCACCGCAAGTCGTTGTTTGGCCCGATAAAGATTCAAATCACCTGCACTACATACCGTAGAAGTAGAATTCGTGGCGCGTCATAAAAGGGATTGAGCGCGCTGTTCTTTACCCTTTAATAGCGTTGCGCAGATCAATGTCGTGTAACGAAGGCCGTATTAAAGGTAAGTTTCATTGTCAATTACTCTGCAACTCTTGCTACCACTTTTAGCAATAGAAAAGCCAATCTAAAAACTAAATTATAAAAGAATAAATAACGACTCTAATCAACGGATGACCTTGATACGCCAAGCATTCTACGATTGCAGAATATCGCGGAAGCGCTTTCAATGCGTGTTTGGCATATGCTATGACTCATGATGAGACAAGTCAGTGTTATATCCTTCTCAGAGGCGTACGGTCTTATTTCGGATACCCTGGAGAGAAGCAGACTTGATTATCCTGGAGCAGAATAGAACCAAGAACCTTGATCCGGCATGCTGAAGCACAGTCGGCGCCTCTATCGATTGCACTTCCAAATCAGTTTAAAGATTTAAATCTGAATCAAAAACGACTAGAAATCGCTTCTCAAACAAGCCGTGGTACGATGACTTTATTGTTTCACCGAATATTACTTGAATACTCAATACCACCTTCTATTATATTCGCACCGTGAATCCACGAATCATGCGAATGCTTGGCGCATCTAAAGTGAGACATTTTTGTTATATGAGAAAAGGAGTTGTAGAGCGCACTTTTTGGATAGGCGTGCGCAGGAAATTTTTTTCGGTTAAAATACATAGGGGCAATAGTTAGATAGGTGATAAATCGCTTCGGAATGCGACATGTACTCTTCTTCCAGCTTACCTAGTGATTAATGTATCGTTGTTAGCGGAAAGACAAGCCAATATTTGCCTAACCTAAAGGTATAGAGGGCTTAATTAATCGGCCGGAAACAGAACCTGAAACAGTACAAAGTGCATGCAGAAATAAGCGCCAGCTTCCTACTGCGCCAGGCGGCCTATTCAGCTTTGTCGATATGACAGAAACGACCTTATAAAAGCAAATATGCGTGGTAGTGCAATGGAAATAAGCGCTGCGACCACTGCATGCAGCCCGAATTAAAGTTCATTGTCCAAGCCCCGCCCAGGCCAGCTAATCATTTGGAGTCGGTGAGTTGCTACCAAGTGTGATACCAAACACTGTGTTTAGCATAAGCTAACCAACTCTAAACTTAATGCACAGACAAAGCATAAATAACCCTTCGAATTTCCTCCGAGACCCTCGCCTCGTCCTGTAGAAGTAGAATAGAATGCATGGATCATATCAAGGAGGTATTGATCAACGTCATTCATATACTGCATATGGACTTTAAAATAACAGAGCCTGTTGCCTAAATAGCTTTCTAAAAAGTGAAATATACAAGAACAGAAAATTTAAGCACGTCAAGGAAAATTTATGAGTGTCAATATTGGGCTGAATAATGCTGCAATGATAAGAGTTTTCAAGTTTCTGTGTCTAAACCATAAATCAGCTTCATGGAGAGTGGGACAGTTTTCTGACGGCGCGTCATTGTCTCCCCTATTATTGGTTACTTACATGAAACGTTCTTGAGTCACCAAGCGAATCAGTGAACGAACAGGCACGTGGCTCGGATTGCCGACCGCATTAATGAGTCGCTTCCTCCTCACGTGCATCTCCATCCTCCATCACTTCGCTGAAGGTTTCGGTGTACAGAGCTCTCGTAAACAAACAGCTACCGGTAAGTTCTAGCCCAACGGTCTACACTGCACCTGTAAATCGCGTTTACTCAGCAAACGCGGCGAACGTAAGCTGCCGCTATCACTGCCGGATGAATGTCAGGGCAGCTCTGCAAATAAAAGCGAAGCATGCACTGACAGTTTTGATCCACGTGCAAGCTGATAGTGGTATGTGTAAAAGGAATGTGGTGGCGTAATCGGAAGAGGCGCCCACTGTAGCGTGCACTCAATTACATGCTCTTGCTTCGGGTTTCCCAAGCCTTCCATCCCTCTGGGTAGGTGAACTGGTATCAAAGTTGTCTGCGAAGGAAAAAGCATCGACTTGCCCGTCGGCAGGTCAGCGCGATTCATTGAGAAGGCGACATAAGCACATAAATGGCTTACATGATGTCCTGTACAAATAGAATGCCCGGCGCATTCCAAGCAAAGGCTGATTAAAAGATAAATGGCATCGTTAACCATTACGTTTGGTGATGCCCCGCGCATTGTACTTCTAGTGGATGTGGTCGAGGCGATTTGAACGCGTATTTGGTAAATACTGGACTTTCTATGGCCACCCGATGGAAAAACCACTGTCTTACCCTTCTCAGACCAGTCTGGTTCCATTTCGTCGAACCCTGAGGAATGGGGGCCTTTGCTGGCCTGGGCGGGACCCGAACCAGGAACCATTGACTGCAGGCGCTAGCCGGTACCTCTTCCAATTGTGCCACCACGCAACTCAGGGAAAAATTGAGAGATGACTGTTTATGCTTTGTCTTCCACCATTGTATGCACATCGGTAATTATATAAATGAATAGGCAAAATTTATAAATAAAAATAAATCCAAATTGAAGAAAACAATCCTCTTAGGGTGAAATCCGTAATTCGCCAAATCCAATCAGGACTTCTTACCACGAACTCAATTTATCCGAGCTAATTGTTAATACTTCAGAGCTAAAAATAAGTTAGCCAAACATAAATTCTGACAAGGGACCCCTGGCTCAATGATATTCTGAAACGGTAGAAATGAAAAATGTATAAAAAAGAATCTTGATATTTTTAATAGTAATGTTTTGTTTTGCCGATTACTTGTGCCAAGACCCTTAATAGCACCCAAATTTCCTTGTGACTAGTTGTGGGAATTGTCTGGGTGGGGCGTTCTGTGTGCAGTTAAGCTGATTAAAATACTTAATCCTTGACAAAATTAAAATATAAATTCAATCGACAAAAGAAAACATGAATGATGCTGTACCGCATGCTCAAAAAACCACTTAGTGTCCGAAAACACAAACTAGGTAGCTGTGCAAACTAGGCTGTAAGTAAAGGTCTGTCAGTTTACGCACCTTTTGTTCAAAAGTCGTAACTCGGGTGAGGTACCACCTTTTGAGTAAGCCAACAACTGTTCCAGTGTCCATGTCTCTGCCAAAGCACAACTATGGATTGAACTCAGTTGAAACACTGATGAACTTTTAATAATTGTTCGCTGTCAAGAAATCCATAACTGAAGTCACGTTGGTTCGTATTTTATCTAAAAAGACAACCAAATGCTCGAAAAACCCGGTTGATAAGGCTAGATTTGTAGAAAAGATTGCGCCAAAGCAGGCTTGGAACATCTCTTGAACTCCCATCTCTATTGGAGACTAAGGGTCAGAATATTAGCCACTGTCTTGAGAAGCCTCTGCTTCTCCAGGTGCAATTCGAAATAGGAGCGAAGACGCCTGTCATGATAGTGGGAATTGAAGGTTCACCAGCGAGAGACTGCTAATTGCCAGAAGTATTCAGTCCCCTGTCCTGTTTTTCTCTCTTTTCTTTGAGATATCTTCAATCGATGTACATTAGCCTTTCGCAGCTTTTGCAGAGGTGCAGGCTCCATCGATATTCGTCCAGTGGTATGTGGAGAATCTTGATGTGAAAAAGGCGTAGCGAAAACAGTGGTTTCCTGCTTCAGAAAAAATTATGTCAGCCTCGGAAATGCTAGCAATTTTTGGAAGAAATGTTTGAACAGAAAGGAAAGCCAGTGGATTATCCAACGATAGTAGAAAGTGGAACATTACTTGCAACACAAAGCTATTTTACGGTCGGTCTCAGTGTTCAGAACGCAGGCGAGCTACGGAAAGTTGAGAGGTTCCCTTAAAACGTGCCTCATGGATGCCGAGGAACAGCTTCAGGTTCTATAGAAAACACGACAGAGGTCGTTCTTCGAGCGACCGGATTCAGAAAGAGTGTCACGGACATCGTGCACCGAGCGTTCGGATCCATAAGGCGTTTTCCAGAAGTCGTGCAACGAGCATCCGAATTCAGAAAGTTTTAGGTGCAGCAGGCTCCGTACAACGAGAGGTTCTAGTGTTAACACTGTTTACAACAGAGTTAAAAATTCCAATGTGGGCTCCACGGAGAGAAACAGGAAATAGACCATGTGTAAAAAAGCGAGAGCCATAGCTAACCTATTGGACTGCAAACGTTAATTGTTCCTATTTTTGTCCCTGATTTGCTTTTTCCCTTTGTTCCTCCTTCTCTGCCTCCTCCTTTTCTTCCCTACTAGTTTGTCGAACCTGCACCTGAAAATTCTTCTTCAACTACTTCCAAAAAAGACAATCTTCCTTTCTTATAACAAAGTGCATTTTGAGATTAAATAGTTCCCAGGGTTATATCGCTAGAATCGATGTGTGTATAGTTCGTCTAGCTCATCTTATCATTACTTTCTATTGCATTTGCTTCTCTATGTAGTCATGCGTATGAAAATTTTCTCCAAAATAAATAAACAAGTAAGTTGAATGAATGCATACATGTGGAGACCAAAGCTCCACCGTAAACAACTCAAGGAAACGTGGGACTTCGAGTGACAGGGTGCTTAGGATTAGCGAACAACTACGAACAACTGGTTGTTTCCTTTTGAAAAGCATAACATTAATCAGCAATGCAGTTCTATTCTGATTTACCTGAAATTGCAAACAGCGAAGCAAGAAAGCATTAAATGCAGGACTGTATTACAAAATATGGACATTCTTTCTCGGCTAGAAGAGTGGTGTAAAAGACACGTCTGCAAAGGATAAGGCGCCGGCTTGCTTATCGGCTGGCCAACACAAGTATTGCATGGCCAAATACGCATTCAAATCGCCTCCGCGACATCCTGTTGAAGTACAATGCGTGGCGTATCCACAAATAGGATTGATTAGCGTCGGTTTTCTCCTTTTTACCTTAAAAAATGCAGGAATAAATATAAACATACGCAGGTCATGGATAAAAGGATAAAGGACGTTGTTATCAATCCCGTATGGAATGCGCCACACATTATGCATCTTTGGTACATTTTGTGGAGCCATTATGAAAGCTTACTTGACTTATGTAATGACTTATGGTGACCACACTAGAAACGTTAGCGTTTTATTCCTCCCAAATAGGGCAAGTAGCACCTCACCAAACCCGAAGAGTTGGATGGCTTAGTTGACCTGAGCGGGAAACCCGAACCAAGAACCTGATTCGAGGTGCAGACGGCAGACGGCGCCTCCTACGGCTGCGCTAGCACGTGCCTCAGTAGGAATTTGGATGAAAACAGAGTGCAGATTTCATACATTACAAAGTAGATGATTCAGCAGTCTAATGCTTTATGCCAATATTTGGAGAGTAGACCTTGACATTGTTTATAGCCAACATTCTCTATTCAGGAGCTGTTTTAAAACGTGTAGAGGGTCGAGAAATTTAGCGGGCAAAGAGAGAATTAAAAGAGCTATAGGCCGGTTCCGTAACCTGTCCAACTGCCGGTGTCAGTCAAATACCTAGGCGTCAGGCGAAGAAAAGCAAATAAACATCGCTGAGCACAGGTTCACCAGTACATGTTCGAATAACAAGTACGATGTGCTCAAAGTAGTGGAATCAAGAAGGCCATGAGCAGAGAAGGTCGCCGAAGAAGTCAGTAGACGTAATTTAGAGATGGTGTCTGATGGGAGTGTGAATCGATAGCAGTGATAATGAACGCTCCGCCTGTCTCGTGTCCGAAGACGGCGTTTGCGTTACCTCAAGTCGACACCGCCATGCTGGTGATAGCGCATCGAATGGATGAAGCAGCTGCGAAGAAGGAAGCTCGAGAAATTTCAGATCACTGAAGATTTGGTGGGAAACGCGCGGAGGAGGAAGAAGGAATTGGGTGGAAGGAACCCGAAGGGGCGTCCGGTCATAAAAGGAAAAGGATGGGCTGTCTGGTGGTCGACTGCTGGCGACAAACAGAGCACACGAAACCGTCGTCCGACTCGCACTCAAATACCGCTTCCTCAGCACGCGCTGTTCTCAATTTTTCCGCGCAAAAAGAGCCGCCGCTCGGGCGAGCCGGGTTCGCAGCTTCCCTACGTGAGACCCCCTCTCGATAGATGGGACAGAGGCGAACTCACGGCTCGAGAAGAGTTTGGTTCTCTAAGGCACGGTGTTAGTCGATTTCTTTTTGAGATGAGCCACGCATTCTACTTCTCCTAGCGTGGAAGTATCACTGCCTCATGAAATTAGAATGGAGGAATGAAGCCTTGACTGGCTTGATCAGAGTTCGAACCAAGAACCTGAATTCGGGTGCGCACCTCCTCCGACTGCGCTACTTGGAAAATGCTACGCAGGCAGAACACCTGGTTGCTTTGACACTTCACCAGAGGTTGCCCACTCACCATCAGAGATAGAATGAAGTAAACAGTAGCCAAGAAAGAGTTTAAAAAACTGCCATTAGTACTCAGGCATTGATGTGAGAATTAAGAAACACGACATGAGAAGTCCCAAGTAGGGAAACGAGGATAATTTACTGTAAAAAAAGCTGTCAAAAATAAAAGAAGTCGGATAGGCAGGAAATGGGCATGAAGCGAGAAAATTGAACCTTCAGTTTTAAAATGTTTATTTAGTAAGGATATTCAAAAGTCTCCGTTGCAATTTCCAAAAAAGTATGGAAAGTGTTGGCTATAAAATATAAATATATAAACATAGATATATTATATATAGATATAAAACTACAGATATAAAACTTGAACACTAAGAATAGGTAAGCGACAATAAGGACATCGATTTAATTATTTATTTACTTATGTATTTATCTACGGGCGCGTGTAGCGCAGTCGTAGGAGGCGCCGACTGTCGCGTGCACCCGATACCAGGTTCCTGGTTTGGATTTCCCGCCCAGGCCAACCAAGCCTTCCATCCCTCCGTGCTCGGTTAATTGGTACCAGACGTGTCTGGAAAGGATAGAGTGCTGACTTGTTCATCGGCTGGCCACCGCAAGTCATTGTATGGCCAACTACGCATTCAAATCGCCTCCACGATATCCCGTATAAGTTGAATGCGTGGCGCATCCCAAAAGAGATTGAATAACGCCGTCCTTTATTCTTATCCTTTATGTATTTATCACCATGTGGACAACCACACAAAGTTAGAATCAGAAGACAAGAAAAAGGCAACATGAAAAAAAGGAAAATATGATCGGAATACCGCAAATTAGAGACAGCACGTTCACAAGTGAGCAAAGAGTTGAGCTACTATTAAGCTTTCTACGGACACTTGTCAGAAGCCTTCTGTATCGTTTTAGTGAACTTGAAAAACGCTTTTGTATAAAGAATTTGAGAAGTCGGGGGCAGTTCATGGTGTGAAAATGTCGATTTTACATTGGTTCTGGATCTTGAGATCTGGATCTTTCTTGTATCACCTCTGGTGTTAGAAGGTGACATAGAATAGAAATCGGGGAGACTATGCTTCTTCCCATACATTGTCCAAGCCTATTGCAAGCTTAGAATAAATCTCCAATGAAAAACAGTAGGCCCTAGAAGCAATGAAGGTAGCCAGGTATAGTAATTTTGTGGTTGGTAGGCCCTACATAGATACAGAAACAACAAGTTTAGGTTGGAAGAGTTGAGAATTAACAAAGGATCCTCCCAAGAGATCTGCATCGTCTTTAATGTATTTTATTCGTATTCAAGGTGTTGATAAGTTAATGTTTTTAGATGTCCTTCCTTATTACTTCTATTGTTCAACGATTAATCAAAGTTGAAATTTTGGAACACTTTCAGTCTGCACTTCTATCTTTTTTCTTTTTTTTTACAATTGGCTACACATTGATGACGAAATGGGACTTTTTCACTGCATTTTGATCCCCACGGAAAAGACAAATGGACAAAGAACTCCGTTACTCGTTCTCTTTTGGGATGCGCCACGCATCCTACTTCTCTCGCAAATAAGTAAATAAAATGTCGTGAAGGCGATTTGAATGCGTACTTCCCCATAGAGTAACTTGCGCTGGCCAGCCGGTGAACAATTCAGCGCTTCCCAGACAAGCCTGGTAATCAATTCACCCACCCAGCCCGGAAGGACGGAAGGTTGGCCTGGGCGATAATCCAAACCACGAAACTGGGATTGGGTGCACGCGAAAGCCGGCATCTTCTCTGACTGCGCTCCGTGCGCCCTAAGGAGAGTTCAAAAAGCGTTTAAAAAGAATATCAAAAAAGGAAATTCTTGAGATATCTCCAAAATCCACTCGGATTGGCATCCTACCACACATGTTCACTGATTTTTTCATTTGCCTGTCATCTCTCTTATCCGTCACTCTGGATTCTACAGTTGTTCACACATTCTTGTGTTATGTTTGATAAATTTTCCCATCCTTGGACATTTCTGTAAATGTGGTCAAAATTCACTGATCATCGCGGGGGCACCCCTGCATAATCCGGTTACTTCAATGGCATTCCAATTCAAACAATGCGCTGCAGAAGAAAGTTGCAGTGATCGATTACAGGGAACTGTGTTGCGATGGGAGTCTGTTGGTGAACTTCTGCAGGTGGTGGTGCAGTCCCACAGTACCCACAGAACCAGCTTGTCGCTGGTTCGCCGCACTCGTCACGTTTGTTATGACAGATGCGGTGTCGGCTGATATGAACCAACTGCTCGAATCTAACTGCCACCGGTTAATCCGAAGTAAACATTGGGAGTTTTGCACACGGCGACAATTAGTCGGACTGGACTGGACTTCCGTCAGTTCATCCGGTGATCGCTCGATCAAAATTTGCGCTAACTACTACTACATGTGTCATGTTTTCGGAGAGAGAATGTGTCAACCGAAGAAGGTGAGCCGAAGCAGTGTAAGGTCTTAATCTACTGGAAATGGAGACCAAAGCTTGGACAGCGCACTGCAGGATAAGTCATTAGAAAACCAAACAAGTGGAATTTTTAGGAACCATACGTATATATGGGATAAACCATGCCCTAAAAATTTAAATTTTGACTTTGTGAGAGCAATTTTTTCAAATTTCATAAAATCTTAATTTAATTAAATTTAAATTTCTACAGAGAGCTTGCTGATGAAGAGCCAACAACAATTATTTCTTGTCAGTGGTCAAACAAAAAAAGTCCCTTCCAAACTCGCTAAGCTTTTGGAAGTGGCAATAAGGATAAGAGACGACGTTGCTCAATCTTTTTTTGAGATGCGCCACGCATTCTACTTTTACGGCATGTCGAGGAGGTGATTTGAATGCGTATTTGGCCATGCAATGGTTTGCGGTGGCCAGCCGATGAACAAGTCAGCGCTCTATCCTTCTCAAAGAACTCCAGTACCAATTCACCGACCCCGTAAGGATAGAAGACTTAGTTCGACCGTCCATGAAATCCGAACCAAAAACCTGGTATCGGGTGCTCGCGACGGTCGACTGCTTACACGCGCCCCGCTCCCGGAAGTGACATTAATAAAAGGAAATCTGAACCGCATAGGCCAGCAGAAAGGTGCGAATTCCCGGATTAGATCACCTATAACTTCTAGATCAAGCATGTATTACCGACTTTTGAAGGCTCTGAGTTTGAACAGATTCTTCTCTAAAAATCCGAAATCCGATTTGAAAATTTTATCAGCACTCACTACCGCTCTACCAAGACATCGTAGCACTTTTGAATTGTTGGAGAAACGGACCCACAGGTGTTTACCTAATTATCACTCCAAAGGCAAGAAGCCGTACGAAATTTCAGTTCCTTTAACCAGAAGCCATCCGAAGTTGCAAGCCTAGCCGAGCTGCTGTCAATTCGTCAATGTTTGGGTAGGTCGGTCGAATTCTCTATTCTTTGCCATTCTCTAACCAATTGGACCCGAGCTCGCTACTGTCTAGGCCTGCAAGATGCGAAGTGGACACCACGAACCCAATGACAGTGAAAGGAACTTCTTATGAATCTCTAGGCTGTGGAGCCACTGGGTCAGTTTGGCTTATGGTAGCAAATCGGCATGTCTAGCGTAGTCTCAGAAGACTCGAGAAGCAGGGCGCAACAACTTTCTCAAAGGGCTGCAGAGGTTTTCCAGCGGACGATTCTCAGTGTCCCGTCTGCCAACAAACGATAAGTAGCCATGTTCGACTCTCCTTGAACCTCGGCATGGTAGAATCTGTCTGTAGAGTTGCTGAGCTCTTCACGAGGTTGGTAAGCGGCTTTAGCCCTACCTCAGTCTCGCATTCTAACCTGGGGTAGGTGCTGTCCCGTACCCCTGCTTACCCTGTGCGGCTTCCTTTGGTCCTTCAGTGGACTGTGGTGAGGTACGATACTCGGATTCTCTCCTTTGTTCAGGCTTCCAAAAATTTGACATTGAATTTTGTAAGGTTGAAGAGATGTTTGGTGGGGTAACTCCTTATTGACTTGACCCTTTCAGGCGCTGAAGAAGGCGATCCAGCCGAAACGGTAGCCACCAATAAAGCCGTTTACCAACCTCGTGAAGAGCTCAGCAACTCTACAGACAAACGATAAGTAATTCCATTTAAAGGCTAGGCTCTGAAAATTATAGTGCTTTGGAAGCTTGAAAATTATCAAGCAAAAGAAATTGTTGGAATTGAGGAATTGAAGGCTAATGGCTTTAAATTTAATGTAAATAGGTTCGTAGCCCAACTGAAACGGTTAGAGTCGCTCCAGAAATAGAAAATCAAAAAAGAATGGTTTAATTTTGCTCTCAATATCATAGGATTACTACTGCAGGAAAGCTGCTTAAAAATGTAATTTCCGAGGTTCTCTAAAATACCTGTAAAAATGGAGGTCAATCGACTGCAATCACAGCTAACCAGAACGCAAATCATCTTGGCCATCTGAAGGAATTTTGATTTGCCACAACTGGGTTTTATCCAGAGTTGTTAGAACGATGTTTAGTTGCGATCAAAACTCTTGCGCCAGGCGGGACTCGAACTCGCACCTTCTGCTTTCCAGGCAGCGACGACGACTTACGCCATACACCACCAGCGCTGTTTGACCGAACGGAACATCCACGATGTCCTTCTAGAAACAATTATCTATCAACAATCACCCGTGATATCGAGATGAGCCGGCCGCTGATATGACGGTTGGTCTGGGATGGAAATCTGAAAAAAAGAACGTTGATTCAGAGAACAGGAAGCGCCCATCCGACTGCTCTACCACGCGCCCAATCCTATCCTAAAATCTATGTTGAGACCGTCTGGCCAACAGTAATGGAAGATGTCGTGAATGTTTTGTTCGGTCAAACAGCGCTGGTGGTGTAAGGCGAGGCATCGCTGCCCGGAAAGAAGAAGGTGCGGGTTCGAGCCCCGCCTAGAGCTTTGATTACAACTAAACATCTTTCTAACAGCTTCTCTCTTCTATGACATCTGCTCTAGGCTTCAGCAAAAATGAAAACATCTAACCAGAGTATTTAAAATCCCGACAGCAGCAGCCTAACATAACCGCTGGCCAGACGATCTTAACATAGATTTTAGGATAGGATTGAACGCGTGGTAGCGCAGTCGGAGGGGGTGCCAGCTGTTGCGCGCTTCCAGTTCTCTGAATCAAAGTTCTTTTTTCACATTCCCATCACAGACCAACCAAGTTCTCCATCCCTATCGCGTTGACGATTTGGCGGAATAATTGTCTTCGAAGGACAAACTCCGACTTGTCCATCGGCTGACAGCCACAAATTAGAGTGGACCAAATAAGCATTCAAACTGCCATCACGACATCGTCTAGAAGATGAATGCGTGGCACATCCCAAAGAAGGAATCAACTGACGTCGCCGTTTATCCTTTATCGACAGATCGAACTTGGAAGTAATAGCTGGAATTTGCTCGCAAGAAATGACCTCAGACCAAGAGATAACTCATAAGGGTGGTTCTGACAGCAAGGTGGAGCTTCAAACACGTATGAGTGACACAGTGGCGGTCTACCCCAGCAGTCCACTCAAATTCAGCCGATGCGAAGTCGTCAGTGATTCAGCACACGAGTTCTCGCAGTTACTGGTTTTGGGAAATGGCAGAATTACTCCGGCACATGTGACACAGGCGCGTCGCGCGTTTGCACTTATAATGGAGGCCGTTAAGAGAGCGCTATGGGTGCACAACGGGCAGGTGGACGTGTGAATTATCCGCAGCATTGATCAGTTCGGCGTCAAGGGACGAGTTTGAGGAGTGGTTTTCAACCGGTTGAGGTTTTTGAACAACACTGGTACACGAGTAACACTTGAAAATAGGCGGAAGAAAGCGCTTGAAAATTACTATGTCTGAATAATTCAGTTCATGGGCTCGTGTAGTGTAATCGCAGGAGGTGTCGCAGGAGGTGTCGGCTGTCGCGTGCAGGCTCCTAGATGAGACTTCCTGCCCAGGCCAACGAGGACTTTCATCCTTCCGGGGTCGGCAAACTGTTACCAGACTTGTCTGGGAAGGATAACGAGCTCATCGGCTGGTCACTGTAAGTCATTCTATGGCCAAATACGCATTCAAGTCGCCTCCACACCCCGTAGAAATAAAGCGCATCCCAAAGAGATTGAGTAACGCTGCCCTTTATTCTTCTATCATAATTCGGTTGATAGAGTTCGTTGAGAACCTGTGTAACCCGCTTCTCTAACGTAACATTAAAAAAAGATGCAGGGAATATTTCTATTTTGATAAGCGGTAGATCCCCAGAGGCTGGATTCATGAATGATTTTACAGGGTTATGTGGTTAGAGGGTGGAAGCTCACAAAATCGTGGAGGTGGGTGAATGTTGGGGTAGAACTATATCGTTCACCGAAACGATATCATATCATGAATACCAAACTTGCTCTCTGTCACTGTACACTGTTGGTAAACTTATCCATCACCACTAACCCATTACCATACCATTCGTGAATTCACCCTAACCCTCAGGACATCTTGAGTTCATGAATTGTCAACATTGACTACTATCCCGCCTAGCGCAAGAATTTTGATCGCAACTAAACATCCACATAAGAACTTCTATCTTCTACTATAACAGTCGCTCTAGGCTCAAGCAAAAACATAAAAATCATTGACTACTATATTCACTTAGTACTAGTTGACCTAAAAAGAGAAAACCCTAATATCAAATCCAGAATAACCTCAACTAAAGAGCCATTAAATTCTGAATCGCTACCATGTCATTCTGCTCATAGGCGCGTGACTGTTGAAAGAAAGGCCGGATGTGGCATATGTGCCAATATTCGATCAAGAATTAGGATTGGGTTCAAGCCAATCAAGCCCCCCCCCCCCATCTTTTCACGAGATCGCATCGGACTTTTCCGGAGCACAATGGAACATTGTGCACATCATCCACTGTCATAGCGAAGTTTTACATTGACATTCCCAGTGCACTCATCCCGTAGAAGCTGAATGCATGGTGTATCCAAATAGATATAAGGACTAAGCCGACCTTTACAATCTTTGCTGTGCACTGTTACATGGACACATCCTTTGCTTAGAATCTCAAATTGATTCCAAGCTCTCCGTAGTTCAACCTTGCGGAAATTTCAGATTTTCAAGCATGTTGCGGCCATTAGAAGAAGGAGACGTCTCTTCCTTCCTGATCAGTAAGAATGTTATTCTACTTCTACGCACGTTAGTGTAGTCATTCTATTAGGAGCCAAACTTTCTCTGAGCTTCAAAGTAAGCAGTAAAGTCGAAGCTAGAGGAGCTCATTGGACGGCGCTACGCGTTTTACATATGTACCTATGCCGCTATAGTCAATTTAGAACCCTTTGGAGCTCATCGCTTGAGGCGAGCCATATCCCTAAGGGATAAATCAACGCTGGCCAGCGAGGGAAAACCAAGCCAAGTAGCTCGTGCAGGCGACGTCTTCGAGCTCAACAACGACTTGCATCTCTGCTTTACCAATAGAACAGCCACTGTTGCATTCAGCCTGAGATTCAACCAACTCTTCGAACTAGTAAAAAGGCGGAAGGTTGGACTGAATCGCTCCGAACCCAGAAATGATTCGTGGTACGAGCAAGGTCCGCGCTGTTCTCCTCATACCTGTTTGAGGTTATGTTAAAATAAAGGCAAATGAATAGAATAAAAAATAAAAAAATAAAAAATTAGTAGTATATTGTGCCAGACTTTTACTCAGCAGGGACTGAGGTTTCAAGTTCCGTTGGCTCCTATAGGCCTGGGTTTGCCCTGTGCTTTATGACCAGTAGAAACGAAGTAGTAGAATATTAAAATAATTAAAAAGAAGCCTGCTTTGAATAGTATTTATTAATTCCAGACAATGTATTTTGCCGTTCCGAAGTGGTGAAAGAATATAGCTACCACCAAAGAAGTGCTTATACATATTTTCGAGCATGACGTTGATATTCAATAGCGTTAGGAAAACCTTGGAGGAATGTACCCAATTGAGCCACTTGTTCAGCTTCTTTCTAGGGAATCCTGTTAGGCGACGTTTAAAAGCTTTCTATGTGAGGCTTTTGGTTGAACTCGACAAGGACTTTTCGGAAAAACACGTTTATTTATTATTATTTATTTATTATTAATACATCTATAGGGATGTGCCAACAGTGATCGAGAACAGGCCACGAAAAAATTGCCCGGAAAGAACGCGAATAGGAAACAAACTCAGAATTCAACTTGCAACAGCGAAAGCACTATAAAAGCTATCGAGAACATTGAGGAAAGGCCCATCATCTATGAACCTGCGCATCTATGAAGGAGAAAATAACCAGAGAAGGGTAGCACAGCCAACCCACAAGTAACATGCTCACTACTAAAAATCAGATCAGCTTGCTCATGGCATACTATGGTGTCGTTATGCACCTCAGTAAGGAAAAACAACTGAGTAATAAGTGCTGTATAGTGCCTACGAAGATGACTATCCATAGGCCAGCTGTATGTGTATGAGAGACAGCACTTTTGCCTGATGCTTGTAACAAGCTGTCGGAAACTGGCAGTATAGTAGCATTCAAACTTGATCACCAGATCCTGGAGCACATGAAGATCTGGTGATCAAGTTTGAGTGCTACTCTAGAGAAGGTACACTCCCCATCCGAATCTTATTTCCCCATAACTAGTAGACCTGGCTCTAGCAAACCAAATTATTCCGTTCACAGCCACAATGTATTCCTATCAGTGTTCAGAGATTTTTTGTCAACGTTTTGGTCTTTTCTAGATGCAAATTCTATGGATGCTATGAAGGAGTATCAGGGCGTATCCCCTCGCTAGACTGCATCGAAACCTGCTCTTCTTCTTTGCTGAATGCTGGATCGCGTGGCAGCGCAGCCGGAGGAGGTGCCGACTGGTGCGTTACCGGATTCCAGATTCCTTGTTTCGATTCCCTCCAGGCTATCCATGCCTTCGAATCCCATAGGGTCGGTCAACTAATGACAGAGCGGTATCGGAAGGATGAAGCGTTGACTTGTTCATCGGCTGACCACTGCAAGTCATAGGCCAAATGCGCGAATCCGCAAAGGTAGAATGTGTGGCGCATCCTAAGAGGAATTGATTAGCGCCGTCCTTTATCCTCTATCGTCCCGTACTGGTGCAACTCTGCCAAGCATACCTTGTTCCATATACCATTTCGTTTCAAAGAGTCAGAAAGCTCTTCTCGATACTATATGAGGTCAGTTCTCAGCTATCGCTAACATCGGGACCGAAACGGAATCGCCTCGCGTGACATCACCGATCCTAATTTGCATGGTATCGGTTACGAATTGAACTCCAGCGCTCGCAATCACCAGAGATAGAAATGACGAACTGATCAAGGCCATGTACGCGGCAAAGTGTAACCCCGTCGCTGCTGCTGCCCCCGCCACAGCAGCCGCTGGCGCGCCAACGAACATCTCCGGCTGGTTGCGTGCCGCCGCTCCAAATTCGATTTAGTCCCACGGTGTTTTCGTTTGGGAGAAATCCGTTTTTGCCGACGATGTGTTAGGCAATTAATCAATGAGCGGAAAAAGCTGGACAACTGTCGTGAACTGTTAGGAGCGTTCGATTTCATTGTTGGCTAAACGCCGACAAGAACAACTTGAAAGAAGTCGGTGTCCCGCTTGGTGAAAACGGTCCACGACGAGATTTGTGTCACGTTCGAGTTGGAAATTAAGGCTTTGGAAAACAGCCAAGGCCAAAAGGCCGAAAAACGCTACGCGCATAGAAGGCTTGAAACGTTGCTACTGTATGATGTAGTTCCAATGTTCTCGTACCAAGCTCGTTGTCAAAGATTCCTGAAAATGGTAAATTATAGACATGAAGAGGGTTCGGGACATGAACCCTCTTTATTTCTCTAATTTGCCATTTTCAGGTCGAACTGGACAGTTTTCAAGTCAAAGTGGACACATTTTAAACCAAATTGGACATTTTTCAAATTAAACTGGACACTCTTCCAAGCTAGCTTTAAGACTTTAGAAATCAAAGCGAACTCTTCCAAATTGAGGTGACCTTCAGGCAGGTTAAGCTAAAGACTCAGTAAGATGTTAGAATACTTTTTTGTTCAAGGAAAACATTTTTGAAATAGTTTGCCTAACCCAGTAAGTGTAATAATTTGATTAAATTTTTATATAAAAAACTGAATTAAAAATTGCTTTAAAACACATCCAAAATAAGCTTATAGATCAGATTGCGCCACGCACTAAAAAAGTTCGCTGTAACTTTTACTAGATTGATAGTGCTAATGCCACTTACACAAACCATCAAGGCGTGGATAGATGTTCTTTACAGTTGATTTTGTTATATCGTTAACAGGTGTCAAACTCCATGCAAACAGAAGTTCTGCTATCAATTTAATAAAATTCGCGACGTCTTGGAAGAGGGCATAGCGCAATCTCTTTTTTCGCACTAAAAAGTCGTCCTTAGGCAAACCTAAACCATTATTTCCCTTAAAAATATTTCAAACAACCACTTAATTTATGGTCTACGTGAATTTAAACTTTAAAGAAACTAAAAATTTCCTTTAGCAAAAAATTACTTTATCGTTTTTGGAGTATCTCTAGTTTAGTCTAAAAAAGCTCGTTTTTATTTGGAAGTGTTCGCTTTGATTTTAGAAGTCTTAAAACAAGCTTAAAAGATTGTATAATTTGATTTGAAAAGTGTCCATTTGATGGAGACACCGGCTGTCGCGGGTACCAGATTCCAGGCTCTTTGTTCAGGTTTCTCGTCCAGCCAAATCGTCTCTCTGAACTTGGTCAACGGAGTGGTACCAGACTTGTCTGGGAAGGGGCGCATCCCAGGAGGGGTTGACGGATGCCGTCCTCCATCCTTTGTCCTCAAGAAACCACCAGGATCGGAATACTAGGGACAACAGAAGGTTAGTTGAGGTCCTAGGACTCTGAGCTCTACTGAGGTGTCGGCCTAAGTGAAGATCTAGGAGCGTAGATGACTTTGGACTGTACCGAATTACAATTACATCAAACAGCGATCATTGATTGACATTGATTGACATTGATCTCAAACAATTCACAAGGAAGCAACAATTTTGAGGTTACTACTGGACCTTAAGGTAGAATGTTCAGAAGAAAAGGAAAATAAAGGAACAAAGTCATTTATAGCTAGAAGAGCTTGCCTTGACACTAGACTAGTTCTCTACTGTTTGCCTTTACAGTCCCAAACAGTTCCCGTCAGCATGGTGTATTGTATATGCAGTAGGGTACATAGTTTCCCTTCAAACTTCGATGTTAGTATGCTCATAAGGATGCGCCAGGTATTTAACGACGCATGTCGATTCCAGTGTCGATATTAATTTAAGGTCTGTCGGTGGGCATATCACTGTTCTGTTTTTATTCGAATGGGATTCGCTACGCATACACTTCTGATATTGTGGAGGCGAACTGATTACGTATTTGACCCATACAGCAGGTTAGGGTGGACTTTGTTAGCGCTTCTTGCTTCTTAGAATGCCCATGTACCAACTCTTCTACACCGCAAGAATAAAGGCTTTGTTTGGCCTAGACGGTACCCAAACTTTCCCCAACCCTTCAATTGCACGCGAGAGATCCCAACTGCGCTACTCGTACTAGCTAATGATTAGCCATCATTTTGAAAAGCGAATGCATCTTAAAACTGCTGCAGAATTTTTCTTTGAAAATTTGGAACGCCATAAACTTCTTGACGTCTGTCTTTTCCCTTTTTTCTCTATTTTTTGGGGTGAGCCGATATCTGTGAGAGAGATTTCGAGCGCTGTGACTGCAGACGACTTGGCGTATGAGATAAGATTCGGTTAACTTCAGGATCGTCCTGCTTTCAGGCGATTGCTTCCATGCTAGAAATTCAACAAGGACAGAAAAATCGATCTAAGTGTAAGAGTGCATGGCGCAAAATTATCAGGAAACGTGATGAACTTCGTATAACACCACGGTTGATCGAGCAGTATAGTGAAAAACTATAGATGTCGTTCTAAAAAACACGTGCGCTCGTCATAGCATCTCTTGTTGTGCAATGTCAGACTTCGTTCCAACGATTAAGATCAGTAACATAGGAAAATATTATAGATAAAGAAGCCGCAGAATAGGTGGATAGCAAATGCAAGATGTAATGGCTGTTGCAGAATAGAGTAGTATGTGCATACGCAGACGCAGCAAAGCTCCCGTTTAAAATGCGAAAGCATTTTGAGCGAGTCGGACGCTCGAAAGCGAATGCGGAAATCAATGCCTGTCGTGGAGATATTATCTGGCGATGGGTATCGGTCACGCTTAATAAAACCGGGTGTTCGTGCGAGTGAGTGTGTGCAGGTGATGATGTTTGAAATTCGATGCAGTCGTGTTGTTTCCAAAAAGGTAGTTCCTCCCATACTTCTGGTAAACATGATAAAAGTCTTCACTTCCGTGTATTGAAGGAGCTCTGGAGAAAAGCATAGTGCCATAGACGTCGTGCAAAGTTCCGCTTTTCGAATTTCCCACTACTGAAAACAAGGCCTATCTTGATTGTGCAAATTCAGAAGGTTGAAAGGGGGGCACATAAGACGATCTTTATCGGAGGAAAAGTCGTCGTCGTGTTAGAAATTCAAAAATTTTTCAACAAGAGCCAGACTTTTTTTGAGCTTCTAGCGCGTTGTAAGTGCCTTTAAGTCGGTGAGCGGGAATTCTAAAATGTTCTGCCGAACTGCAAGACCTAAAACCACAGCACTTCAGAGCCTGACCTAGGGAGCGATCGTAAAAGATGAGCATGTAATGCATACCATTTTTTCATCGAATGGGACACTGTCCAAATGCTCTAACAAGGAGAGCCTCCAAAGTGGCGGTGAGCCTTTGCGAATCAATTTTTACAGGATGTAGGGTCCCGTGAGGGAGTCTTAAACCGTAGTTAATTTTTTCGGAATGCTCTTCTGTGGTCGAAAAAAGGCGTGTGGAAGCATGATTGCGAAGTTCATCACAAAGTGCTGCCACTCAAACCAATGTGGTTGGTTGGCGCATTGGGTAGTGATGTCCCCTTTCGGGCGCATAGAATGGGATTTACGGTTCGATCCTCAATGTCGGCATAGTTTTTGCACACATCAGGTCTTCATTGTTATGTGCCTGCCTGATCGCAGGAGTCAATTTGTACACGATTATTGCTTTTAGCAAGTCTTAAGTATTCACCGCTATCACAACAAATTCATGACTTATCCCCGGAAGTGTATGTGTTTGTGTGCATTTACGGTATTGTTGTTGATATGATACAGTGCAAATACGCTCCAGGGTTACATTTGATTACTAAAGGTGTTAATCGAGCACAAATTGACTCCTGTGCTCACGCAAGTACATAATAGTAACGACGCAATGTGTGGTAAACTATGCAGACACCGGGGGTCGAACCATAATACCCACTCGGTGCGGCCGAGAGGCGACATCGCTACCCACTGCGCCAATCACTGCAGGGCATGATGAACTTTGCACTCACATCTTCGCACGCCTTTTTTCGACCATTAAAGGGCATTTCAAAAAAAAAGTATGGTTTTGAACTCCCCACACGGGACCCTACATTCTGTAAAAATTGCCTCGCAAAAGCTCACCGCCACATTGGAGGCTCTCCTTGAAATCATGGTTGTCGCTTTTGAAATCAAGCTTCCGAATCAAAATGAGTGTATTCTAGAACGAATCAGAGACTCTACGACATGATCGAAATAATTCTGTTTTCAAGGAAAATCTAGTGTGACGTTCTTTGAAATTTTTATTCAATTTCCTAATAAGTGAACGTTTATACAGGTTTAAAATTTAACATTTTTCGAAGAAAAAACAATGATTTGAAGCGTATTCTGATGTGTGAAAAAACGTTTGTGTTTTAAAATGTTAAAAAGAATAAATCGCGCCATGCGATTGTTTAGCTGATCACGATTTTTATTCGATTTAAACTTCAAACTTTTTAAATTTAAATTTAAATTTTATTCAACATGAATATATATATATATATATATATATATATTCAACATGAATATATATATATATATTTTAGATAAATGTTCTCGTTGCATCGTTAACTCCACGCGAACAGAACATTTGGCTTCAACAAAGGACAACTGGCGAAGCTCCGAACGAGTGCATTGCGCAGTCTCGTGTTCTAGCAACAAAAAGTTGTTGCCATGCCGCACTTAAAGCTTCAAATCGTTGTCTTTCCTTAAAAAATAAAACTTCTTCTAACATTTCAAACAATGTGTTCAGGTTTTGGAGTAAGCAATCGAATAAATTTCAGTGAAGACCTTACAAAATTTTCCTCGAATAAAAAAATCCTAAACATCTTGTAGAGTTTCACTAGTTCAGCATGAAAGATGCTCGATTTGATTTGGGAGATGTTCAGCTTTATTTAAGAAGCGACAGGCTTGCTTAAAAGAGTATCCAATTGGATTTGAAAAGCGGACAATTTGACGTTAGAATGGTAGATGATAAGGAACAATCCCAGTCAATTCATTGAAATTTACTTTTGAAATCTTGAATTTTGGATACTCAGAACATTATTCTTCTACGGAACTTCGTTGACGAAAGGCAATTTGATAGCATCTTTCGTCTATAGAATGACTTGCGCTCACAACTTGATGAGTATATCAGTGAATTACCCTTCGCAGACGCGTCTGGGCCTAATTTACCTACAACGGAGAGATGGAAGGCTTGTTTGGCCTCGGTGTGAGAACCGAACCAGGAACCTGATATCGGGTGCGCGCGAGACCGACGTCTCCTCCGATTGTGCTACCACGCTTTTATTGGACACACGTGCTTTTTTGTTTCCGCCACCATTTATTTACGATAGCCGACTAAAAAGCGTTGTCGTGCTGAGCACAAAGGGTTGACCACACCGGTCCAGTGTCCGGTTCTCTGGAATTTTAAAAGTGACTACATTCAATCTTTGACATCGTTCTCTGATTGCAGTTGAGAGCGGATATGCAGTTCGCAGGAAAGGATTTCCAAGGCAATTAGCCGAAGATATCTAGTAAATTACTTCTAACGTCAGGCAAGACCGGAAGACAACAAGGAGGTGGTCTAACGAAATCTTCACTCTTCTTTTAATATCTCCCATCCTACGAAGGGACTTCAAAGCGATGAAGTGGTTACGATAAGACGGGATCTGTCATAGTCGGAGGGGGCACGCGGTATTTTATCTCTCATTGCTCCTCCTAAATTTGTACCAGTGCTTAGCTACTACCATATGATGCGATGACTCTCATGTGAGCTCAAAGAACGCGGTGTCTTGTCGTGGAGCGCTGGGCAAAACTGTCACTGTTGCATTGCCCCCTCACGATTAGGACAGATTAGGATAGATCCCATTTTCGATGAGAGCAATGAACTCTGAAAGCTCTTTGTTCCCTTTAATGAAAGCTCGTTCGTCCCAGACTACTTTGGTATATGGCATTTCTCCTACAGTTGATTCCTTTGAGGCAACTTGAATGGTTTTCTGCCTTAAGCCTTTGTTATACTTCGGCGACGCTGTTGTCGGCGACGTCGGCGACAGTGCTATGGGAGCTGCTACGCAGTGTGTAGCAGCCCTCGCAATACAGCGTAGCCGACGCGTTGCCGAAGTATAACATAGGCCTTAGACGACGACGAACTACCCAACTGCGACGGCCAGCAGGTGGGTAGTTCGAGGTAGTTTGGGTAGTTCTCCAGAAGAGGCTGGTAGCAATTCGCTGACTCCAGAGAGATGAAGGACTTCGCCTAAACGCGACCTCAACCCTTGATCCGTGACGAGCGTCGGAGAAACGTCAATAAAGGCAAAGTAGTGTGCTTCCTAGAAAGGAATTCCCCGTTCTCGACCTGCTGATCTTCACCGATCTTTGTCTTTACGCCCTTATCTGCACAAGAAGGGTTAAACTTGAATGATCATTTATTCCAGCAGCTTACTCGTAGATAGTCATCACGAGCAGATAACACTGCACGAAACTAAGACTTCCTTGGTAGGGACTTGCACGGAGTTGGAATGCTCAACTGGCCGGAAGACAATGTAAACGCATTGTGAACCTCAGCATTCTTATCTAGTTTCGTATAGAATAAAGCACTGATGCGGCAATAACTAATGATTATTAGCCAATGAGAACGTTCTTAGAAATCGTAAGGTGGCACTTAATTAAAAAACAGTGGTCAGCATAGCAAATGATACTAGCTTTCCTTGACTACGTACCTAACGATCTCGAAAATACATACCATTTTCATATAAAATTGGATAGTTTTCGAGCAAAATGGGACACTTTTCAAATAAAATTGGACACTCTTCCTAGCAAGCCCAACTTATTTTGGTTTTGTAATCAAAGTGAACGTCTTCATTTAAAAAATGTAACCAAATTCTCCGAAAAAGTTAGAATAACTTTTTGTTTAAGGACAATTTAGCATGAGTTCCCTTGAAATTTTTGAAATTACATGCTCAAATAAGTGAACACACCGAGATTAAAATTGAATTTATATATTTTTAAATTTTCTTCAAGGAAATGTAATGAATTAAATGTCATCTAAAAATGCAAGATTATTAACTCTAGTTGAAAAAATAAAATATAATAAGGCAGCAATCACTAGCTTTGATAAAAAGGAGATTGCACCATGCACCTGTTTAGATCGTCGCAATTTCATTCAGTTGATAGTGCAAATATTGCTCGTTGAAATAGTGACACCAGGATGCTTGTGTGCTTTTTGTAATTGGTATTTGTGTACTGTTTACGTCTCTGCTGCTCTACTCAAGCAAAATTCTTGCTGTCTTCCAGCGCTTTTAAACAAAATTTATTTCATCTTTTTTCTTTAAAAATAATTTTTGAAAATTTTCAAAGAGTGTTTTCACTTACTGGAGGATCCGAAAATTTTATGGAAAGTCATACTAAATTTTCCTCGATCAAAAAAAGCTATCACCTTTTTTGGAAAGTCTCTAGTACAATGTGGACAAAGCACTCCATAATTTGGAAGATACTCAGTTTGACTTCAAGAGCGTACAGCTTGCATGGAAGAGTGTCCAATTTGGTTTGGAAGCTGTCCTGTTCGATTTGGGAAGTGTCCATTTTAATTCGAAAGTGGAATAAACGTTTCGAAGTATTGAGAATGTGTGGCAATCGAAGAGAGTGTGAGTTCTATCCGTCTTCATGACGTTCCCGAACGACGGTCGCAACACAGGCGCCGGTCACCGGCAAGTGTTTCGAGGGATTTTGCATTTTGAGCGTTTACGTCTACCAGATTATGCTAACTACACGGTGCCAGTCTCCAGCACCGCTGACGGAAACGGAATTTCCCGCAGATGACAGTTTTCTTGACATGGCTGTTTAGTGTGAAAGAGAAGGAATCCGGTGATCCCGCCAGAACCTGCCGTTAGAAGACCGCGTACCTTTGGAGCTTGTAGATCTTCGACGGCACGTTGTGAATTGTGTAGCTGGGCTCGGCCTCCTCCTCTTCTTCTTCATATTCTTCCTCTTGCTGCCAGTAGTCGAAGCTCATAATACCTGGAGGGAAAGCTGTAATGCGAGAAAAAGAAACACGCAAATGCCGGTTCGAAAACATTTCGGACGCAAGTAAAACAGGCGAAATTGAAGTTGGGCGAAAATGAGAAAAGAAATGTTCGAAAAGAAACAAAAGAGAAAACGTGCGTAGGAGCCCAACAAACGATTCAAGCGGTTCTTCTAATGGTAAGTAGAAGAACGGAAGAGAATAAAAAGTGAATCTGACGGAAAAGGACCAATAAGCTCACCATGTCAGAATGCAGCAAAACTATTCAGCAGAGTATAAGAAGTTCTATAGCAGCCGAGTGGTAGCGCACTTGAGGGTGGCACGGACTGTCCAGTTCAACCCTTTGCAAGATTCTTGGTTCGGGTCCTGCCTAGGCCAGCCAAGCTCACCTTCAGTCAGAGTTCGGCTAGTTGGCTCCAACCTTTATTTCAGAGAAATATAATAAGTTATGGAGCTTATTATCGCCTTCTCATTGCAAAATGTTCTTGGTCGATCTATTTTTCTATTATTTGTCAGATCAAATTACCTTCCAAACACCTCAAAGAAGCAGTACACGTGGCGCATCCGGAGAAAGATTGACTGACTTTACTTTTATGTTTATCTTTCTTCATCTTTTTTTTTACTTGAATTTCATTCCTTATCCATTAAAACAAGCTTAATATAAAATAACTGACCCAGTTGGAACCTTGGCACTTTCATATTTAGTGCCTACGGACCTCACGCATGACACTTTCAGAACAACAAAAATGTGAGAAAAAGGAAGAGTGGAGAGAGGATTTCTCCAGAGCTCTAAATAATGGATAATAACACCAGCCTAAAGCCGAAAACTATAGTGAAGGAAAATCTTCTTCAATTTTCGTCAGAAAGCATTACCAAAATCAGCTTTGAAGCAAAAAAATACAAAACTTGTGGGCTTATTCAAACCCACTTCGGGAAGTGGTTGAGCAGATGGAAGAGACACCGCGAGTCGAGGCTATTGGTTCTGCCCAGGCCAACCTTGTCATCTATAGCTCTGGGGTAGATGAGTTTGCAGCAATCTTTTCTAGAAACGACAAAACACTGACTTGGTTTCTTGGCATCCATCAGCTGGTCACCAGAAGTCATTGCATAAGTCAAATATGCATCCACGTTTCCTCCATGATATCACGTAAAAGCAGAAAGTAACGCATCCCAATCAAAGACTGAAACCGCCATGCTTTGTATTCTACCCTGATTTCTTACTGAATCCTTTTCGGACGGGTCACGAATTCCACTTCTCATATATGCGAATACGCACGCATCAAGCCTATTTAATTACGAGCGATTTGTAATTGAATTCACTGTTTGAAGTTTTATGAAAATTTTGCTTTTCGAGGAAAAATAATGGTTTAAGGCTTGTTGCAGAGTGCAAAAAGGGTACATATCAATCGCACTACATTGGGAGGTGGGAACTCACCAGCCAATCATAACCAATCAGAGCACTGGCCGAACACACGTCAGCCAATCAGAATACTGACCCCTCTCTGAATGACGCGCCAGTTTAAAGCGGAATGATTAGCTGGCGTGTCCCCACCCCGATGCTGCCCATATTCTAGACATGTGCCTTCACTTGTGTTTTCAGTGTTTTTTATTTATTTGGCCAGTTGTAGGTTCTATCAGATGAACATATCATTGTCATGTCCCTCGCATAGAAACCCTGTACATCCACACGCCGCACCAGGCGCTTCCTACTGACGGCACCAGTCGAAAGCTCTGTCTGTGTTAATTTCAAGAAAATTTCGTTTAGGGTCAGCCTTTCAGTGTTTTCAAAGAGCTTCTTTATTAAACAGATAGCGTACGGCTATGTACATCTCCAGTCGCTATGTAGAAACATCAGAAACGAAATTATTATTTTTAAATTCACACTTAGCGAAAGACTGCATCTTTACAAATTTTAAACATATTAAAAATGCAATAATATAATATATAAAAATATATAGTAATATAATATATAAAAATATATAATAATATAATATATAAAGGATAAAGGATAAAGGACGGCGTTACTCAATCCCTTCTGGGATGCGCCAGCGTATTCTACTTCTACGGGATGTCGTGGAGGCGACATGAATGCGTATTTGGCCATACAATGACTTGCGGTGGCCAGCCGATGAACAAGTCAGCGCTCTATCCTTCCCAGACAAGTCTGGTACCAATTCACCTACCCCGGAGGGATGGAAGGCTTGGTCAGCCTGGGCGGGAAATCCGAACCAGCAACCTGGTATCGGGTGCACGCGACAGTCGCGCCTCCGACTGCGCTACACGCGCCCTAATATAATATATATAATATAATAATGTAGCGCTCACGCCCTTTTACAGAAGGCTGAGAAAGAAATATCTGTAAGTTCGTCTTTGACAACGATGGAAAACAACTTCATAACGGAAAACAAATGTGTTAATTATTGTAGGAAAATACTTCTGGCAAATGTGCCATAGAAAGAGAAAAATATGCTTACAATAAACAAGTTTCAGTTCCAGGAAAAGAATTTCGAACTGTTTTCCAGAAGTCTGTCCAGAAGTGCTTTTATATCAAACATTGTTTGTGGTCTTTTTCTACCAGAATAAAGAGTATTTCACCTGTCAACCTCGCTGACAGTGAAGCAAGCAACAGTAAACATCGATGTCGAGGTTTCAAGGTGAGAGGACATGGAGACTCATGCACCGAAATTATTTTATTATTGTTTATTATTTTTATTATATTATTTTATTAAATAATCAATTTTCATCATTACATACCCAAAGCCATTGGAAGAATGTCAGCATTTGTTTCCAAATAAAATGGCTTGACCGTTTGCGTTAAATATGTTCGAGGAAATGAAACAGGATCAGTTTAAAGGTTGAAAGTACCAACAGTGACCAACTTAGAGTGAATAAGAGCGGAAGGATTCAGGTGAAGAAAATTGTTGCCAAAATAGGGGGCTAATTCGGAATTCGAAAAGTTTCTAAAATATTCTTTAAGACTTGTCAATATTTTTAACGCCCGTTTTGTAGGAATACCCACCCTCGAAAAAATTTATCAGAACTCTCCTTGCGTGGGGATAAGAGGTCTTTTGATGTCAAACGAAATTGATAATCGATGCAAGCTACGACGTGACCACTCTCGCACCTCAAGCAAAAGAATAGCGCCTTTTCTCTGCAAAACTTCTCACCAGCTCCTTGTAATCGTTGACGAAGTCCGAAAGATTATACGGCGGCTGTCCGCCGGAGAACAATCTGCGATCAGCGACAACGCCAACAGTCCAAGGCGATAAGTGTCAGTGATAAGAGGTTGTAGTTGCATGCAGTTGGACGAAGCGATCCAGTGTGTGGTGCCGGACGAAAGCGAGAGGGTTTGGGGCCCCGCGCCCGCCGTGCACCGCCATGCGGGACCGTCGGGGGAATCGTGATCGTGTCGGCGACGGTGTCGAGGGGGATTATGCCTCTCGAAACTCATTCATATGCCATCGCTCGGCCCTTCACACGTCGGATACGGTACGGAGATCAGCCACTGTTGAATGGAGAGGGACTACTCCCAAATAGGCGAGAGCAGGTTTCTAGAACAGTCCAAATAGTAAGTCCCAATAGTAAACATCGGATCAACTTTGCAAACGAATCACAATGCAAACCAAGGCCGAAAAATTTCCGTCAGAACCTCGCAACTACCATGCAGTGTACAGGGAAGTGGATAAGGAAGCATGAGGATGAAAAGGATAAAGCGTAGCGTTACTCAATCTCTTTAAGGATTTGCCACGCATTCTATTTCTACGGGATGTCGTGAAGGTGATTTGAGTGCGTATCTGGCCAATGACTTGCGGTGGCCAGCCAATGTAGCAGTCAGTGTATTACTCTTCTCCGACGAGTCTGGTACCAATTCTCCGACTCCGTGATGTAAGTCTTTGTCGGCTTGGTCGCAAAATCCGAACCAGGAACCTGGAATCGGTACTCGCGACAGCCGGCACCCTCTCCGATGGCGCCGCACAAGACCAGAAGGATACATATCGGTAACAAAGGCAGATAAGAGTGCCAGATTTTAACAAATGTGTGTTCTGATCTTAATTAATGGATAAAAGGTCAATGTTTTGGAGACAATTTGAAAACGTATTTGGGCTACAGTCATGGGAAAGCCTGCGTTTTGCCCTCCTATAAAGCGTATAAAAGTAAGCAATTCACCAATTTGAAACGTGAAACGAATGGCTTCTTGGACTAGATCGTGGAACGAACGGGAGACTTCTTGACAACTGCACTTCCGAGTGCCTTAATGGTACAGCAGCATTAAATCCTAAACCAGTTCAACGTTTTCTGCTTCACATCTTTAGAAGACTAACATGTTGCGAGTAGTACAGATGGAGAAGACGACAAGCTTGCGTGCAATCCTAATCAAACTTTAAGGGTCAGATTTTGCCCCAGACAACTAAACCTTATGTTCCTTAGGGGTCGATCTGTGTATTGGTTAAAAACACAGGCGCGGAATGAAAAAAACCTGATTTGTACATCGGATAGCCACGCCAATTCATTGTGTAGACCAAATTACCCTAACGAAATGCCGTAAAGGTAGAATGCGTGGCGCATCTCTTAAAATGATAATTTATATTTTATTCTTTCCTCTTTCTCCCTTATTTGACCTATTTTTATTGTATTTGGCCACAATGACTTGTGGCAGTCAATTAGTAAGCAACACAGCGTTTTACGCTGCCCAGACAAGTCTAGTTCCAATCCACCTATTCAGGAGGGATGGAGCCTTAATTGGCGGGGCGAGGTCTATACCGATAGCGTTGATTCGGGGAACGAGCGACAGCCGTCGCCTTCTCCGACTGCGCTACGCTCGAAGAATCACGTGCGCGTTAGAAGAACGGCTACGATATCAGTTGAGGCAGAATTTGCGGAAGATAGAGAAAAGTGCTTCAGCAAACCGATTTTTACTTTAATTCTTTCCTTATTAGATCTTCTCTATTTAGTTGTCGTTCTGAAGTTATGTGACGTATTCAAAACCTCTTTTAGAAAGCAAAGTGTTGTGTTAGAAACACAACAGCAACATCACTGTGCCTACATACTACAAAAATTGGCATGGTCGTAGCTTTCTTCTGAGTGCTGACATCAAAGAAAAAGGAAGGACAAGCTGACGAATGTGTTCGAATTAAGTGAAGGGCGCTGTTTTGCTCCTACGGCATAATTTCAAGCCATTTCTAGTTTGCGGCAAAAATTACGATGAACGTGCAGCCTCCAACAGCTGCAGCCGCTAGTCTTGGAATGTGTGACAAAACTCCATCGCAGTACATTTTTTGGGTCTATGGTCGGGGGTGCATTCAAACGAGCAGCAATTTTTGACCAATTTCAGAAAAATAGCAATAAAATAACGACAATGGTATTTGGACGTCGGGCAGATAAATGAGATGATGACACCCAACCCCCTCCCGTAGCATCGGCTATGGTAAATCCCAGTCCTTAATCAAGACTAAGTTGACTATCTAACAAGTGAGTAGGGTCAAAATGGATAAATGGAAGATCCCGGCGTCAATTACTGACCCTGCGCTCTACTCCTACATTATTTATTATTTATGAGACGCGTATTAAAAACCAAGTCATGATAAAAAACACAACAGCGAATCATCCTGTAAAATCGCAACCAACAGTCTGAAACTAATAGCGAAACCGAAAAAAGAGGCGGGAAAGCAGTAGTGTTATCTTCTAACAAACCTTTAATAAAGGCACATAAGAAACACACATTAGCGAGTAATCGTCCTCTTCGTTGACTTGCGTTGGCCAGATGCAATGCTTAACAACAGACTTCATACCATTCCACCAAAAATGAGGGCATGGAAGGTTTGATTAGCCTAGGCAGAACCCGAACACCGAACGAACGAGCCGGAGCCTCGTCCGTTTGCGCTAGGCTGTTCGCATTCAAATAAAGTTGCACAGCCAGGTGAGGACGATCTGCCAGTAACAGTTGACTGCCATGAAAGCCTACAGTTCTACTGCTATACGATACTGTGTTCTACTACGATTTCTTCTTCAAAAGTTTTATATCCAAGAGAGATTTCTGATTCATTTTCAGGTACGGTTTTCGACAAAGGCGAATTCAGTGGAAGCACCACATTACGGTGAAATGTCGTAAAAAAGGCAAATTTTACAAAACTAGGGGTAGCCTTACACTTTTGAAATGCATTGTAGAAGGAAACAAATTGACAGTGGGTATGTCTAGTAAGGGCGCGTCCTAGTGCAGTCGGACAAGGCGCCGAATGTTGCGTGCATCTGATTCCAGGTTCTCGGTTTGTATTCCCCGCCCAGGCTAACCGATCCTTCCATCTCCTTGGAGTCTGCATCAGACTTTTCCAGGACAGAAAAAGCCATGTGTTGATTATCAACCGACCATTGCGAGTTACTGTATATGCAAAATCAGGTTACTACAGTATACCTCGCAGAAGTTGAACACATGGCTCACTCTGGAAGCAGAATGACTACTGATGGCATTTATTGGTACAATAATTGCCTGGAAAATAGAAAACTGAAGTCTCTATAGTATGTTCTCGGCAAGAGACGTTGTATTGGTGAAGAAAGCATCCAAATGGCCCCAAAATGAGTGGTTAATCCAAAAAAGGGGTTGAAGGGGCTCATCTTTTAACCTTCATTGCTAATAAGCATAAAAGCCGCCTTTCGCAGTGTGGGTACAGAAGGGAAGAGGAAGGGCGGCAAGATAGAACCTACAGCTAGTTCCAGTGCAAACGATTAGCCGGACCATTACCTTTGTAACCGTTGGCTATCCGCAGATAGTCGCTTGTGGGAATTGCACTCGGCGAGTCCAAGGTCCGCCTAGGTTGCTGCGAAAGATCGAAAACCCATGAAATCAGCGACGATGAAGATAGAATAGCGAAGTGTTGAAGCGCGTAAGCGGGTGACCGATTCGCCGGGGTTCGCCGCGGCCTCGTCACCGCTCTCGTCCGAACTAGAAACCCCCATGACATCACTCACAATGACGATCTGCCCTTGGCAGAACAATGATAAGGTAAACACGAGAGACTGCTGCCTTCTGGATTTACTTGTAGACCGCGAGGCTTTGCACAATGGCTTCTTGGAGAGCAAATATTTTGATGTCATGAGAAATCAGGCCCGACTTTGTCATGTCTGTTTCCTCGTCTCCGGAGGTCCGCATATGACATACATCTGGTTGGTACGTAGCGCAGGTAACATCGCAGGCACGCATTTTATAGGAAAAGGCTTCTAAACGCTAAAACAGAAATACCGAGCCTCCTAGTGTAGACCCCCTCCAAATTTCTCCAATGGGTGAGCTGCAGCAACATACGGCCAGTCATCTGATCGCTTTAAGGACACAAAAAAGTGAAATGCTCAGCGACGTCATATGAAGTCATAGAGAAGAATGAAGGGCTATGAATCTATTGAAATTCTCTTATGAATTCTGAATTGCATAGAACTGACGATTCCCACATGCGTTCGAGAGGATCCATTTCAGTGGACTTCTTTAGAATATTTGCCAAGGAAACTATTCACAGCATTCTCTGAGCTCATTTGCTTGCTCAAAAAATCGTTTTCAATAACGACCACGAAGTTAGGAATAGTAACCGACAGGAGGGGATGCATGTGATTAACTATAGTTAGTCCTTTTTGCTTTTGTAACGATTAGTGCAACAAAGAGCGTAAAGCGCAAAGTGGAGGACGACCAGTACCTTTAGGACCTGGCACACATTCTATTTCTGGGCGATCTCGAGGAGGCGATTTGATTGCTTGCGGTGGCCAGCCGGTGAAAAACTCAGCGCCTTATCCCTCCCAGACATGCATATATCAATTCACGGAGTGAGGGGAGTCTTTGTTGCTTGGTCTGGGTGGAAAATCCGATCCGAGAACCTGGTATAGGGTGCGCGCGACAGCTGGCAGCTCGTCCGACTGAGCTCCCATCCCCTTCCTCCAAGTACCACTATTATTAATCTGTTAGAAGGATGTTTAGTTGCGGTCAAAGCTCTTGCGCCATGCGGGATTCGAACCTGCACCTTCTGCTTTTCGGGCAGCGATTCTACGCCTTACACCACCAACGCTGCTTGACCGAACAGCACATCCACGATCTCTTCCTAGAAGCAATGTTCGGTCAAACAGCGCTGGTGGTGTAAGGTGAAGGCATCGCTGCCCGGAAAGCAGAAGGTGCGGGTTCGAATCCCGCATGGCGCAAGAGTTTTGACTGCACCTAAACATCCTTCTAGCAACTTCTATCCTCTATAAAAACCGCTTTAGGTAAAACGCGAAAATGAACAACTATTATTAATATAATAACAAAATTCTAGCCATTAGTTAGTCTCTTTCTAGTAATTGATTATACAAGTTGAAAGTCCAAATTTAATAATTTGAAATTATGATAATCAATACTACTGTTAACAGAGTTCAGCGATATCTTGTAACATATAATCCTCTTGTTCACGAAAACTCACGGAAGGAGCGTAAAGGTTCGTCTGAAGAAAGCAACGAAACGAAAATTTCCTCATTCTCGTGGCTTTTCTGCCAACATTTTTGCCTTCTCTTTCTTGCTTCCATTCAGCTGCTTCTTTATAATTTAACAAGACATGCATTAAATGTTTGTGAACCAATTGGCAATGTGCTTCACATTTTACATCCGACAAAATTTTCAGATTTCCGGCTGAGTCCAATTCTCGCTTTCAGATAAGTCAATCTCTTTAATTTGCCTTTGTGTCTAAAAAAATTTGCCATATGAAATGGTGTTTTAGAGTCTACCTCAAAAGTCTTTGTCATTGGTCGGTTTAAGCCTCATATTTTTTTTACATTTGTTCACTCTCCATATACCGATATAGGTGTCTAACTAAACTGAACGCTTCTAAATTCGAAGTGGTAGGTTCCTAAATCACACTAAGAACGATGTGAAAGCGTCAAAACAATTTTTTCAAATCTACCTTAATCGCATTGGAGGGATGGTTCACAGAAGGTTCACATTTATCGCATTAAACCGAATTAGCGCAGTCTCCTTTTGTGATGAAACTTCTTCGCCTTTGGCGCATCAAAGTTGGCCCAGAAGGTTCCGAGAAACAGTGTGGAAAGATGTAGAAAATAAAAAAGTGACAAAGTGCACAACTGAGAGGAAACAAGAAATATAAAAGTCGAAGTTAGAAAATAAGGAATTTTGCATAAATTCAGTCAGAGCTGTCATTTTTTTCTTAAGCCAGCTACCCTATAGAGATTGCTCTTAAGATATAATACGTGAACAAAATGATTATTTTGTCAATCGTATCCCGTTCCCAGTTTGACCCGAAACATATATTCTGAAACCGACTGGTTTAATGCGCAGAGCATGGAGTTCAAAAAGAAAATAGTGCATTTAGATAGTCTCGAATCGAAATCAAAACTGCACAAAAGCACATCTCCTCCTCCCTCTCCAAGTTGCTATCACAAAGAAAACTAACCAGAAAAGAAGAAAAATTGGTACATGTCGCTAAGGCGCACTGCGAGGGCTGTGGGAACGAGCTGTTGCTCCTACAGTAACTGCGACAACCAATCAGACAGCGGCTCAGCAGCACAGGCAAGACACATGATTGGCTGCCTCGATTACGGTAAGGGCAATGGCTTGTTCACGCAGCCCTGCGGTGCTTCATCGCGATGTGTACCTGCAATTTTGATCAAGAAGGAATCAAGATGCAAAGATCGTGATTACTGAGCAGTGAAAACGAAGCTGTTAAAAATTGAAATCTGTCCAGATAAAGAGACTGGAAGTTGAGTTAGTGCACAATAGAGATAAAATAGCTCATAAACTGTGAGCCCAAGTGCACCTGTTGAAAATTCATTTTTCTTTCTAGAATAGTGCACCTCGATAACAAGGTGCAACCTACCTTTGCCGACTTTGCTGAACGAACACTATACCATTTTTATGTCGAATTGGAAGCTTTAAAATTCAATGGGACACTCATCTAAGCTAGCTTTAGGACTTTTGGAATTTACATGAAATCAAAACAAACTTCTCCAAATCGAAATGCTCTCCAGGTAGGTTAAACTACAGACTCAATAAGATGGTTAGAATAATTTTGTCCAAGGAGAATTCGATATGACTTTCTTTGAGGTTGTTTAGATTACCTGCCACATAAGTGTATTATTGTATTTAATAAAAATTTTGTTATTATAAAGAAATGATAGAGTGAAATTTGCCTTGAAACGCAGCAGAGAAGCAAGCATATAGCTCTGAAATCAGATCGCGCCGAGCACTCAAAAAGTTCGCCGCAACTTTTATTTGATTGATAGTGTAAACAACAGTTACATGAACTATCATAGTGTGGATATGTGTGTTCGATATAGTTCTTTTCGTTGTATCGTTCCATGCAAACAGAAATTCTGCTATCAATCGAATGAAAATCGCGACGTCCTGGACGAGGGCATGGGGCAGTGTTTTTTAGCGCCAAAAATGGCCGCCTTACTGCTCTTTAAAACAAGCTTTAAGTGCTATTTTTGAAAACATTTTTTTAGTAAAATTCAAACAATGTGCTCACTTATTGGATTAGTGAAAAATTTTCCTCGAACAAAAAATTATGCTAACATTTTTTGGAAAGTTTCAGTTTAATGTAGAAAAAATTCATTTCAATTTGGAAGAGTTCGCTTTGTTTTCAAAATTTTAAGGCTAGCTTAAAAGAGTGTTCAATTTGATTTAAAAAATGTTCAGTTCGAAGTGAGAATGGTACAACTGAACCCTTTCACAAAGGAGTTAACCCGTCCAACCTATAGATGGGGCCACCGCGCCGAGTAATCAGCGAAGCACTTCGTGCGAAGGGCTCGTATTCAGCTGGCTCGAGTTTCCATCTGCCTCTCTCACCCGCGGGCCGTACGTCCACGTGGAGTAGGCACTGCGAATGCGAGCTGATAGGTAAGGACGTCACGGCGACGAGTGCTTCTGATTCCTCGTACTGATAGCGGTCCGCTGCTAATGATAAGAACCCGTCAGGGCAAAAACCACTGGCGTTGATGAACTATGAGGGTTCGCTGCAGTGTGGAGTTTCAACGAGACTGCCACTAAGCTTAGCAGGTGTTCAACGAGGAAGAAAACCTGCAGCAGGTTACAGAAATAGCTTGGAGACCCTCCCAGCGGAATAAAATTTCAAACTGAAAGCACTTACATATCGTGGAGCAAAGAACGATCTAATTATGATTTTCAGGTTGATAGATGACCTTGTTGGCCTTCTCCTTTAGGAAATGAACTCATTCTCCTCTTCTAGCGGAGGGGTAGGCATTAAAAGATTCAGTTTCTTAGGCCAAGAAGCAATATAAGATCAGCATTCTTCGCTTGTAGGGCTGACACGAATTTTTGAAGTTTTCGGAAAAGCACACATTACCAAACCAACTCTATGAGTACAAAAACCTTGTCGACCACTATCTTCAAGGTATATCCTAGAACTCTCTTCACCATGTTGTTTTTTCACTCTTATTAACGCCTTCGCGTGGTTTTCTTATTCGATTGTTTGCTTTGTTGCAGAGATTTCCATGTGCAAAATAAATAAACGACTTCGTTTAAACAAAAATAATGATCGACTGTCGCCTTGGTGTTGAAGAACTTGGAAATGACGCTTTCGTTTCAACAGATAGTTTTCTCATTTTTCTCATTTAACATCAGTTCAGTTCAGGTGTGTCATATGCTCCTACATACTGCAACCAGATGAGGGCGAAGAGCCCAAAAAATTCAGCGTTTAACAAAAATCCTTTATATAAACAATTGTAGACCGCCGGGAAAATATTGAGGATTGAAAGAAGTTTAAAGTATAAGGTCAGTGTCGGTGTAGCCAATCTTTTGCGGGATGCACCACGCATTCTACTTCTGGGAACAATTTGGAGACCAACTGAATGCATCATTAACATTTACAATGATCGAGGAACAAGTTAGTACTGTATCCTTCCCAGATAAACTTAATACCATTTCGCCATCCTTGGAGGGGTAAAAGAGTTGATAGTGGTCTAGTCGGGAGTCTGCGAACCCAAAACCTGGAATTAGGTGCACATGATGGTCGTCGCCTTCTCCGATTGTACTACCGTGATTAAAAATGACAGAAAGGTAAGGGTTTTCAGCGCTCCAAATTTCTCCCGGCGATCTAGAGTAAAGTTCTCAAACCAGGTTTTTGAGAAACTCTGATTTTTTGTCGGTTCCTCATTCAGCTCTAAGCGGAAATGCCAACATTAAGTAGATTGAATAACTCTCAAATTTTGAGGCGATCAGCTGCACCTGGCTTGAAAATTCGTTCTAGTTCTAGGTGCTGTTGTGGAAGCACTCAGTTGTCACGGCAAGAATAATGAATTTGTCAGTGCGAGAAAAGGCGGTATCTCCAATTATTAGCAAATTTATTTTTCGAGTTATAATCCGAGGATTTGCGCGTAGCGCAGTCGGAGGAGGCGCCCGCTGTGGCGTGCACCCGATACCAGGTTCCTGGTTCGGATTTCCCGCCCAGGCCAACCAAGCCTTCCACTCCTCCGGGGTCGGTTAATTGGTACCAGACTTGTCTGGGAAGGACAGAACGCTGACATGTTCATCGGCTGGCCACCGCAAGCGCATTCTATGGCCAAGTACACATTCAAGTGCCCTCCAAGACTTCCCGTAGAAGTAGAATGCGTGGAGCATCCCAAAGGGGATTAAGTAACGCCGTCATTTATCCTTTATCCTTTAGCACAGTCACAGGAAAATCTGCCTGTTGAGGCATATTCCGGATCCTCTGTTCGGATTTCCCACCCAGGTCAACCAAGCCTCCCATCTCTCCTGGGTCGGTGAATTGCTACAAGACTTGACTTTCTTTCTAGGAACTTTCAGTGAAACTTGGTTCAAATAGAAGTACTAGAGAACTTCATATAATGTAGACAAGGAATGCTTGGCGCACCGTTTGGTTTTTGCGTATTGTAAACAGGAAACCTGTTCTCCCTGCTAATCTCTCAGCCTCCCTCCAGGCCTCAGATTCTGCAAAAGAGTGCAGCGATAGGAGCAGCGCCAACAGTATTCTCAACAGGTTATGATCAAGAATGGACGGGGGGGGGGGCGCTCTGCACCTGCACTGCAGGTCAGTTATGGGCACTGATGAAGTGCGTGTGCCCTCGAATCCGCATTATGAGCAAGGATTGGCATTAGCATTTAATTCGGGGAAACCTCGTGCATTTGCAGTGCAGTCAGTGCAGTTCGTAGTCACCTATCGAGGCAGCAAAAGTAACCTGTAGAAAACTTGAAAATGTTTAAAAATACAAAAATGAAACACATATTTTCAGCTAGTGTTCAGAACGAATGCTACAAAATTAAAAACGAAGGGATTATTTAAAAACAGACAAACAACAAACAACAGAAAGCAAACAGATGAAGCAGCAGTCCGTTACGTACTGCCGTAACTATCATGGCTCCTCGTTGATCCATCTACTTTGGAATGGGCCACGGATGGTGCATCTGTGGGATATCGTGGAGGCCTACTTGGCAGTGGTAGCGCAGTCGGAGGAGGCGCCGGTTACCCTGTGCATCTAATTCCAGGTGCTTGGTTCGGGTTTCTCGCCAAGGCCAATCAAACCTTCCATCTCTTCGACGTCAGTGAATAGTACACATTGGATAAGAATGAATCATCTTTGAATATCCGATCCGGATATCACGATCCGAATCATCCAAAATCCGAGGTCTGCTAAATTAGCGTTATTCGAATCATCCAATTAAGATTGATTATAAGAATTTCCTAAGATTTTCGATCGGATGCAATGTATAGTGAATAGGTACCAGATTTATCATAAAAGGACAAAAATACGCTTTGCCTTCACAATGCCTCGCAAAATTAGAAGGCGTGGCGCATTCCATAGGTGCTTGATTAAAACCGTACTTTATCCTTTACTGGTACCACGTTGTGGCTTAGTCCTTGCGGTGGAATCGAAGTTAACAAATTGATGACAAAAAGTATGAAGGAGGGGCTTAATCAATCTCCTTTAGGGTGCGACACGCATTCTACTTTTGCAGGATATCGTGGAGGTATTTTGAATGCATATGTGGCCTATACAGTGACTTATTGATGAACAAGGCAGTCATTTACCCTTCCCGACATGTTTGACACCAATTCGCCGACCTGGGGGGGGGGTGGAAGCGTTGGTTGGAGTGGGCATGAAACAGTAACCCAAACCCTGATTCGGGGTGCAGATGACAGCCGCCTCTACTTTCGACTGCGCTGCCGTGCGCCCAGTTTACAAGCATTTTCTTATTAATGCGTACATTTGCCTCTATTCTATAGTGTTCCTCGATTGTTATATTATATATGTGGATACCGCCGTGCTATAAATAAACACTGCATCAAAATATTAGCATATAGATGCTATATTTGTAAAATTATCCGAAACTATATTAAAACTGTTATTCGACCAGAAAGAGAAATACGTGGAGCGTATCAAAATCCACTCACAGAGAAGAGTTGAATGCGGGTGGCGAGGCAAAGCACTGCTATTTCCTCACAAAAAACCCCGAACGGGTGCAGAAAGTTCCCACTCAACTATACAGGAACAAATCACCGGTATCGGTGGGTGCAATTATGTCCGGATTATGCCGGTGATCCCAACGTGTTCATCGGCCGTGTGTAATCGCAGAAATCGCCCAGCACCACATCATTCACCCACTGAGAGGTAGTCACTGCGATCCACGTCCTACATACTATAGGCGGCCAGTTGAGGTGGTGATGGTCTTTTGTAGGTGGGAAACGGACGTCACGTCTCCGCTACGGCGATCCGTCTACTTCGCCTTTGCCGGCGAATAGCTGACGCCATTTACCAACGTCAGCGATGCGCAACGAGCAGCGAAATGCGCGAAAAACCTGCAGAGCTGCGGCAAAAAGTGACGTGTTGGACGATTCGGCGGACGAGAGAAACAGCGTCGAAACGCTCTCCGCAACTAGCGGACAGGCTGTCCTAAAAAAGGCGCCCTAGGATCATAGGCTGAGCCGTGGAGTTTACGGGGCCGAGGATTCGATAACAAAACTACAGCGCATTCTGTCACAACGATTTTTTGTCCCGATCCAACCTAGCGCCAGGCGGGACTCGAACCCACACCTCCTGCTGACCGGGCGGGAATGCTCTGCGCCATTACAGCACCGGCGCTGTTTCATCGAACGCAATGTCCACACCTCGTGAGACCGATCAGCATTCACTCATATACCAGGATGAGCCGGCCGTTGATATCAGCGTAGAACCAGTAAAGCTGAAGGTCTTGATAGAAACGATTCAAGTCAGGTTCTCTAACCTTCAAGGGGTTGATATCGAGGTTGTGAGCTGCTATAACGTGATCTTTAATACAGTACAAGTAAATTTCCACAGGATTTTTCTGCCAATGTAAATCAGATGTGATTCAACATTTGTTACTAATATTTATTACTTTACTCGTTGTGTTATTTTCAGCTCAAGCTGAACAGTTTTCTTGCCAAAACTATTTCTGTGAGGAGCCTGCAGCTTTTGCACGCTGTCCGTATTGCGGCCAGTGTTTCTGTTTCATACATTTTACGCCTGTGTATCACGGGAGATGAGGGTTTATACATCATGATGTTGAATACCTTTCTCATTGTTTTTTTTTGGTTAAAAACCGGCCAATAATAAACAAGTTGCAAGAAAGCTACTCTACACAACACAGCTGGAAAAATGCGCGATAACTTTGAAAATGGTTTATCCCCCTCAAATGGGAATTGAGAGTGAAGTGCTGAAGTGTGGCTCACCGTTAGACAAGGAACCTTTGAGAGAAGAAATCAAACTGGCCGAACGGATGGCCAGCGTAGTAAAGGACTTCAAAGCACGTCAACTCTCCACAGCGTAAAGCTGGAAACATGCGCAGGAAACGTCTAAAGATGGTATAGAAGTTAAAATCCTCCAAATCTCAACCAGTCAGTTGAAATGCAAAAACGCAGCAGCGCAGAAGGACCGAACTCCCGATCCCCTTCGCACGAAGCAACGTCACTACCCACTGAGCTCAGAGCTGTTTGCCCGCAGAGGCAAACAGCTCTGAGCTCAGTGGGTAGTGACGTTGCTTCGGGCGTGCAAGAGACTCCAGAACTCGTGAGGCGCCGATTCCACTGTGACTTCAAGGATCCCCTACTGCTTGGGTTTATTGACTTGGCAAAAATGAAACACATTTTTGTACCAATTGAGGGGGTGAGATTCTCCCTATATGACTCGATCTCCCCCTTCGTTTCATACTTTGTCCTTGTAAGAAACTGATTCCACTGAAATGGAGCGACCTTTGAAGTGCTATGTGCCTTGCTAACTCTCGTCCGGAAGCTTAGGAGCCTAGCTTCCTAGACGGGAGATTTTTTTAAATGATGTATTGTACTTTCTTATGCTTTTGAACCTGTCCGGTTCCAAACGGCAACCAGAAGGGATAAGTCGGATTCGAGAGGACTGTGCATCGAACGGATCGCCTGCCACAGTACCACATTAGAGCGTCAAAAACTTTAACGGGAAGTGGTGATGAGCTGTAAGAGGAGACCATTCGAGTGGGCCATCTCCTTATAATCCAGTCCTAGTTAAAATTTACGATTTACGACCCAAAATGTCGTCAATCGTAAGTGGTTAAAAAATCGGCAAAAATAGCCGTGAATCGTAATTACGCACACCCGTGATGTCTACCAATGGTAAGCGCTACTAGTTACTGACGCCGCAAGGACAGAGGAGTAGGTTGTCCTGGATTGGACCCGAACCTAAAATCGCTAAAGCGTTGAAGAACAAGCGCTTCTTCCGACCGCAGTGCACAGTCCGACATTCACGAAAACTGATTCCAGAAAGGAAATGCATAAACTTCCGCCTTTGTACATGCCACTGTTCACTACGGCTTCTCGATATTTAAACGAGAGCGCCAAGAATTCAAGCCGTGATTCACTACGCGTTGCCTTAACAGACATCAACGATATTCGTTATGCACAGTATTAGTCACCACTGGCCCAGTATGTGAAAGGCAAATAATCAAACAGATGACTGATAAATCTGAAAGCGTTCCTTTTGAGGACCAGAACTGATTCTTCGGAAATTAATAAACTAAATGGTTTGAAATTAAATAGAAAATAAAATGATTGATTATGAATAACCGGGTTAGTAAGCACGCAAAAAAAAGACAACAGCGAAAACTTCGAAAAAGTGCCTAAAGCACATATATGATTCTAGTCAAGGAACAAGTAATACTCTTGATGACCTCTGAGAGCATGATTCAGTACCGTAGCCACTACTATCAAGCAAAAATGGTGCCCAAATTCGAACGAGTATACAAATCTAGGTAGAGCGGAAATCTTTGGGTCTCCGCTAACCCGTCTCCGCTCGTCTAACCACAGGAAAAGAATAAAGAATAAAGAATAAAACTGGCACACTGTTAAACAGCTGGATCAATTGTAGCAGTGCATGTAGAAATCGCAAGTCAAAAAGTCAATTAATACCTAGCTGGTTTCGAGCCTCCATTTATCCCTCACACAGCTTCTCCTTGCCCTATATCAATCAAGAGGTTTCCAGATGAGGCGTTAATACATAGTCTGAGAGACATGAACAACTGGCGTATTCTTCACATTTCTCTGGGGTTCAAGGGATCGATTAATTTCAGAAATGCTTCACATCACATTCTGCATCACATTTTGAAAGTAGTGAATGTATGACCTATAGAAGGTTTTCATCTGCTGAACTTTGTAAAATATCCTACGACATCGTGCGTGCTATTGATGACACACCGTTTTACCCATCTGATTGTTTCTTTCATATTTATGAATATACAAAGGATAAAAAGATAACGGACGGCGTTACTTAATCCCTTTTGGGATGCGCCACGCATTCTACTTCTAAGTGATGTCGTGGGTGTATTCGGCCTATATAGTGTCTTGCGGTGGTGAGTCGATGAACATGCCAGCGCTTTGTCCTTCCCAGACAAGTCTGGTACCAATTCACCGACCACGGAGTGATGGAAGACTTGGTGTATATATACATATGCAAATATATGTAACCGTGAATTTAGATTTTTCGTATTGTTCATGAACTCTAAAATCAATAAAATGGATTATATTATTATTGCAAAATCATAGTGATTCGTACAGCAAGGAGCGAAAACACATTCATCCAGAATAACGGCAGCAATGGCCGGCAACAAGGAATGCACATCAAGAGGCGACCGTCGAACACTTGTCGTCTTGTTATAGCTTTTTGACGAGGTCGACGGTGTTCAAATAATGTTCAAACACCGCGAGGATCTTTAGACCAGAACAAGACCAGCGAACAGATGTTGACTTATGTGATGCGTCAGTCCATTGGTCGCCTGTTGGTCACTACCACTCGGCACCATGAGCACCACTCCAGGAACTACCGAGAGCAGCAGGAAATGACAAGGCGGTTAAAGGTCGGCGCTAAGGAATTCCTATCTGGGATACGCCACGCATTCTACTTCTGAGGGATGCCGTGGGTGCCATTTGAGCTAGTGTTTGGCCTTTTAATTTGTGGGGCAGCCGATGGACAGGTCAGCTTTTATCCTCCGTAAACAACTTTGGTACTAATTCACCAATCCCGAAAAGATTATTGGTTTCTTTATTGGTATCGTGACGGCTCCGAACAACAAACCTTAAGCAGGAGTGCACGCGACAGTCGACGCCTCCTCCGACTGCACTATCACGCCACATGAAAGGATAAAAATCATAAAATAAAAGAAAGGGATAAGGTTCAAATCAGCTGATCCATTTGAGAAAACAATCAAACAACAAACAGCGAATATTTTTTTAGGTTAATACATAAGTTCTTGCACATTTGAGCGCGTCTTCATTCAGAAAAAAATAACATCTGGATAGATGAACGAAAGCTCTACAATATCGTCCTCAGCATTCGCTTTTCAATCTAGTTCCTAGCAACTGGTATTATATTTACGCAATTTATGCCTCATCGGCAGTGTCATAATATGTTTAGTATAATACATATTCATTTCATTCCTCTATGCTCAATTCAAGAAATGTCTTCATGTGCTTTTTTTAAACGTCGGAGGTAGCGGTAAACCTCTAGATAATAGAAAAAGTAGTACGTTATTCTGTCTATCGTACTGTGTTTACTGATTTCTCTTTAAAATATTCACAGCGTAGCTTTGTCCAAATAAACAAAAACAAAAAATGAATCAAGTTGTCTCTCTTCAGGTAGCTCCTTCTGCCAACGGAGCGTTTACGGTAGTGGAGAACGGGGGTATTCTACGAGCCAAACAATTTTCGTTCATAGCTATATTCTACACTAACTCCAAGCTATTTCAATAAGAAAATCTAACAACATGAAGGAATTCGCTGTCCAAATTATGACAGTGTTGCAAGAAAGGTTTGGACGAAAACGTCGCTAAGGTCTAGAAGAACAACTCGGTGGCCACCAAGGTGTGGCGCTGGTGAAAGTATTAGGCGGTTGACTCCAGAAATGCATATTCAACTCCAAGTTGACCGTTATGAAAGGCGTTATGTAGGGCGCAGTCGGCTGAGAATGGTCCAGCGGATAGCGATGAGCTGACAATCAGTCGGCGCGGATTACAGGGCATTTTGTGGCCGAGCGGGCCGGCCATGTTCCGACACAAGCCGCCGACGGCGTACGCGCTGCGGAACTAGTTGCCGACCGCGTGGCACCGTCGACATGAAATGATCCGCGCTGATGGCCAATGTCTCCCGTGTCACTGCGCTTGCATCAGCGCAAGTGGTTTCAGAAGTCGGCGGCTCCTAGCAGGGTAAGATGACAGGCAACAGGCGAAACATCACTTTCGTCGGCTTCAAAGTGGAGCGGAAAATCAGTCCCCAAAACGACGTTCCAAATAGGGTAAAATTCCACTACTACATAACCTTCCAGCGCAGTCTTCGTAGCCTACAGGACTACCTCTGCCATTGTTAATATCCACGAGATTAGGTTTTGTACTTTTGTGTAGTTTGGGCGGTGAGAGCGCAGCGGAAGAAGCGCCACTTGGTTTCGATTTCCCGACCAGGCCAATCAAGCATTCTAGCCCGCCGAGGGCGATGCAAGGTGCAAGATTAATCTGGAAGGGATAAAACACCGAATCCACAGGACATCGCAAGCCATAGGCCAGCCGTTGTGCAACCATTTAAATTACTTCCACAACACTCCATAGAAGTAGGGTGCGTGGCGCCTCCCAAGAAAGATTGATTAACGTCGTATGTTTTCCTATCCTTAGCTTCATTTATTGCTCTGTTACACATTCACCTCAGCCGAAGCTGACGAGGTCTTTCTATGAGTCTAAATTTTTAATGAGTTTCCAAAGCTTAGGAGCTAAGCTTCATTTGTAGAAATGGAAACAATTAAGCATAGAAGCATGCCTTCCGCCCTTTCATTTGTGCGCTAGATAGCTCTCGGCTAACATTGTTGGAATTTATTCAAGTTGGTTGATCTCGATTGAACCGGTGGGTGCTGGTATGTAAATGGATGTTGCGCTCTCAAAAACATGGCTGGTGATGTAATGAACCAGCATCCTTCCGGGAAGGTAGTGTGTGCGGTTTGAATCTGGTCTGATGCAAGAGTCGATCGGAACTAAACGTCGTCTTACAGTATATACTCTCGTCGTCTTCAAAGTGCTCGATGCATTACCGCAAGAACCCTGCTGAACATCATCGTTTCAGTTATAAAAGACGAAATTGTGCTTTGCGATCAATAGAATTTGATGAGAACTCTTTCTCTGGGATTTTCTATGCTCTGATTAATTACTTCATCTACCATGAATCATAGGTCAGAAGGTTCTATCGTGCTTGCCTTGCCTTGTGTGCTTATAGGAAAGTTCCAGAGCGCACAAATAATATGGTTTCCGTTGGGCGCGTGTAGCGCAGTCGGTGGAACTGCCTGTTGTAGCGTACACCCGACCCAGTTCCTGATTCGGATTTCCCGCCCTGGCCAACCAAGCCTTCCATCTCTTCGAGGTCGGTGAATTGGCATCAGACTTGTCTTGAAAGATAAAGGCTGACTTGCATATCGGCTGACCACCGCAATTTATTGTATGGGCCAAATGCACACTCAAATCGCCTTCACAACTTCATGTAGAAGTAGAATGCGTGGCACATCCTGGAAACCTTAACCAACGCTGACCGATATCCTTCTTCCTTCATCCCGGAGTCCTTGCTCAGTCATGCTCGTGTCGCTGTATGTACCACAACTCTTTGTTTGAGGAAATCTTTTCATTAAAATCCGTAGAAGTGCTACTTAGGTAAGGCGTCGTCTACAAAATCCAGTCGGAATTTTCCCACCACTCACTGTAGATTTTGAACAACAGAGGCACTGATTCGACAAGCGCAATAAAGCGTCAAACAAGACATCGGCTGCCGAAGAAAAAAGGGTATGGACCGATTGCGTGGGTCGTCGAAGTTGCGCTTGGTTTAGTGCCCGAAATGGCCCAGTTTAAAGTCTATGCGACTTATGAGACCAACGTCACGAGCGCAAGAAGCGCAACGACGGCGCTGCTCGCACTATTTCCGTTGCCGCTCTAGCACGGCTTCTGAAATGGACCTCGACGATACGCGAGCAGGTTCGCGCAAACGGGTCGCGAGCGTAATGCGTCAGATCAAGGCGATTCGGCCCGTCGGCGGTCATCGAATCAAAGTGCAAACCATCCGAAAGCAGACCACGTGCATGACCGATAAGGAAGCCGTTGCCTGGCCAGGACGGCGCAGCTTTGCTTTGTGGGTGCCACTGTAGCAATTCAGTGTAATTTTGAGACAATAAAATGTTGCGGACCTGTCCTAGTGGGAGGGGGGAGCACTTCATCGAGTCTCTTTGTCTTCTTGGATAAAGGCGGTAGAATTACTGAAATTAATTATTTTACAAGGACAATACCTTGGCTAGCTCACGAGAGGACATTTCTCTGGAAATTCTCAGTCGGAGAGGTCATTCGGTTTGTGTTTGTTTCACTTCTTTAGCAGTGCCACCCTCCGAATAGGATAGATCCAGTGTTTTTCTCCCAGTGGAACGAATGTCTCCGAATGCTCCATCTACGTGTATCTAGGTCTCGAAGTCCATGTGGCCAACGACCTAGTGCCAGAGCCGAGCAGGAGGAAACGAGCGGCTTGGGGAGCCTTCAAGAGTGTCGAAAAGGTCGTGAAGAAGACGAAGAACCTTCGGCTCCGTGCCTACCTATTTGACACCACTGTTCTTCCTGCCCTGACATACGTCTCAGAAGCCTGGGCCATACGAAAGCAGGGTCGCGCAGCAAAGGAGCCACGGACAATGTTCGGCCTAACACCATACACAGCAGAGAAAGCATTCGGAATTTGTACCTTCGTCGACGCTCGAAGATCAGAGAGGCTGCCGCTTGGGCCAAATAGTCGAAAATTAGGTGGGCCGGCCACGCAGTGCGTTTCGTAGACATCCGCTGGGCGAGAGCCGTCACCGACTGGGTGGTGGGGGATGTCAAGAGAATACGAGGTCTCTCATCACCGCGTTGCTCGGTCTTCGTGAACGCCCTGAACGAGCGACATGATGCTCGTCGTATCCCATGAGTGATCCATTGGAACACTCTGGCCCGCGAAAGGTACGAATGGAGCCGCTGATGGCGCCCGCTCGATCAGCTCGATGATCAATGGGACGACAGGTGATACGTTTCGCCACGCGAAACCGCAAGAAATGAAGGAGGACTTACGCTGCTATTTTACCCCGAACCAGATGATAGCCGAGATTACATACCTTTTTCAGATTCGAGAGAGACTCGTACAAGAATGAAGAAAAGTGTGTTGAAAGCAGTAATTCAGTGCGTGCAATACTCGAAGGACAGTAAATCCATTGGAAATTTTTGCATCTCATTCCATACTGTAAGAACTGTAATGAGTTCGAAATTTTTTTTAAACATTTATGTAAAGTTCTGTCAAGAGAATACGAGGGCTCTCATCACCGCGTTCCTCGGTCTTCGTGAGTGGGAATCGTTTTTTGGAACGTAGCTGGCATTATTGAGTTCAGCGTGTAGGAGTAGGATTAGGCTCCGTGTGTGGCGTGCATTCCGATTCAGGATTCTCGATTAGGATTTCCCGCTCAGGCCACAGAGCGACCGATGTGACACTCTTCGTGTCTATAAGGATGCATTGGAACACTCTGGCACGCAAGAGGGACGAATAGAGTCGCTGCTGGCACCCGCTCGAGTAACTCGGTGATCAACGGGGCTACAGGTGGTGCATGCGATAAAGTTTTGCAAGGAATAGTCATAAACAGAGGCAATTCCTAGCAGACTCGAACCAGTATAGCTTCGGTTTCATCACTAGCCAACAGCCACTGATAATAAGGGTAGATCTAAACTTCAGTGTTGACCAGCCCTTTCATGGAATGCGCCATGCTCTCAATATGCAGGCTCGCTGGGAGTGAATGCGCATTTAGGCCGCGCGGATTTTGATTTGCTTCTTCGGCAAGCTCTTTCTTAATAAGTGACACGCATTCTTCGATTATCTCTAACATGTATCGAGGTGGGCATGACTTCTTAGAAAAAAGAAAAGCCGTCAATGGGAAAAGGTGGCAGCGACAAAAGCGAAGCTGCTTCATTCATACACTTCGATTTCAGGAAGGGCGACCGTATTTGGTTAACCACTGTGCTTTCATGCAAATATTAAGCAATTAATAAAAATTTTGACGCCTTGGATAATATGGTCTCGAAGGTCTCGATGCTGAAACTAGCAAAAGAAGGTTCTGAAGAGTATGTCTGAACGGGGAGAGCGAGTCATATAGGAAGAAACCCACCATTCAATTAGTATAAAAACGTGTTACGTTTTTGTCAAGTCGTTAAACCCAAGGAGTGCTGGGTCCTTGAAGTTCCTATGGAATCGGTGGCTCACGGTGCAGCGTGGTCTCGGACACCTGTGATACGATTGCCAGTAGGCGCGTCGGGTGCAGTGGATAGTGGCACTACATACTTCATGCGAGGGAGGCTAGGGGTTCAGTTCCTCTGCGTTGAGGTGTTTTTGCGTTCCAAATGACTGATTGTAATTTGAGTGCTCTTGATGTCTACTCAATTTTCAGTCGTTTTTTGGACATTTTTCCAAGTGTATGCTGTGGAGGGTAACATTCTTTCGACATGGAGACACAGTGTCTACTAAGAACTTAATCTATAATACAATCGCAAATTGGCGCTTATGCCTGTTCCAGCACCCCTTCTTTGTATGGTGATTCGAAAAGAAGTATCAATTGGGCATAATCCAACATTTTTTAAGTGACTATAACTATGTGGTTCTAGCGTTATTTTTTTGTCTTCATGCCTACTTCAGCCGTAAACATAATTCACGCGTTCGAAACAGACAGCCAGTCTTTATGTGCATCCCGATTCAATTTCAGTTTCGAATTGCTTGCAACTCAACTAAACGTTCCTGTTCTTCAGAGTGGAGGTAGAGAGTAAGGCACTTAGCTTCATCAGAATTATGTTCGGAAAGCGGATGATAATTTATTATGCTCGTAACAATATTCAGGGCCTATGTACATTATAGCTGGACAGTTCTTCATGAACCTACTAAGGATTCTGTGGTGCAATCCAAGGAGTAAACGTCTCTGCAAAATATGAAGCACTATGTGAAAGAATTCCACTTAAGCCATGTTGGCTTTAACAGAACTTCGTCATGAAAACATAAGGAATGTCCTATTCATACAGCCCGAGAGGGGCAAAAATGTGTCCATCAAGAGTTGGCCTGGTCAACACTGCATAGATTAGAGGGCAACAGAAAGCGTGATTAATTCGACCGGTATGCGATTCCGGCTGAGTCATGGTCAAGCGCCGAAGTTTGTCTAGGTTATCAGTACCGAGTAGTTTTGAAGTTTGCCGAAGGACAAATATTTTCTTCAACACACGACGATTATCGGCAAATCACGTACGCTTAACAGCGATGTACTAGCCCATTTGGTGCACTTAACAACTAACAATGAATCGGAGCAGATGGAACACATCATGTCTAACAGCCCAGAGAGCAAGCATTAGAATTGTAGACGAAGCAGCATGTTAAGAAAGTCCAGGAAGTCGATGTGATCGATAAATTTGTGAGTGAAATTCGCCGTGGGAGAAATTCCAAGGGCGAAAACAGTGATGAACTAGCCGTCGCCGATCGCTCACATACATACAACGTTGAGAAAAACGATTTCGTCAGCGGGTAAACAGAAATTTTATGCACATAAGCTGATTTTAATACCTGTCTGTGGTCCCAAAAGTCGAGAATTCGATAAAATTTTTCATTTTTTCGTATTTTTTCAGGGTAATAGATGCATTGAAATTTTCTCCAGATGTCATATCAAAGAAATCGTTTCGAAAATAAACCTATTGCCTCCTCATTATGAATAGCGGTGAAGGGTGAGGGTGCTGAAACATGTCAGTGGATGTAACACCGTGATGGCAGCGAACAAAGCAATGTAACTCAATAAAGGATAAAGGATAAAGGACGGCGTTACTCAATCCCTTTTGTGATGCGCCAACGCATTCTACTTCTACGGGATGTCGTGGAGGCGAGATGAGTGCGTATTTGGCCAAACAATGACTTGCGGTGGCCAGCCGATGAACAAGTCAGCGCTTTATCCTTCCCAGACACGTCTGGTACCAATTCACCGACCCCGGAGGGATGGGAGGCTTGGTTGGCCTGGGCGGAAAATCCGAAACAGGAACCTGGTATCGGGTGCACGCGACCGTCGGCGCCTCCTCCAACTGCGCTACACACGCCCATATGTAACTCAATAGCTCCTTATATTAGGTAACATTCTTTTATTCTTTATTATCCTATTATATCATCATCATCATTTTCATTAGCGTCTGTCCCACTTGGTGGCGGGGTCCGCTCTTCTGGTGTGGTGACGCCAATTCTCCCGATCAAATGCTTGATCAGGGTGCACACCAGGGATGAGCGGATAATGAAATTTTGAAACCCGGATAACGGATAACGGATAATTTTCCTCGAAAATGGCCGGATAACGGAAAAACGGATAACGAACAAACAACAAAAATTAAAACTCGAATTAAATCGATCTAATTTCAACGTCAGATCAGGAGTTGAAGCACTGTTAATTTATTAGCCATTCCTAGACGTTTTGATAGGTTTTTTTTAAAGAAGTGCAGGCGCCAAATTAACGACACCCTACGAGATTTTGTGATGATCAGAAGGAAGGCAAACAAAGAGCAACATTCCTGCCTTTCACCTGTTGATTGTATTGTTCTATTTATTTGCCGCCTAGTTCTTTTTCCAATTAAAGCTGCCGAAAAATAGAATGATCCTCGTAAGAGCAATTCTCCCGATGTTTCTTGACTTTTCCTGCTATGAAGATGTTTCTTGACTTTTCCTGCTATGAAGAAGGCGGGAGACGTCCAGCCGATAAAGTCCACATAACAATCTTGATTCTTCACCATTACAAGAACCGTTATTGTCGTTGCTGCCCTATAGCACCCCAAGATCTAAGGTACTTGGGCATGGAATTATCTGGGATAGATACAATACTAACTTTCTATCTGGTGATAACAGCAAACAATTGTGTAGGCCAATGACAAATTTAAGCATTCATGACATCTAGAAGGGCAGAATTATCCGACGCATTCCAAAAAGGGAGTGGTTCCCTGTGTAATAGAGAACTTGAAAACTTCACTAGAAAACTCACAAATATAACGAACCTGCATGTCTTGCAGCACGCGCGATTTTAAGTTTATTTAGTACAGTTTGTTGCACCGCTGAAATGTTTAATGGGGAAGTCGCTCCCTCAGTGTATCTGAACTGAACATATTTCCTTTTCGCTCGTATTCACTGCTGTATTGCTGTATTTGTTTCGTAGTTCACAACAGCATATGACTAAAAGCACACCTTTACCGCATGCAAGCAAATCGAACACACTGCAATCGTGGAGCCACATATGACACGGTGCAAAGGTCGGCGGTAAAAATTCATTCTAGGTTGAGCCAGACCCTGCACTTTTAACGGTCGCTAACAGCAGTTGGTATGCCTTCTTGGTATGAATGACTTGAGATGAATGAGCAATGCTATGCTTAGTAGGCCTCATGATTGTATGGCACATGCATAGCTACTCTGAAAGGACAGAATTAAGATATCTTTAAAGCTATGTAACCAGTTCTCATGTGACGAAATGCCTCAACTAACCCTCCTGGATTTGAACGACTTCCGCTGTTTTTAACAACCACTCTTACGATCGTGAAGGATCCTTTACATAGTCCACCCATCACCACGTTCAAACCTAGGAGTCATGTAATTTGTTGTTCGTTATCCGGCTCAAAATCGCCGGATAACGAACAACAAAACGGATAGGCCAAAACCCCCGGAAACCGGATAACGGATAACGGATAACGGTTAATCCGCTCATCCCTGGTGCACACCAGCCATCTCTAAGTCCAAGCGCAACGTATCTAGCCAACGTTGCTTCGGGCCTCCTCTGGGCCGCTTTCCAGGGACCACAAGATTCAGGCCAATCTTACACACGGTGTCGTCGTTAGCGCGAAGGACGTGGCCGTACCATCGAAGACGAGCTTCGCGCAGCTTCTCGGATATCGGGGCGACACCGAACCTCTGTCGTATGGTGTCGTTACGAACGCGGTCCAAACGCGTAACTCCAGCCGTCCACCGTAGCATCTTCGTCTCCATTACACTGAGGCGGCTTTCAATTTCCTTCGTCACGGGCCAGCCCTCAGCACCGTACGTCGCTACTGGGCGGACTACTGTTCTATAAACCTTCGATTTGAGGTGCTCAGGTATTGTCCTGTCGCAAAGCACCCCAGTCAGCGAGCGCCATTTGGACCAGGCTGCACTCACACGTGCGTTCACCTCCAACTTTAGGCTGCCATCGGACGTGACTGTTGATCCGAGATACTTGAAAGATGTCACTCGTGAGAGCTCAGTACCATCGATCTTAATAGATCCGTGCTCATTCACATCCGTCGTCAAGTATTCCGTCTTTTTGACGTTTAGCTTGAGACCGAACAATGCCAAACGATCGCACCACGCCTGTGCCTGTCGCTCAAGTTCGGTTTTGTCTTCACATGCAAGCATGACGTCGCCAGCATACAGCAGCGTCCAAGGTGCCGCCATTTGGAGATCTCGTGAGATTGCATCCATCACGACCACGAAGAGCAGTGGGGATAGCGCAGATCCCTGATGCACCCCTACAGAGATGGGGAACTCCATCGAGGTGCCCGCTGGCGCTCGCACTCGACTCCTTGGGCAAGAGTATAGAATGCGCACCCACTCAATAAGCTCTTCAGGGATACCATGTTGTCGCAACGCGTACCATATAACATCTCGCGGAACGCGGTCGAAGGCCTTCTCCAAGTCCAGGAAGGCAAAATGCACCGGTTTCTGTTTCTCGTGGTGCTTCTCTAGCAGAAGACGAACGGCGTCAATGGCATCAACGGTGCCACAGCCAGATACGAAACCACACTGATTCGTGGAAAGCTGTACGACATCCCGGATACGTCCGTCGACAATTCGCTCAAAGATTTTCATGGTGTGCGAAAGAAGACGAATTGGACGGTAACTGGCGCAGTCTGCAGGACTGCCCTTCTTCTTCCAAATCGGGATGGTCGTGCTTTGCTGCCAACCCTCAGGCACTTTCTTCTCAGCAACAACCTGATTGAAAAACGCAGTCAGCCAGTCAGCAGGGCACCAGCCCTTCGACTTCCACAGGTCAGCTGGCAGATCATCGGGACCAGTGGCTTTGCCTGACTTCATCTTCCTCAGAGCTGCTTCAGTTTCGCTCACTGTGATCTTCTGAACGGGACCGTACACAGGTGATGCAAAAGGAGCAGCAGGATGTTCAAATTCTACATTCGAGATTTCCTCGAAGTAGTCGTGCCATCGCTTCACAGCCCTCTTACGATCCATCAGAAGATGACCGCTCTCGTCGTTAATGCCAAAGAACTTCTCAATGTCTTCTGCTTGGCGACAGCGAGCTTTGGCGAGTCGGTAAATATAACGCTCACCATCGCGCGTTTCCAATTTTTTGCTGACATCAGCGTAGTATGCGGCTTTAGCAGGCGCCACTGCCTTCTTTGCCGCTTTCTTTGCTTCTCGATAGTTCCGCCAATTATGGACTGTTTTATCACCGATAAACACGTGATAGAGCCGTTTCTTTTCTCGGACTTTCTCTCTGACATCATCAGTCCACAGCCATGCCTGCTTGTCGACCCAGCGTCGTCCAGGCTTCGTTGTGCCGAGTTCGAGGCGTGCAGCCCGAGTTATCGCATCGGTAGCGTCCTTCCAGGTTTCGTCGACAGTTGTCACTGTCGGCAACCGAATGCGAGAAATAACTGCCGCTTCCTTCTCTTTCAGTCGCCACCATTTGATTCTAGCCGACCCACATCGCTCGACATGTTTACACCTCGAAGGTGTGATCTTCAGCGAGCAGATCAGTGGACGGTGATGCGTGGCAACCGTCTCATACGGCACGGTCTTCGCGTCTGTGACAAGGCCTAACAAGGACATAGTCAATCTGCGTTTTACCATTCCCGCTATGAAACGAGATGAGGTGGGAGTCACGCTTTCGAAATTTGGTGTTCACGATGGTGAGGTCATGTGAGTCTGCATACTCAAGTATACGCTCACCATCGGCGTTGCGCGACCCATATCCAAAACCACCATGACAGTTGTAGCCGTCTTTCGTTGCTCCGACGTGACCATTAAGGTCACCTGCCACAACAACCATATCTTGTGACGGTACTTCCGCTGTCTTCTCATCAAGCAGGGACCAGAACTCGTCCTTGGTTTGCTCGGAACAGCCTGTCTGCGGAGCATACGCAGAAAAGAAATGGCATCTTCGCTCTTCTACGGAGACAACAATCTTCATCAAGCGGTCATCGAAACGTTCTACGCTTGCAATCGCGTCACGGAAACGCTCGGAGACGATCACACCGACACCACTGGTGGTCCTGGGACTTCCACATAGAACGGCCTTGAAGCCACGTCCTATGTCCCTTGACTTGCTGCAGGACCACCTCGTCTCCTGCACCGCACAAAAATCTATCTTTCTTCGCTCCAGTGCTTCTACCAACTCGCACGAGCGGCCCGTCAACGTACCCACATTCAACGTTGCTACGCGGGTCTTGCCTACGTTACGGGACTTTCGGACTAACTCAGTTGCCCCCCGATGCCGTCCTCGCATCAGGGACCCTCGCACACTTTTCACACTCGCCGGGCTTTGCGAGTGCGCGTCGGCTCCCGCGGACGCCGTAGCATTATCTCGAAAAGTTTGAAACGCCATCAACCATATGATGTGACACAGAATGTTCGTAGGCCGGCCTGTCACTAGGGCCTGTCGCCTGCATTCGAATGTCCGTGTTTGGCTCGGCTTGCAAAAGCAAGCAGTTTCCAGTGGCACCACGTGGAGGAACGGACATCGCCACCTTATTAGCCCATTATATAATTTCAAATATCAACATTTTACAGCTTCATTTAATGCTTTCAATTTCTACCTTTTCTCACGTTCTATATAGTTTATTGTTTTGTAATTAAAAGAGAACAAGGATAAGGACGCCGTTAGTTAATCGCTTTTAGGAAGTACCACGCACTCCACTCCTATGTGGTGTCGTGGAGGCAGTCTGAATTCGTTTTTTTCGCCTCTACAATGACTTACGGTAGCCGACCGCAGAACAACTCAATGCTATATCCGATCTCCGGACGCGAAGGGTTTGGTTGTCCTTTCAGGGGAATTCGAACCAGAAACATGGAATCGGGAGCACACCGCAGCCGGCTCCTCCGCTGACTACGCTACCAAGCCCTTGGTAGCGCTCTATTCACTTAATTCTTGAAATACATGCATCAATTGAACTACGAATACCACGAATAGTTAAGAAATGGCTGCGATACTCTGCGCTACATTTGTAGAAATCCTCAATTTTCTTTTCGACGATCACTCTCACGAGGAGAGCCTCCAAACTGGTGGTGAGCTTTTGCCATGCAATTTTTAAAGGATGTAGGGTCGCGTGTGGGGAGTCCAATAACCATAGTTACTTTTTCGGAATGCTCTTCTGTGGTTGAAAAAAGCGTGTGGACGCGTGAGCACGAACTTTATGACCCCCTGCTGCCACCCGGCTAAATGGATCGGTTGGCGTAGTGGTAGTAATGTAGCTTTGGAGGAGCGAGGTCCTGGGTTCAATTCCCCTTGTATTGCTGCTTTTTCATTTTGCAATTTATCGTTGGTGGTGCTCCTTATCCTCATTTTCAACACACTTTTGAACAAAAACACGGCAACAAACGTCGTTTACGTTCATCGAGATCTTTGAAAGGGGAAGGTGAGAATTTTGACCTCCAGGTTCAGCTAGTAAACAATTGATGCCAGATTCGTGATCAGCACCCCAAATAACCCCACGCACATAGTTTGGGCGAAATTGGTGCTCCTGACATCATTCACCCTCACTCGAGCATGGGCCTGGAGCGGGCTTTGCACCTCGGTCTTCATGGTCAAACAAGGGCGATCACTGAGGTGTGAAGCCATTCGAGACGGAAACCAATTGAATACGTTAAACGGTGGAGGGCTACACAGAAGGTAAAGTATCGGTGCTACCACGTCCTTTTTTGAAAGGGTGGTAGATAGAGGCCTAGATGTTCAGTTTGTGAGCAGCGTATACCGCTTTCATGCTTTTTTGCAATATTCCATCATTGTTGAAGAAGGTTGGCACATCACTAGCTACTCTTTCCAGTTGGTTACTACGTTTTTGACTCCATCCATGCAAATAATATAATAGAATTTGCTATCTACAATACCTCATCTTGAAACAGCTTCACTGTTCCAAAATCAAAAGGAGCCATGCACTGTACTAGCGAGGTCAAAAAATTATAATAGTTTTTCATAGTTCGGTTACAGGTGTTACATGGAGTGCTGATTATGAATCTGACATCGGTTTCTGGATTTCCCGTTTTCTTAAGGAAGGCTAGAGAAGGTGTGAGTAAGTGAAGGTGGTGATGTCGGATGCAGCAATTTCGCCCAAACTTTGTGCGTGGGGATTGTTTGGGGTGCTGATCACGAACCAGCTTAACCTGGAAGTCAAAAATTCTATCCTTTCCACTTTCAAAGAGCTCGATGAACGTAAGCGTCATTTGTTGTCATGTTTTTGTTCAAAAATGTGTTGAAAATGGGGATAAAGAGTCCCACTGACGATGAATCGTAAAAAGCAAAAACAACAGTACAAGGGGAATCGAACCCACGAGCTCGCTCCTGCAAAGCCACATCACTACCACTATGCCAACCGATCCATTTAGCCGGGTGGCAGCAGGGGGTTATGAACTTCGCGCTCACGCGTCCACGCGCTTTTTTTTCAACCACAGAAGAGCATTACGAAAAAAAGTAACTATAGCTTTGGACTCCCCACAAGGGACCCTACATCGTGTAAAAATTGCAGCGAAAAAGCTCACCGTCAGTTTGGAGACTCTCCTTGTCAGAAATTTGAACTTCAAACGCTCGGGTTTATGTTTACACTTAGATCATTAAAGAATGTTACAACATTACTTCGTTTGTCAGCCACAGCTGTCCCGAATATAAGGAACCGTCTAGGCGTAGCTTGGCTCAGCTAAATCAAAGAAAGTTTCGAGTAGTTTAACACCGAATACAACTTCATAACCCTAGGAGCATTCCTAAGGCGTTCAGGGAGTTCGCAGAAAATTTGCAAATATTGAGGCAAACTGCTCTCAATATCTGCGATGCGATCGGTGAGGGTTAAACCTGTGTCACCTGTTTACCTAAAAAAATCTGGTGGCTATTTACCCACACCGTAGAGAAGGCCGACTTGATTGTCCGAAACGTACCACCGATCGACTTACCGTGCGAGTTCAGACTATACTTATGCTCGAATGACCCATTCGAATAGGTATTCGAATGATTTTCATTCGAATTTGAATACTCGAATTCGAGTATTCGAAAAATCGCGTTTTTCGAATGTATTCGAATTCGAATGTTCAAAAAATCGCGTTTTTCGAATGTATTCGAATTCGAATGTTCAAAAAATCGCCTTTTTCGAATGTATTCGAATTCGAATATTAAGAAAAATCGCGTTTTTCGAATATATTCGATTTCGAATGCTCGAAAATTTTCGGTATTCGAAACCATTCGAATATTCGCAATTTCCCAGAAAGCAAAAATTATTCAAGTATTCGAAAAGTGTCATTCGAATGACCAACAAGAATTTGTTTATCGGCGTATTTTGAAAAGGCTTGGTGGGTTTCTCGGGTAATTTGGGTCGCCAAAACGGTTCTGTCTGTGAATCAAAGCTGTGGTACGATGGTGGCTCGGTGCCCGGATACTGAGCGCCTCCTCGATACTAGTCACTTCCCGAAAAGCCTTCCTGTTAAGAGGGAGAACTTCCACAACATCTTACAATGTTGAATTGCAAAAAACTTTCCACGGAGAATCGCTGCAGTGGTGAATGACCGATCGGGGACCAGTAATCGTCGCCACCCCGATTGGTGAACTCTGAGAGAAAACCACTTTCACCGATAAAAGTATGGATAGTATCAAGCGATATTGATTGCCTGATCAATCTGTGACATGGCCTTCTGAATTAAGGCGCTTGCTGGAGACGTCTGGATATTTTCCAGTATTTTGTGTACCTATTCTACGCTAATTTTTTGCACCTGTTCCTATCAGTAATTTCTGACGCATCGACGATCGACAGCTGTTAGCGCGCTCCTATATAGTATCAGACGTTCTTTAGCTCTTAGAGTATGGACATAAGGGTTAGTTTGATCTGGACCAGTTTTGCATTCCACTCAAGCAGTTCTGGAAGCTAATTTCGCCGTAAACGTAATAACGTAAAGGATGAAGGACAGCAGAAGGAAGGATAAAGGTAAATTCTTGTTTGGGAGGGACCAAGCATTCCACATTTATTACTGCGCCTGTGCACAGCGGCCGAGGAAGAGTAGGAATTGTTAACAAAAAAAAATTGAAAATGATGGTTCAAGCGACGCTTCAAACGGACGTTATTTGTCCTTCACGCTGCAGTTAAGAGTCTGAGACCACAAGCTAGCAAATGTCTGCAGGATGGGCGTGAGGGTCAACAGGGTGCGCTTCTGTCTTCTGCCACGTCGGGTGTCTCCTGGTGCAGAAGAGTACCTCATGAAGTCGGCTTTGTAATTTTCGTCACGCTATGCTCTTCTGCTCCTCTGTGGTCTGAATGCTCTGCTTCTGGATTTCGTTTCTGCAACGACTACAGTTCCGCAAAAGCTATATTATAAGGTAGGACTTCACAAAGGGGAGACGGCGTAGGTCGGCCGGATGTTATCGATCGATCTATTTTTCTGAAGTTTACCGTAGTTTATCAATATGTTGGCTGGAGAATAATTACATTCACAAGTTCATCGCAAATAAGAAATATTTATTCATACGAAATGAGACTGGCCCTCATGGTTAGCCTATTCCGAGCTACTTGCAATACATTTTGTGGCCGCAAAATCGACAGTGTGATATTTCACATTTGTAGATGAGTAGGACAGACTTGCTACAGATTTACATGTAGTACTTTGTCGTCAGTCCTTCATTAGCTGCCGCTAGGCAAAAGCATTGTTTCATGAAAGTTCTTTAACAGTCAGTCTGCCACCAATTTCAAAAAGGATTGTTTTAAAGTGACCTAGAAGCTTACAGTGGCTCAACCAGATAATGTTCCCTTCAAATGTGTTGTAAACCTTCCGTTTGTTCCTCATAAGCAGCAATTAACCAAACATTCCTTTGAGAAAAATTCGTATTCCAGTAAGCAAGGAAATTAGACGCTTCCATAAGCCTTTTGATCGTTCTACGTGTAAGTTCTCTATCTGATTTTTACGACTCACATGGGCTTTATGAGATGCCTGTCGATAAAAACCTCGTGCTTAACTAGGAAGGGATCCGTTATGTATTGCTTCCCTTTTCTCTTCTGTGTTGCCTTCTATCATGTCTATAATACAGCCTGATTTTTCATTCGAATTCGAATATTCGAATCGAATATTCGAAAAATCGCGTTTTTCGAATGTATTCGAATTTGAATGTTCAAAAAATCGCGTTTTTCGAATATATTCGAATTCGAATATTCAAAAAATCGCGTTTTTCGAATGTATTCGAATTCGAATGTTCAGAAAAATCGTTCACTCTGGAGCATCTTCAAACCCCGCCTGATTTGATGAACGCGTTCCTTCTCTCAAGGTCATGAGTTTCTTGACAAAGTTTGAGCCATAGAATTTCAAGGAAAATCAAACGAAAATGACGCATGAGTCAAAACACCGTGGGAGTGGTTCAAAAATACTAGAAGCCCTATTTACCTTAAAATATGTGTACTGGGGTTTTTCTGCACTGTAAGAGGTTACTTAAAAATCAAGGCTTCAGTGGTTCCAACGAGAATCTGGGAATTTTAGAAGAAGCTCGGTACTAGAAGACTTTAGAATGGGCCTATGTAATATTTTAGATGCGCTTTGTAGGACGAAATATCAAGTGTAGCTTCTGCACTCAACCACGGGAGATATTTACGCGCTTAACTATTGTGGTGGTCCAAGGAAGCGCACTTGAATCTATGAGGACTGCCTACAAAACATTCGCTTCTTTAAATCAGATTTTAGTTCAAAATCAAGGCTTCAGTGTTTACTCTGAGCGGGTTCCACTTGATGAGCAGTCGCTAAAATAGGAAGGTTGTAAAGCGGTGGAGAGGCTTATCAACAGTGAAAGGCAATGCTCATCCTTATCGCGGCAAATGAAGTCCTTGGAGTGCATTAACTGCATCATCGAAAGAATGACTATCTGCAAATGATAGCGGTAGGAACAATTGGAGAAGAGGCACATAAGCTGATGAACGCAAAGATGAAGAGACATGGACATGCAGGGTTCCGGCTTTGTCGGTCATCGAGAATCACGAACGTGTTGCTTTCGTGAGAATGTCGAAAATTAGGTGGACCGGTTTCATAGAGGATTTTGGTACTCCTTTAGACCAGAGCTGTAACTGACTGGTTTCCGAAGAATGTCAAATAATAATAACAGCAGTATGTAGGGGAACACTGTCCAGAGATTAAAAGTTTTCTGGAATTCGCGAATAATAGACATTTCGCTCTTCACTTTCAGACCCTCATCACAAAAAAGGATCGAATGTACTACAAACCCCGACTAGGAAACTCGAAATGGATAACTCAGACATACCCTCCATTATCCAAAGATTTTGGCTCGCAGAGCAGCTAGATGTGTGTTGATAGAGTAGCAGGCAGAAGCATCCCACAACAACAAACCATTCAGGTACGCCACCGTGTACCTCAACAGGGAGATTCTGCAATAAATTCGCATGTGATGTTTAAACGAAAACGCCGCCACGCTTTATGTGCGGCTTATCACATGCCGTAAACCGGATCGAGGTACGGCGCTGTATCACTATGCTTTACAATTGCCGTCGTGCTGGATAAGACACCACTGTCTGTCCTTGTCCATCACTTCATGAACTCGAGGGACCCCTTAGCGATTTTTCTGCAGTCAACAACTGCTAAAGCAGTGGGGAAGACAATAGAATCAGCTGCAAATGTATAAACAAGGAATCTTCAAGTCATTATATTATTATAGCAGCAGCTTGAAGCATAACGCAATAATGATCAAATAAAAGGGTAATGATGAGAGAAACATTGAAAGCAAGCAACAACAACAGAAGACATGTTAATTTCGCCTCTGTTTCATACAAAACATGTTTAGAGTGAGCTAGCCCGAGCTGAACGAATGATATGACGCTCTTCGTGTCCCTCGAGCAAGGAGGATCCATTGGAGCCCTCTGGCACGCGACAGGGACGAATGGAGACGCCGCTGGCGCCCGTTCGAGCATCTCGATGATCAACTGGACGACAGGTGATACAGGTGATACCCGAGTTGGGCGCATGTAGCGCAGTCGGAGAAGGTGCCGGCTGTCGCGTGCACTCGATTCGGAGTTTTTGGTTCGGATTTCCCGCCCAGGTCAAACAAGCCTTCCATCCCTTCTGGGTTGATGAATCGGTACCGATTCATCTGGGGAAGGTAAAACACTGAATTGGCCGTCGCAGGTCACTGAACAGAGTGCGGCAAATTTACCCATGCACTAAAAATTCAATGGCATTTTGAAATCAAACTATGCAGATCAATTCTAACTACCAAATTTATCGACCACAATCATGGCAATTCAAAGCATGCCAAGAGTTTTCAAAATGATCGCCTTCAGCCTCCACACTGTCCATCAGACATTCGACAAACGCCTCCCATGTGGCACGCAGGTGCGGCTCATAAGTTTCGTCCCAGGATTTCAAAAACGCTTCTTTATGAGAGTTCAAATTTGGGTGCCTTGTAAAGCAGGCTTTTTTCTTTAAGACAGTCCACACAGAATAATCCATCGGGTTAAGGTCCGGAGAACTGGAGGGCCATTCGTCGTGTGTGATGAAGTCAGGCAGTTGCTTGGCGCACCATTCCTGGACCACCTTCGCTTTGTGTGCCGGAGCAGAATCTTGTTGAAAGCACCAATAGGCTTCTCCGAAGTGGGAATCGGTCCACGGCTTGAGAACTTTTCCAAGGATATCCTTGGAAAAGTTCTCAAGCCGCTGCGTTGATTTTTACGCCCGCTTCTACGAAAACAAGTGGATTTTTTCCTGAAGATGTGACTCTTCCCCCCAGCACAATGGAGTGAGGCTGTTTCGCACTTTTCTGAAGTCGTCTTTTGGCGGTAGCATCAGCAAGCGAGTCTTCAGTAATCCTCTCATTTTCGGAGTTAAAGACTGAAAAAATGTAAGAATCTTTTCATCGCTAAAGAGGATGTCTCGAGCGCGTGCCACCGTGAATCCTTGCAGCAATCTTTTACGTCTCCCCATTCCCCTCTTCTTTATCCACCGATGCCTAACCCCTTTGTACTCAAACACGTATGGATTCCACAATGTTCAGTCAACATATCTCAGATGAGTAAAGCAGAAAAATTTCGGAAAAAAGCGGAAAATTTTAGGATGTTTAGGTGCACGGGTAACTTGGCCACACCCTGAAGAGGCCAAATATCGCTCCCACGCCGACCCGTAAAAGTAGAATACGTGGCTCAGAAAAGGAATTGACTAACGACGTCCTTTATCTTTTTTCCTCTTAGCATCGAGTTGAAGCTACCCTCTTTTAAAGGACAACCGGCGAACTCAACATCGAGACGGATCTCGCAGCTCCGACATGAGAGAGATGCCTATCTTAGTGACCAGCGGCCGTGTGTAGAAGTGTAGAAGGCCGGGTCAGTCACGTAGTAAGGATACAAGAGGACTGGTGGACCAAAGGAGCACTGGAGTATTTATCCCGAGGAAGGTTAAGCACACCTGGTGGGCCTAAGCGCTCGTCGCACGGCTGACCCAACTGACATTTCAGTTGGAAACGAATCAAGTGTTCGCCAATGTCACCAAGTCCGAATGGCGACAGCACCCCAGATGATGATGTTCCTTCTGAGGAAACCATGACATAGGTGGCAGCTACAATTGACGATGAGAAGTTATTACCACGGCGAAGCCGTTAAGAAGCCCCGACTGGTAAAGGATAAAGCACGCCGTTACTCAACCTCTTTTGGGATGCGCCACGCATTCTACCTCTACGTATGTCGTTGAGGAATTCTCAAAGCGTATTTGGAATATACTTGCTATGACTTGCGGTGTCCAATCGATGGTAAAGCCAGTGTTTCACCGTTTCACCAATAAATCTTCTACCAACGACCCTGTTGAAATGTCTGCTTGACCTGAGTGGGATCCGAACCGACAACCCTTGCTCAGGAGAGGGAGCAACAGCCGGCGTCTATTCTGACTGCGCTATGAGGCGCTCCAATATCATGCAACAAAATCTAAAAATGAAGAAGAAATTTTGGAGAGAGATACAGTAATGATCATATGAGTCGTGTAATAGTTTACACGACGTCGCTTCCAATACAGCCACCAATATGCCACCGCTACGAATCGGAAGTTCTGCATTCCCTGGTCCACAAAATTCCCGGCGTTTGTTCGCTTTTGCATTTTAATGATGGGAACATTTGGAAAAGCCAGCGCGCACAGATGCAACAGTCTCTCAGCAGTCGCTATTCTTGATTTAAATGCTCGGTCGCTCGCAGTGCTGCTGCTCAAATGACGTCAGCGAGACGTCGAAGAAACCTCTCAAAAAAGGCCAAAGGTTGAAGGACACTGATAAAGTCGGAGGGGTGGAGATATGCGTTATTACGAGAGCCAAGTCGGCTGCTAACCATCTCCGTTAGGGAGTTCGATCTGCAGAGTCCTCATAGAACCTAGCGACAGATTGCCAGGCGCTAGAAAAGGTAACAGTTCTCTAACTCTAACCATCCACCTGAGAAATAGAACCGTCTAAGCTTATCTGTAAAAACCGTTGTTGTCAGCTCAACCTCACCACAATATAAAGGCTAAAGGACGGCGTCGCTGCATCCCTTTTGGGCTGCGCCACGCATTTTACTTTTATGGGATGTCGAGTACATAGCCAATTTGAACGCGTCTTATTCGGTCGATACAATGACTTGTGGTGGCCAGCCGATACACAAGTCAGCGCTTTATCCTTCCGACGAGTCTGGTACCAATTCACCGAGTGTGGATGGATAGAGGGCTTGGTTGGCCGGAAAAATACAAACCAAGAACTTGGTGTCGACTACAGGCGACAGCCAGCACCTCCTACGACGCGCTACACACGCGCGCACTACAATATACATATTTGTAAGCACATTTGAGCTGCAGCTCACGTCTGAGACCTTTTCCGTAGTCTCTATTCTTTCAACTGCTATTTGAATAAGTTACTGTTTATCCTTTCATTACGTACGATGAGAACTAAGTCATCTAACTATGCGCATTCAAAAAAATTACGCCCCAATGTAGCAGACAGTGCAAAGTAAAAAAATGTGATTACAAGCAACCAAAAACTATTTTTGAGTAACAAAAGTTAAAAGCACATAAGAATATAAAAAGTAAAAGTCATCGTTACTATTAGGGGGGGGGGGCAAAAGTAATGAGACAAATTGAAAAAAATCTTTATCTCTTTATAACTCAATTACAAATCAACGATGCTGAGGAATGTGTATGCATGCCATTAAGGTCAATGTCTTGCTGCCATCGCTCAGCCAACTTCCTGATCCCATACTTCCAGAACTGCTTGGGCCTGGTGTGGATCAACTGCTCGATATGGTTGTCAAGGACTGCTTGGGTTCTTGTGTCCGTTCCGACCAGGATGTCCCGTACGCCCAAGAAGTGGTGGTAGTCGCATGGAGAGATGTCCGGCGAATGCGGTGGGTGAAGCATGTGAACATAGCCTAGCTGGGCAAGCTTAGCCTTGGTCACTTGTTCCCGATGGGGTGCGGCGTTGTCGAAGAGGAGAACCTTCTTGAAGCGCTGCGATTGAATAAGAGCGAGTCGCAGGTCCATCTCTTCTATTTCGTTTACCATGACCTTGGAGTCCATCGTCGTGCTTTTGGTAAGCAGCTTCCAGTATACCGGTCCATGGGCGCAGACCCAAAATCTCTGAAGGTGCTTCTCGCCGTGAACATCTCGCCAAACGAAGGTCGGTAACAGTCACCAGGCCCCACCCAGACTCGCTGCGTGGCACGGTTAAGGTAGAAGACGTACTTCTCATCCTGCGTGAAGATTGAGCCCAGGCTGCTCGGGGTTGGGAATTGGGCGAGATTTGCGCGACAGAGGTCGACTCGTCAGACCGGGGTTTCGGCTTGGGACAGACTGCGGTTTTCGCATTCTTCTGGAAAGGGCGGAAGTGGTAACTACTCAGATGGGCTTCAGTAAGTAGCATACAAACATACAAATACGGTAAGCACGAAACCAGGCAGCAGTCACGAGATATATGAACAGTCTCATTACTTTTGCCCCTCCCCCTAATAGATCCCCGTTTGGGATGTGCCACGTAGTCTAATTCTAGGGGATGTCAGTGCATGCAATTTGGACGCGTAGTTGAGCCTACACGGTGAATAACTCGGATGGCTAACCGATGAATGTGTCAGTGCTTTATCCTTCCTATCCAGGGTACCAGTATTAATGAAAACAGGGGCGTGATTCGACACCACAGTTTCCAACGACTAACCTCAAAGGTGAATGGAGAAGCGAACCACCAAGGCCCGCAAATGGACGCAGACGTGGGTGAATGAGCTTCGGCCCAAGACAAACCGACATAATCAGCCTGTGGACAAGATCACGAAGATGGAAATTCAGAGAGCTGGGCGAAGTGTGCCAGCTCTTGTGTTACCGCCAGGCATTCCTCTTTCCGGTTGACCCGAGGACTCGTTGCTGCGATCCAAAGTGCTTCTAATGTCCTGCGCGCCGTATATCACACCTTCGCAGTGCGTGGCTGGCTTGCAGCCTGCGTGCCGTATGCCAGCGCTCCCTGGATGCCCATTACTTTTTGCAGTATTAAGAGCCATATTCATCGAGAACAGTTTCTGTTCACAGTCAGACGGAACTGATGTGGCGGTTCGAAACATATTTTTAAGGATGCTCTTCTTTGTACTAGAAGGGTGAGCAGATTGGCAGTGAATGAGGATGTTTTTGTTACTTGGCTTTCGGTACCACCGAGCTTCGATACTCCCGTGAGCAAGGTGGACTTGGACGTTGAGGAAAGCAAGCCAACTTTCTGTAGGTTTTTCGCGTGTGAGTTTATGTGCTCGGACTGCTGATTCAACAGCTCAAAGCAAGCATACATCTCATTCTGAGTGGGACACAGTATAAAGCAATCGTGTATATATCTACAGTAATACATAGGCATGCGTTCCAGAATGGGGTTACCATCTAATTCGCATTTCTCGGCGTTTATGCAGGATGACGAAGCTCAGCTATGACAAGGATGATTCTGAAAGTCCTAGCGGTCAATCGCTGTTGAATGCAAGTCGCGATTTAAGGTCCGTCGTTGATGCGTATTTTGCGCAATTGAGTGGCAAGCTTCACGATACCTTGAAAAATTTCGAGAAAGCTCTTGCTTTTTGTCCAAAATTTCGTGCCACACTTTATTCCGTATTTGCATCCCTACTCTATCTACGAATTTCAGACGACTGGTAGATGTCCTTTCGCTTCATCGGAGTATCATTCACAGCTAACCGCTAAGTTATTCAAAACTCTCCTCGCCACATATGAGTTCTGTCTCCCTACATAGACGCCATTCTTTCTTCTAAGCTACATAAGCAAAGCTACGCAGGACGCAAATTTATCTCTCTAAACACCCAAAGGAATGGAGGTGCAGGCAAATGTATGTACTATAATAGATTTTAATTAAATTAATTTAAATTTATACACTATCTAAAGCTGTTTGTGTACAGATTCAACCGTAGCAATTTTTGCCTGCATTCAGGGAGAATAACGACTGGACGACGCTGGGTCGACAAGCAGGCATGGCTGTGGACTGATGATGTCAGAGAGAAAGTCCGAGAAAAGAAACGGCTCTATCACGTGTTTATCGGTGATAAAACAGTCCATAATTGGCGGAACTATCGAGAAGCAAAGAAAGCGGCAAAAAAGGCAGTGGCCGCTGCTAAAGCCGCATACTACGCTGATGTCGGCAAAAAATTGGAAACGTGCGATGGTGAGCGTTATATTTACCGACTCGCCAAAGCTCGCTGTCGCCAAGCAGAAGACATTGAGAAGTTCTTTGGCATTAACGACGAGAGCGGTCATCTTCTGATGGATCGTAAGAGGGCTGTGAAGCGATGGCACGACTACTTCGAGGAAATCTCGAATGTAGAATTTGAACATCCTGCTGTTCCTTTTGCATCACCTGTATACGGTCCCGTTCAGAAGATCACAGTGAGCGAAACTGAAGCAGCCCTGAGGAAGATGAAGTCAGGCAAAGCCACTGGTCCCGATGACCTGCCAGCTGACCTGTGGAAGTCGAAGGGCTGGTGCCCTGCTGACTGGCTGACTGCGTTTTTCAATCAGGTTGTTGCTGAGAAGAAAGTGCCTGAGGGTTGGCAGCAAAGCACGACCATCCCGATTTGGAAGAAGAAGGGCAGTCCTGCAGACTGCGCCAGTTACCGTCCAATTCGTCTTCTTTCGCACACCATGAAAATCTTTGAGCGAATTGTCGACGGACGTATCCGGGATGTCGTACAGCTCTCCACGAATCAGTGTGGTTTCGTATCTGGCTGTGGCACCATTGATGCCATTCACGCCGTTCGTCTTCTGCTAGAGAAGCACCGCGAGAAACAGAAACCGGTGCATTTTGCCTTCCTGGACTTGGAGAAGGCCTTCGACCGCGTTCCGCGAGATGTTATATGGTACGCGTTACGACAACATGGTATCCCTGAAGAGCTTATTGAGTGGGTGCGCATTTTATACTCTTGCCCAAGGAGTCGAGTGCGAGCGCCAGCGGGCACCTCGATAGAGTTTCCCATCTCTGTAGGGGTGCATCAGGGATCTGCGCTATCCCCACTGCTCTTCGTGGTCGTGAAGGATGCAATCTCACGAGATCTCCAAATGGCGGCAGCCTGGACGCTGCTGTATGCTGACGACGTCATGCTTGCATGTGAAAACAAAACCGAACTCGAGCGACAGGCACAGGCGTGGTGCGATCGTTTGGCATTGTTCGGTCTCAAGCTAAACGTCAAAAAGACGGAATACTTGACGACGGATGTGAATGAGCACGGATCTATTAAGATCGATGGTACTGAGCTCTCACGAGTGACATCTTTCAAGTATCTTGGGTCAACAGTCACGTCCGATGGCAGCTTAAAGATGGAGCTGAATGCGCGTGTGAGTGCAGCCTGGTCCAAATGGCGCTCGCTGAGTGGGGTGCTTTGCGACAGGACAATACCTGAGCACCTCAAATCGAAGGTTTATAGAACAGTAGTCCGCCCAGTAGCGACGTACGGTGCTGAGTGCTGGCCCGTGACGAAGGAAGTTGAAAGCCGCCTCAGTGTAATGGAGACGAAGATGCTACGGTGGACGGCTGGAGTTACGCGTTTGGACCGCGTTCGTAACGACACCATACGACAGAGGTTCGGCGTCGCCCCGATATCCGAGAAGCTGCGCGAAGCTCGTCTTCGATGGTACGGCCACATCCTTCGCGCTAACGACGACACCGTGTGTAAGATTGGCCTGAATCTTGTGGTCCCTGGAAAGCGGCCCAGAGGACGCCCGAAGCAACGTTGGCTAGATACGTTGCGCTTGGACTTAGAGATGGCTGGTGTGCACCCTGATCAAGCATTTGATCGGGAGAATTGGCGTCACCACACCAGAAGAGCGGACCCCGCCACCAAGCGGGACAGACGCTAATGAAAATGATTCAGGAAGAATAACGTGGCGCCGCCCTCTTATGCACATCTAGTACATGATTTTGTGTGCTAGCGCAAAATGAAAAATTTTAGTCGAACATTTTTTCAAAACTTGTTCAAGTTCTTTCTGAATCTTTTATAGCTCGACCACTTTGTGAACTAGGAGCTGGTGTTGCAGCATTCGCAGCAGTTTTTATACCATTACATATTTAGTAAACCTTACACAAATTCCGCTGCTAATTGCTGGCATCCAAGGGCGATGAACTGCGTTTGATGAGAGGTATTCTCTGTTCAGTTCGATTATGCTGAGGGCTGATTACGACCGGGAATAGCAAGAAGGCACTGAGCGAATTTGGGCAAGGGATCGAATTCCGGATGAGGCCATGTGTCATACGGTAGGTTCGGCGTCTTACCAGTTTCTTGAGCTCCTGCAGAAATTCGCAGTCATGATGTGTTGCAGTGCTGAGCAGCTGTGGCCAACGTTGTGATAGATGGACTGTTAAGAGAGGGCGCTCGCTGTCTACGACCAGTTGCAAGTTCGTCAGAGACCGAAACAACATGCGATCAAGGCTGCTGATAAGGCATGAAGATTCCAGTGACGTTCACGCACTTCATTTGCGGAAGAGCTCTCCCAAAAAAGGAATGACACGATCGAGAAAAACTACGGAACGTCTGATTAGAACGAGGAACTGCAGGGATCAGACAACGCCATAATCCAGAGCAGCAAAAATTTGACAAAAAGTTTTTTGAAATATGGACAATATCAACGTCAGAGAGAACACTTTCCAAGTCAAATTGGGCACTTTTCTAAGCATGGCTGACACCTTTGAAATCAAGCTACATATATTCAAATTCAAAAGAAGCGTTCCGCAGGTTAAACTAGTGGCTCTCCAACACAGTTGGAATAGCCTTTTGTCCAAGGAAAATTTTTATAACTTTCTTTGTAGATTTTCAATATACCTAGCTCAGTAAGAAAACACCTTGTTTGAATTTTTACACAAATTTTATTTTTTAAGCAAAAGAAATTTATTAAATTTTGTTATAATGCGCAGGAAAGCGACAATTCTTTGGCGCATTACAAGAATAGATCTCGCCATGCAGCTAGTTCGTCGTAATCCTTATTCGATTGGCAGCAACATAGTGTTTTCATGGAATAACAAAAGTATAAACGACCTAGTCGAGTGCATAGGAGGTAAAAGAAAATGCTCTAGGGAAATTTTCAAAGACGAGTGAGTTTAAGCAACAGCCCACGATGAACACCTCAGTGAGTAGACGACGTCTGAGACAAACCAATAGAAGGAGGTTAGCTCTTGCGAAGGCAGGCGACAGAGAGCATTATCTGCTTTTTCAGCATCGATCCTCGTGGAGAAGGAATTGGACGGGAGCAGCAGAGTAAAGCGCCAGGACAATCCTCACGTACTAATACTCGACTAGAGCCACTGGCACTGACAGCGCTTGCCTTGAGGAGCGTATTCGAGCTCTTCACCAAGAAAAATGACTTCCGCCGTGGGTGAAAATGGAAACGCTCGCCGGATTGCACATCCCGCTGTAATTAATTCGACTCAGCTGAGTAGATAGGAAAGCCGCTTTTATATTTTCGGCGCGAGAAGTTGGTTTCAGTTGCTAGCACTTCTAGCACTGAAATTTTCGATTGTTTCAGCAAATTGTGAGTAATACAATACATAGTGTGAGAAAAGCGTGATGAATGTTGGTGCCATAATCATGAGACTATCGAACAGCAAGACGATGAGCTCTGTTATCTTGTCACGGGATACTACAAACTGATGCCACACTTGAAAAGTAGAGTTAAGTGCCAGAACAGAAAGAAGAGGAAGAAGCCTGCTAATTGTCTTGCACCAAAAGCCATGCATATAAGAGCTTCCAGGAAAAAAGCTACCATTGAAAACATTCCACGCCTTACTGCAAGACGTTGCTTCAGATGGTCCTAAAAAGTAAAATAAAGGTTGAAAAATACACCAATCTATAATAGCCTGGAGGGGGCAACCATGAACCGTCATCTGTGCACATCTTTCCGTGCCATACAACCACATCCCCTGGATTCAAATGAAACGCTTTCACCATGGAACAGCTCCTTAAGCTCTCATAGAAACTCAGGAAAGGGATTGGAGACGCGAATCTTTATGTGCCCCGCTCAGATTAGGATAGATCCAAGTACTCTTCCATCAAAGGATAAAGGCTGTAACTCAATCCCTTTGGGATGCGCCACGCATGCTACGTCTACGGTATATCGTGGAGGCGATTTAACGGCGTATTTGGTCATGCAATAACTTAACAGCCGAGTCAGCGCTTTATCCTTCTCAGACAAATCTGGTACCAATTGAATGACTCCAGAGATATGGGGGGGGGTGAGGGGGTTGTTTAGCCTGGGCGGGAAATCCGAACCAAGAACCTGATATCGGGTGCACGCGACACCCGGCATCTCCTCCGACTGCGCTACACGCGCCCACTCTTCCATTATCTTATTAATTCTCTCTTATTTCTCTTATATGGGGGCGTGTAGCGCAGTCGGAGGAGACGCGACTGTCGCGTGCACCCGATACCAGGTTCCTGCTTCGGATTCCCCGCCCAGGCTAATCAAGCCTTCCATTCCTCCGTGGTCGGTGAATTGGTACCAGACTTGTCTGGGAAGGATAAAGCGCTGACTTGTTCATCGGCTGGACACCGCAAGTCATTGTATGGCCAAATACGCATTCATGTCGCCTCCACGACATCCCGTAGAAGTAGAATGCGCTGGCGCATCCCAGAAGGGATTGAATCACGCCGTCCTTTATCCTTTATCCTTTATTTCTCTTATTGACCCCCTGCAGTTCTTTCTTACTTCTCTTATCAACCTCTCTTGCAGTAGTTCTTGCCTGCCGTTTTCAGCTATTTTCTTAATTTAAACTCATGGTAGTGAAGACCTTTATCTCGGCAATTATAAGAAGCCACTATATCTAACATTACAAAACATGCGCTGCTACGCTAGAAAGTTGAACGACGGTCCATGTAGCATGTGAGCTTCGATGACGCAAAAAGGTTTAAAAGATTCAGAAGTTCCGCTGAAGAGATTCTACAACGAACCTGCTAATTTATGGTGCTTTTACATTATTTTCATTTAATTATGTGAACAACTGTAAAAATAAAGAGCATAATCCATCTCGGTTTAGGACGCGCTACGCTATATGTATTGGACAGGATATCGTGAAGGTAGTTTGAATGCGTATTTTGCCTATACAATGACTTGATATGGCCAGCAGGTTTACGAGTTAATGCTTTATCCATCCCGTACAAATTTTATACCAATTCTCCGAACTCAGAAGGATTGCAGCTTGACAGGGTCCGAACCAAGAGTCTCGTAGCGTAGAGTGTTTTCTCGGACTGCAATGACACTAATGGCTTCGAATATTTCGGGTTATTCTATCATGAGATCATTAGATTCGCGCAAGTTAAGCTCTACAGTGAAGGTACGTAGGGACTAGGCGAAAGTTCTGAGAGCAGTGGTGACGTCAGCTTCAATTGAAACCTACTCAATGTGTCCAAGACCGTGGTAAAAAGGCAACAGTTTGGTCTGAAATTTTAAAGTGGGGTGCCTATCCAACTTTTTCAGTTGCAAAAGCCACAGTCAAAATCATTTTAAGCAATCTCTTTCTCAATTGAATGAATCGAGTAGAGCACTGCGCGGCTTGTTCTTGCACCTTGACAATGTCAGCACCCTTTTATTTATTTATTCATTTATTGAATGATATTCATTGATGTTTTAGCATCTAGGTTTGGAATGTCGTGATTGAAAATGAACCTGTGATTGACTTAGTGTCACGCATGGCAGAATGTCAGCACTGAGAAATTCTCTGCTCTTGAGAGAGGGATTTTGAAAAAATCCGAGGAATTGAATATCACCACCACAGCATGCTACTCTATTTAAAGAAATTAATATCTTCTCAAAATCAAATGTATAACAAAACACGAAAAGAAGCACGGAAATGAGAGAAAACTAACAGGAGATACAGAGTGACACTAAAACTGACACAGGGTATCTTCATACAAGGCAGGGGTCGAGAAACAGCCAGTACAGAGTTGACAATTCCGCACCTGTACAGAATTCTCCAAAGGGTTGGATACAAAAGGCTATTCTACCAGTGATGCCAATGTTCTTCTTATTCCGTTACTTCTGAAGAATGACAGCGCGCACTTATTACTCAGCTGAGTGAGAAAGAACGACGCGCGAGCGGAGTTGAATGGCGATTATTCTTTTTCAGCCCACTTCGCTTGTCCGAGTTGAACATGATGCGAAGAGCAAGACGTCGACAGCTCAGACTGTGTGAAGCGCTGAGGGGAGCGCGCATCACTTCATCGACTGAGGCAGTGCCTTTAAGGAATGCAGCGTGGTGGTGGCTAATGGTGGGAATCGGCAAGAAGACTGACGATGGCGAAGGGGAGCGAGCCAGCAGGAGCAGGGAGACACTGGGTGTGTAGCTCCTGCAATCAATGGCTGGCCGAAAACCCGAATGGATGCTTCGGCTAAGTGTGTGGCCGTGCATAATGGAGAGATTCTGCATCGAATAATGGACACGGCGAATTCTTTGCACTTGCTACTCACCTGGCAAGGTGGCAGGGTGGCAGCTTGGGAAAGTCTATGGGCGGGATTTCCAGAATCCGCCATTTCCGGATTTTCAGACATTCGGATGCTTCTTCGTTGTAGGTCAAAATTATTCATTTGTTATGAGGGATGGAACGACTATAAATGATAAAGGGCGGCGTTAATCAATCCGTTTTAGAATGCGCCACGCATTCTATGGCCGTAGATTTACGCACTTGTCAACGGTAGAACAGAAGCAAATGTTGAAAACACACATATACTTTCGCCTTGTTGTTTTAATTAAGAAGCAATTACATTATCAATCAAATGTAAATCAGGACAATCTTTACAGCAACATGGCGAAACCACTTTATTTGTTGTACTGAAAAATTGCTGCTTTATTGCACTTTAAAAACGTTGAGTTTATACTTTTGATCGAAAACTTTAAATTTCGTTTAATTATTTATTTTATGAAAAACAGTACGTTCGTCTTGTTGGAGCAGATGTTTAAATTTTCGGAAAAAAACGTAAACAAACGGCATCCGAGATTTCACATGGAGAAAAAATAATTTAACCTTTTTAGAAAGGATTTCGTTTCCACCTATTTAGAGCACAATCGTTTTGATTTCAAGGATTTTCAACCTAATTTCAAATACACCAAACCTGCATTAGAGCTTTTTGGAGCGGGAGTTTTAATAGCTTCAAAAAGTGCCTTATTTACTTTGGATAAAAATATTTTGCCCTTCTTAGTGTCTGGTTTTCACCTATCTGGAACACGTTAGTTTTAATCTGAAAGATTTTCAGTTTGATTCCAAATGTGTCAATCTTGCGTTGCTGTGTGTTCAACTTGGTTTGGGAAGTTTTACATGGTGTATATTTCCACCCTTGCCATTCAGAGCCATAGGAGTTTTAAGCTGATAAAGTTCTTGAGTTCCAGAAACTCAAATAGTAACAGCTCCATCTAATGTTTGAGACATAAATGAAATGAGGAAACATACATAAATAGAAGCGAACATATAGCCGCCAGATTCTCTAACACAGTCCACCAAGTTTAACGCCAAAAGAGTGAGAGCGATCCGTTATTTTCACGCGCTGCACAACCGCTATTTAGGACAAGTAAACTTGTACGAGGTATTCTGTGGAGACGGCTAACATCGGTTCTGCTTGAAAAGTTTCGGTGTAGAACAGAAGGAGACTAATGGTCTCGTACCAGAACTATTTTTGGATAGTTTAGCGATAAGGATAGAGCTAGTAGAGTATTTACAGTTTTAGTCGCTGAGGTGCAACGAAAGTCTGGTACGCAAAGGCGTCTATATCCTTAAAAGTGAAGCGATTTTAAAAACAAGAGAGCCGCCAAAAGCGCCAACCACGGAGAGCTTTCAAGCCGTCGAAAGCTCCAGCACTTTCTGGACACGTGGAACCCCTTGCGAAATATCTCTATGAGTCACTAGTCATAGATGTAGAAAAACCGGACAGCACTTTACAAATCCTTCGTCATGGAGCACCCACAGAAAAGCAACAGGCCTGACTGACACGTTTTGAAAAAGAGGTCTCAATATCACTATGTAGCAGAAATTTCTCCCACATAGTATATGCTTATGGTTGGGCTATACGAGAGTTTTAGATCGTCTCGTATTGGGCCATGTTGCATATCATATTAGACGTAGGGGCCCTGAATTACCATGAATAGATTATCAGATGCATTTAAAAAACTACATTTCAGTGAATTGCGGACGTTTACCTACACTCTGTGAGACGAGACAAAGTATTTCGCAGTTTATACTATTTTCACCACATTGATCGTTTTTCAAATCAAACTGTGCAGTTTTGAAATCAAATTAGACACAAATTGTACGCTCTTTTTAGCACACTTGATGGTTCTGCAATCAATAAGAACATCTTCCAAATCGGAACGAGGTTAAACTACATACTTTCCAAGATGGCTATAATAATTCTTTGTTCAAGGAAAATTTGTGTTAGCTCTCGTTAAGGTTTGAATTCATTTACCCATTGAGTGATGAAAAAGTTTTAAATTTTGTAAAGTTCTTATTTTTTGATTTTTTTACCTTTTTTCGAAAAAATGATAGTTTAAAGCTTGCTTTGAAGAGCAGAAAGGCAGCTATGTACATAGTAGTGCAACTAGAGGAGATGGCGTCATCCTCTCATTCATGACGTAACGATTTGTACTCGATTCATAGCAAAATTTCGGTATTCATGAAGTTTCACACCTGCAAAGATGCAACAAATATATTAGTTTGTAACGAATTAAATGGCACTGGCTCGCGCCATTTTTTGGCGCGTATTTACGCGTTTGATCAAGAACAAACCGTAACATGTGGCATACCATTTAGAAGCGCTAACTTTGCTCTACCGGCGAGTACCAAATTTTCTATGTAAAAGTGGGAAAACTTTAGAGTTTTATTGACTTTTTTGCAGATGGACAAAAGGGTAATCCGAGGCATTTATTGTATGAATTCAAGCTGGGCACTACAGCTAAGGAGGCAGACGAGAAGATCAACGCCGCATTTGGTCAAGGATGTTCCACAATTCGGACGGCGTATCGTTGGTATCAGAAGTTCCGGAATGGAGATGAGAGCTTGGAAGAACATGAAGGTCGTGGGAGGCATAGTGATGTTGATGAGGACAAGCTGAGAGATGTGGTAGAGGAGGATCCGACCAAAGGTACCAGGGAGATAGCGAAAGTTCTTGGCATCAGTCACAACACAGCTGCCCGGCATCTGAAGGAAATTGGAAAGACCAAAAAGCTGGAAAGATGGGTGCCTGACGAGCTGTCAGAGGAGCAAAGAAACCGACGATATGAGATCTCGTCCGCACTGCTTCTACGGAACGAAACGGACCCATTCCTTGATCGCATCGAAACCTGTGACGAGAAATGGATAATGTACGACAACAGGCGACGACCGGCACAGTGGGTGGACAGCGATGAGAGCCCCAAGGTTTTTGCGAAGCCTGAATTGCACCAAAAGAAAGTAATGGTGACAGTATGGTGGTGTTCGCTGGGAATTATTCACCACAGCTTCCTCCCTCCCGGTGAATCCATCACGGCAGAGAAGTACTGCATTGAAATTGAAGAAATGATGAAAAAGTTGAAGGATATCCGTCCGGCCTTGGTAAACCGAAGGCGAGTTCTCCTTCTGCACGACAGTGCTCGCCCCCATGTAGCACGAATGACGTTGCAGAAATTGAATGAGCTGAGCATTGAAACTCTACCACATCCTCCGTTTTCTCCCGACCTCTCCCCAACAGACTACCATTTCCTCAAGCATCTTGGCGACTTCTTGGTAGGGAAAATATTCAAATACCAACAGGATGTCGAAAGTGCCTTCGAAGATTTCGTCAATTCCAGAACTTCTGATTTTTATGCTACTGGGATAAAAAAGCTTGTGTCACGTTGGCAAAGATGAGTAGAATCAGAAGGTTTTTATTTCGATTAATAAACTTGCCTACAAGCCGAGATATTAACTGTTTAAATTTACAGTGGTTCAGTGCCATTTATTTCGTTACAACCTAATAATTGTAAAGAGCACACATATCCTCACTTCGATGGCTTATGTAGAGCCACTGCCAACGCTAAATGATTTCTGCCTTGTTGGGCGTCACAACAAAATTTATTTCGAAAAATTTCATGAATTTATTACACTCATTCGGGCAGCTGAACTTATAAAAAATGCAAAAAATTTTTACAAATTTTCCTTGAACAAAAAATGATTCTACCTGAGAGAGTCTGTAATTTAACACGCAACAAACTTGTTTCAATATGGAAGACGGCTTGAATTCTGACGCATCGAATTTGTTTAGAAGAGTTTCAATTTGACGTGAAAAGTGTTCAATTTGGCTCGATGAGTGTCAGTTCTGTTTTGAAAAGTGTCTAAATTGAAGTGAAATGGTAAATTTATGTTTTGAATGCATGACATCCATGCCACACATGCATAAAAAAGGAAAAAACGAACTAGGTTCTACTAGAAAAAGTAAGTCACGAAACACGTACGAGGGGTATTCGTAACTTTTATGGGTCATGATCATGATTACTCTACGGTGAGCTCTGAATTTTAACGCAAGAATATGTTTTTTCACGTCTTTTAGTGTCTTTTACAGATTATTTCCCTTATTATATAAAAAAATGCAGGACTACTCTTCGGCTAATCGATACCAGCCTTTTACTTGACGTTGATAGACTTTTTTATATGACCCATCATAGATAGCATCTTGTTTATTTTTGTTTACTTATTGTTGTTTGGCTATCATAAACATGAAACATACTCAGAATAATCAGAGTTTGGTTTTTCATGCATACACCCTTGCTCATGAGGAGTGGCTCTATCCCTAGCGTTACTTGCCGTTATATGACTTCAAACCAATAGTCAATAACAAAAAAGTGAACAGCAACTGAGTCTTTTTTATAATCATTTCTTGCCGCTTCTGGACATCTGTTTGCCAACACCTCAGCTTGATTGTTATTTTGCTTTGCCTTTTATATGTGTGTTTCGTTTTTCTTCTTTTCTTCATTTAAGTGCTTTTTCTTCACAGTATTAGGTTTTATTTTTTTGGGTTTTTTGTTGCCTGGTAACACTCATTGTTTTAGGGCACATCATTGTGTATAAATAAATAAATAAATAAATAAATAAATAAACTCAAAAATTAACTAGAAGTAGAATTTAGTCGGCAGGAATTTCCTGAATGCATGCATAAATAAAGATTAGGAGGCCTTCGTTTTCTGCAAGCACTTAGTTTAGCTCCAGCATATGTCAAATATAAAGATCTGACTGCTATCCTTGCTATGGAAGCATGTAGCATGCTCCTACTTGTCCCTGTTCTTACCACTCGACTCTCGAAAAATCGCAAAGGATTTATGTGGAGTTTGTGGAGCTTTAGATCAACATCCTTCCTTCAAAATAACAGAAGGATCTCAATAAAAGTATCCTACTTCTTTCTTGGCCGTTTGGCAAAAGCGAGTAATTTAACCCAATGCATTACATTATTAGATTTCGTGTGAAATTACTTTGAAAGTGGCATTTAAATGTTTTGAAGGGATCTTCGTGAAATGTATCTAACCAGGTAACACAAACAGTTTGATCCTACTTGAGCGCTTGAAACAAAACTTAAAGGCGAAAATCTTTAAAAAAAAAGAAAAATTTGAAAATCCCAGATTTTATGCAGCCCTGATCAGCAACATGTGGAAATTATATTATAAATTAAAAAAATTTATAGGCTATTCAGGATGTGATGATAAAGCAAGGATCACGTATACATATCAGCTGCGTTTGTGGTGAAGAGCTGCACGAGGAGGAATGATGATCAGAAGAGAGATAAAGGCTATCAACACATCTGCTGCAACCACCAAGACTGTTAGAACTCCCATCGAATGTTACAAAACAATAGAAAAGTTGAAAAAATGTTAAATGCGGTAGTATTAGGTCGGACCAAAAGCTTCCGCTGTTTTAGCACATTGAATATACCCACCTTGCATAGGTGTTGCGAATCGGTGGCCCCACTCGCGAGGGAGCATGCCCTGTTGAGTGTGGTCCCCCATTCACCCCGTGGTGCTACGAGGTACCCAAGAACCCAGTACCCAAGGGGGACGTAAGGGGGACCCCATGATGTCAACAGGCCACGCCCCTTCCCTGGCAGACGGGGGCCCCGCGTGGTGACTTCTCTCCCATCGCGCTGGACAGCGCCTGGATTGGCGCACGCCCGCACCACGCACCAGCCGCGGGTGAACCCGAACTGTGATGAGCACACACAACCCCCAGATACTACCCAACAACTACACAATACCCCAACAGCAAATATACATAGCAATACCAATACCGATAAGACAACAGTAGGAGACTCACCACCTTTCTCGTCTCGTGCAGGATAGCATAGATATAACCACGGTTTATTCCACACACCAGCACCACACGACCATAATGAATATAGCAGCTAGATACTAGAATATAGAATAGGAGAGGCCGCTCCGGCTGGTAGAACTGTAGTGGCTGTCCGAGGCTAGGCGAGCCCCATCCAGGCTCGCCGTCCTCCCTGTACTGCAGCCGGCTGTAGTGCGATGTCAGGAGCGGCAAGGCTCCACTCGGAAGATCCCCGGGATGTTGACGAAGCGGGCTCACAATGGCGGGGCCCCCAGAGCCGCGCCCGCGCAGCCGCTCGACGTGTCGACCGAAGTATAAAGTGAGCCGGGCGGGGGGCGGCGCACCGCGGTCCCCGCCGACCAATAGCGTGCGCGGGCAGGCCGAGCCTCGGGAGCGCCTCATCGGGGTCCCGAGCGGATACGGCAGCCCGCGGGAGTTTGAATATAAGGGAGCGAACCATCGCATTCGCGACAATAGGTATTATACTCCAGATCTTAATAAGAGGTTTGGCGCCGTTGCGTAGAGAAAACCATGTTACTCAAATTCCTATTAAATGTATAGAGTAAACCAAAAGGATAAATATGGCGTTTGTCAGTTCTTTTATGGATGCGCCACGCTTTGTGTTTCAGCGAGATGTCGTCGAGACACTTTGAAAGCGATCTTGGCGCATGACTTGCAGTGGTTAACTTGTGGACAAGTCAGTGCTTCATCCTTCCTAAATAAGTCTGGTAGCAATTCGCCGATCCCCGAGAGATATAAGGCTGGGTTGATCTGAGCGATTAACCCAAACCATGAATCTAGAATAACGCCACTGCCAGCGCGTGCTCCGACTGCGCATCCAATGCAAAAAAAGCATCGCGTGAAAATTAAGGAGTTTAACTCTCATAAATAACTCTTCTCATAAAGCCTAAAAGTTCTAGCTTTGCGTTAAAGAGCTATGTGGCTCGAATGTGGAAACGATATTGGAATCAGGTCAGCATTGGTGCTAGGTTAACAAGCACTGTTCAGAAACACAAATGTAACACACTGACAGCACTATGAACTGGAGGTGAAATGCTTAAAATGATGAACAGCCTTGTTGAAATTGGACGAACGCGCAGAGAAGTAAATAGTTGCAAAACCCTAGAAAAGGTGCTATATCATACTATCTACTAATTAGTAAGATACGAGGTCAAAAGCATTCGACTAAGCGCCTTCCCTGCGCAAAAAAGGAAGATCGCTTAGCAGGTACTCTACGATCTGGCGCCCAGACAAATGGAGTGCCGTAGGCAACCTCTGGCTTTCTTTTTTAGTCGACAAAGATCGGACATTATGTTAGAACGTTGGAAAAGGTATCATAAACATGAGCAATATTATAGACTGATTTGGGAGCGATTCGAAGAAGAACTAGTCTTTTCGAGATATCGCTAGGCGTGAAGGATCACTTTGGTAATTCGTGACCTGCTGCTGGTTCAGTTCGAAATAAAATCCAGTGAACAAGGTAGAGGATTGTAGCAGAATACGCCGTTTCGAATTAGGAACAGAGTATGAAAATCTGATCAAAATTTGTCTTTCTACATAGCAATATAGCAGAACAGAGTTCGCATAAAAATCTAATTGCGATTTGCGAATTTTGTGCAAAATTGTGGCAAGTCATTATATCGTGCTACTAATCAAAATTAGTTAATCTGTCTTTACCCAACCGAGCGACAGTCTCCGACTAACACGTGGTTAGATTCAACTAGACTAAGTTGTAGGGTATCCATTTGAAAGTAATGCTTTCATCCTAATCTATTATACAAGCATGTTGCTTCCACTGCTTTACTGTCATAGTTTTCTCAGAATGTTTCAGAGGAAAGATCCCGTTTACAAGAGGTTGTAAAGAACATTTTATCATAGGTTATAGGCTCTAACGGCCAGACCGTTTACATATGGGGATTACTACACAGGGGAAATAAGGTGGGCCGGCCACGTCATTTGTTTCGCGGACACCCGCTGGACCAGAGCCGATATTGGCTTTGTTTCGCGGGATGTCAAGAGAACACCAGGACGCTCAACAACGTGCTGGTCAGGGCTCTTCGTGAAAGCTCTGAACAAACCATATACGCTTTTCGTGTCCCACAGGCGTGGAGGATCCTTTGGGACACTCTGGCACGCGACAGGGACGAATGGAGACGCTGCTGGCGCCCGCTCGAGCAACTCGATGATCAACAGGACAGGTGATAGGGGTGACAGGTGATATAGCGGCTCTTTTCGCAGTTGTGCTAAGTGGGGCAGATTTTAAAGACATCAAGGAAAGTGGCTATCAGCGCAGGAAACTATTATATAATCGATTGAATTTGGAAGTTTAGGTGCGGAAGCTCTCGGTCAGCCCTTGTATAGCGAGTACATCGTTTCTAAAAACCGATGACTGCATGATTCTCGTGACTTTTTTGGTTTGAAGTTTTCTCTTTTTAGAAACCAATACCTTTAGATTCGCTGTGATTTTTCTAGTATTACTTCCTACTAAAGATAACACGATAAAGAGTCTAGGTAGTACATGCCTTTATATGTAATTTTTTTTCCTTCCGAAGACGTTGCACTCATGCATTCAAATTCAATTATCAACTACTGGCTTCCTAGTCCTAGAAGAGAAGGCCTTGAGTTAAAAGTAGTTCTCTTGCCCTACATCTGATCTGACATCTGATATTCATTAGTCTCATCAACGTTCTCACGTTTATAAAAATGAATAGTCACCAAGTGCCATACAGCGTTCAGAAATCTAGCAGGTCAAGAATAAAACGGCAAGACTGGACGAATCTATAGACAATAAAGACATTCGAGCAAACGTGCATCTTCCGAACCACTACCGTTAAATAATGCATCAGTCGATGTGAAGAAACGCTCGAAGCATTATCATCCACCTGACACACGCCTCTGAAACGAAGCAGACATATATAAGCTGTGTCACTGAACCGAACAGCTGCGACAGAAAACATAAGAAATAAATATACATAGAAATAAGAAAGTCACGAAAGTTATAACTTAGGTCTTTAATTTTCGATGGTTAAATCCAGGCTGACTTGATGGGGAGGGCGAACACTGCCGGTTACAAATGGGGTATAAGCTACTGTTTCAGAATAAGAGTACAACTTGCGTTTTGTTTGTTTTGTTAGTCACTGTTTGAAGGGTGATAAATTTGCTCACAGTCAAAGTACTAAAGAAGTTATTAACTCACATGGAATCTGAGGAAGATAGAAATTTTCTGACATATAAGCGGCATAGAAAGCTCCATGCACTCGTGTAAGAGTTTGCGTTTTACACTCGATTGATTGTGTTTCGCTTGAATATTTGTAAAAATTTCTTTACAAAGTGGCCGCTTCGATTGATTTGTGCTTTTTAAGGTTGACAATTTAAAAACCTACCGCATCTTGCAAAAAATGCAGGGTATCTTAAAATGCAGATACTGTTTGAAAGGTTCTAACATTGCTGCTATCGAGCTTTGGAAGATGTTTCAGACTCATATAAAAGTTTAAAAAGTAGAAATTTTATAACTTATGAGCTGTGGAGCGCTGTCGGAGGAGGCGCCGGCGGATTTCCCGCTCAGGACAACCAAGCCTTCCATCCTTCCGGGGTCTGTGAATTGGTACAGACTTGTCTGGGAAGGATAAGGCACTGACTTGTACATCGGCTAGCCACCGCAAGTCATTGTATGGCTAAATACGCATTCAACACGCCTCACGACATCCCATAGAAGTAGATTGCGTGGCGCATCTCAAAGAGGATTGAATAACGCCGTCATTTATCCTTTATCCTTTATGAGCGGTATCGATTGCGCCATGTACTCGTCCAAAACTTTGCGTTTCAGACTCGATTGATTGTGCATTGACTGAACGCTTGTTACAGTCTGGTTACTAATTAGCCAGATTAACCTATGTTGTGCTTCTGTTAACGCTTGAACTTGACAATCACGTGAAGGACACGAAACATGTGGGTTTATTGATCACACAGTTTAAATGTGAGCAGGAGCCCCATTTTCCGAAACGGATTCTGTGGATTGATAAAGCAACATTCAAGCTGAATGGAGAGGTCAGTCGGCATAACTACAGCTACTAAGCGACTGGAAACGTTAAAAGAAGCGCAGCACAGTACGTCACCTCCAACGAGAACGGCTTATATAATAGTAAAAAAATCGTGCCATTTTCACGTCTAATTAGACAATTTTCAAAGCAAATTGGACACTCTTTTAAGCATAAGGCTAAGACTTTTGAAGACAAAGCAAACTCTTACAAATTAAAATGAGCTTCTTCTGGAGACTCTCTAAAATAGTTAAAATAATTTTTTGTTCAAGGAAAATTTTAGTATTACTATCGCTGAAGTTTCAATCCACCATTCACCGGACAAGTGAACTCATTGTTTAAAAGTTTGTAAATTTTTATTTTACAGGGAAAAGTAATGCTTTAAAGCTTGTTTCATAAACAGGAATGCGGTCATTTTTTAATGCCAAAAGGGATTGCTCCACGCCCCTCTTCCAAGACGGCTTGATTTTTATTCAATTGATAGCAGAATTTCTCTTTGTGTGGAGTTTAACACCCGATACCAATGCAACAAAAACAACTGTTGAGAACATACGTATCCTCTCCATGACGGTTCATGTAAGTGGCATTTACATTATCAATCAAATAAAAGGTAAGGCGAACTTTATGAGAGTGTGGCGCGATCTGGTTTTTTAATGCGCTGTATGGTTGATTCTTTGTTGTACTTTAAGTCACATTTTAATTTATTATTTTCTTCTGAAATAAACATTTGATAAAATTATTACACTTATTGGGGCAGGTACCCTAAAACATTTCAAAAAAAGCTATACTAAATTTTCCTTGAACAAAAATTATTCTAATCACCTTATTGAGTCTGTAGTTTAATCTGCCTTAAAACCTTTTCGATTTGGACGAGTTCGCTCTGATTTCAAAAGTCTTAAAACTAGCTCAAAAAAGTGTCCAAATAGATCTGATGATAGTCCTATTTTATTTGAAACGTGTCAAATACGACTCACAGGAAACGGTATACATACAATTTCCTGTGAGAGTGTAGGTTAACTCTTAATGGTCATATTGTGTGTTCTAGACTGTTGGAGCCGATAATTTGCGCTGCTCCTCCATCGTTCTTACCGTCCAGACAACAGAAATTCTAGCAATTTTAAAGCAGGTTCATTTTCGTCGTACTAACTTCCGTCGGTTAGACATACACATACGGCATACGATAATTGGAGTTTCCTAGTCAGGTTATTGGATGCAACATGAACCTTCCTCTTGTCAGTAATAGTGATTAAGCCGTGCTATAGCTACTTTATGGAGCCCTGCCGCTTAATACCTTCCGTCTCATAACCTTTATCTTTTTCAGTTTATTGAATAAATAGGAGCAATTTGCGTTGAGTAGCTCGGGAAACCACCTTGGATCGTATACTTCTATTCTTCAAGCTTCTATTCTTTTTTCACCTTTCATCGCGAGTTTCAAGCTTCCGAGCTTTAGGAGGAGAGTATGACTAAAGCAACTGATCTTCAAAATCTAGAGAACAACAGTCTCAGAATGGGGCCACTGGTCTCTCATCATCACGCTCTTGGATACTTCGCGTGAGCGGGAACGCGTCTGTGCAGCACAGCATATGCACCCAACGTCGCCATCATCGGATAATCCCCATAGCAACAGACAGACATCCACCCTGTACCAGGCCTTGACAATCAGTCAGCTCCTGGTCCGAGACTAACTCTTCTCTCGAACAGCTCTGACATTTCAGAAGCACACTCCGTTTGTAATTCACCATAGTGAAATCTAAGAAATACTCTCACCACCGCGCACCAATCACCGCCATGCATTTGCACCATCGCCGTGACACCTGAAACCATATGCAAAGCTCACCTCTAATGTAGGGCGTTATTTGTCTTTCGTGTTATGGAATAGTTGTTGTCGATGTTCACGTGCACATTATTAAAAATGCTGCGAAAATAGGGCAGCACTTTATAGACTAACACGCTTGAAGATGAACGAATGTCTTGTTTGTTCGGACTCCAATGCTCAGCACCACTATGGAACCGTATGTTGCCCGTGAGTCTTATGATTCGATATGATCTGATATTTCTATGCAATTCTTGAGCTGCATTCTTCATCTCTTCTAAACTTTCTCTCTTGATTTTGACTCAAGTAAGGTTTTCAGGAGTTGCAAGGGCTTCTTTCGAAGGGTCTACCTCTCAGCGAAAAATCTGGAATGCTACCGCGGAAATTGCTGCCAGATAACGAAAGGTATTCACTTCACCATTTTCCGTTTTTTGTATTGATTTCAGTGACGTGTTTTCAACGGTGGTATCAACTCTCTGGTTACCTCGATAACTTATTTTTAGAATTTTGAACCACTATGATTTGAATAAAAGGATAAAAGGATAAAGGACGGCGTTACTCAATCCCTTCTGGGATGCACCAGCGCATTCTACTTCTACGGGATGTCGTGGAGGCGACATGAATGCGTATTTGGCCATACAATGACTTGCGGTGGTCAGCCGATGAACAAGTCAGCGCTTTATCCTTACCAGACAAGTCTGGTACCAATTCACCGACCCCGGAGGGATGGAAGGCTCGGTTGGCCTGGGCGGGAAATCCGAACCAGGAACCTGGTATCGGGTGCCCGCGACAGTCGCGCCTCCTCCGACTGTGCTACACGCGCCCTTATGATTTAAATAGGTTTGGTTTATTAACGCATTTTCTACTCACAATTTTATCATAGGACATAACAAGTGCTCTTGTCACGCCTATCGGTGTGCCTCTTGCGCTCCTCGCGCGCGTTCTGGTTTGCTTCATACCGCAAAATTACTCACCTGATCTTAAGTAAGGTTGAGTACACCCTCTATTTATGCAGCCTTCTTTTCCCTAGAAGCATAAAAGATAATATTTGGGAACCTTATCATGTTCCAGCCTCGCTCTACCTTCCTTAAGATCAGGTGAGTAATTTTGCGGTATAAAGCTATCAAGACCCCCTTTCCATCCCCTCAACACTACGCTCAACATCGGTACCATCTCCAGGCCGTTCAGTTATGCCATTGCGCTAGTTGAAGACGTATGGATATTTTCCGCTATTTTATGACTAATTTTCCTCCAATTCCCTGCCTCCCCACCAATTTTATGATTAATCACCTAGCGGATTATGATATAGTATGATAGCAAGCTTGTTAAGGCTGCTTAATGGGTAGAAGTTAAAGGTTTAGAGCAATTGCTTTCGTCACTTTGCCGCAAAATTACTCACCTGATCTAAGTAAGGCTCAGTAAACGCACTATTTATGCAGCTTTCTTCCCCCATAGAAGCATCACCTGTATCACCTGTATCACCTGTCGTCCCGTTGATCATCGACCTGCTCAAGCGGGCGCCAGCAGCGTCTCCATTTGTCCCTCTCGCGTGCCAGAGTGCTTCAGTGGATCCTCCTCGCTCGAGGGACACGAAGAGCGTCGTATCGGTCGTTCAGGGCTTTCACGAAGAAGTCCTATCAACGCGTTGGTGGGCGTCCTGGTGTTCTCTTGACATCCCGCTGAATCTTGTCGGTAACGGCTCTCGTCCAGCGGGTGTCTGCGAAGCGCATTACATGGCCGGCCCACCTTATTTTCGACAACCTGGCCGACGCGACAGCGTCTCTGATCTTGGAACGTCGGCGAAGCTCGGAACTCCGGAGGCCTTCTTTCACTTGCGTCACTCCGAACTCCCACAACTCCCTAGACGCATAAAAGTTAATATTTAAAAACCTTGTCAAGTTCCAGCCTCGCTCTACCTTCCCTAAGATCAGGTGAGTAAATTTGCGGTACAAAGCTATCCAGATCCCCTCCCATCCCTTCACTGCTACGCTCAACATCGGTACCATCTCCAGTTGTGCCATTGCGCTAGTAGAAAACGTATGGATATTTTCCGCTATTTTATGACTAATTTTCCTCCAATTCCCTGCCTCCCCACCAATTTTATGATTAATCACCTAGCGGATTATGATATAGTATGATAATAAGCTTGTTAAGGCTGCTTAATGGGTAGAAGTTAAAGGTTTAGAGCAATTGTTTTCGTCAATTTACTCTGATTCCGCTAACTTCTTCCTAAAAATTAACCAGAACGGTGAGCTGGTGGGATTATCCCATCAACAAATTCCTACCAGAACATTCTGCCGTTGTACCACATATCTTGAAGGATAAAACTTTCTTTGCCTATTAATTATATTAATTTCAGAATCGGTTTGTTTTTCTATATTTGACGCATCCATGAAGCTGTGCCTCATAGGTGTACCTCTGAAAGCAAGAAGAGAGAAAAAAGGGCGTCGTTGTTGAATATTCAATTATAGTTTGCCCATTCTTCTTTTCTATGACGAAGGAAATAGTTTAGTGTTTTTGTACATACCTACTTGTCTTCCGATTGTCTTGGGTTTTCATAAAATTCCACTACCACAATTCAGAAGATATTGTCCAGCTCCTAGACGAGGTTTCGTCTGAAAAGACTAGGATTTTACAGAGTTCTCTGTCAAGCCTGCTGTCCGTGCTAACAACAGTTTTGAGCTAGGTCAGATTTTCTATCATTTAGCCACTAACTTTGTAGTTTTCAGCCTCACGGAACGCTTGCCGAGCCTGTCGCTACAAAAAATGCGTCCAAGTGGGTATGAATGCAAACGGTGAGGTTTTTGTCGTCTCGTTAAGACAACGCTGTGTGAAACCTTAAGAAAAGATGAGGATAAGGGATGGAGGTGGTGAATCAATTTTTTCGGGATTCGCCACGCGTTCTGATTCTACGGCATACGAGGCGATTTGAACGCATATTTTGTCGATACAGTCTAGAGTTACGATAGCCTGCCTGACTAGGACAAGTCAGTGTTTTGTCCTTGCCTGATAAGTCTGGTAACAAATTCACCGACTTCGGAATCTTGGTTGGCCTGGGCGGGAAACCCGAACCAAAAATCGGGTACGGTTGGGTTGGGTACGCGCGGGAGCATGCGACTCTTTCGAGACACTACCAACAAGGGCGTATGAGAGACTGTCTGTCGGGCTAATTGTAAAATGGAATGTGGACCCATACGACCTGCTTGAGATTCGGATTTACGATTGGTAAGATAATGGGTTAACGGCAATGGATGGATTGTGGGCACAGGGAAAGTTCGCTATTCAGGATATGATATAACTTGGTGAATGGTGTATCTCTATCCCAACCATTCACTCACCTCCACGCTTTTGTGGATTCCAGAGGCTGGATTCATCAACAATTGAACCCGTGGGTGTGCGGGGTATAAGGGTTAGAGATAAGATAAGAGTGAGGTAGAGATAAAGCAAGGGTTAGAGACGCAGGCTTCATCATGGATATCTCTGCCCCCGATACCCGCAGGTTAGTTGTTGATGAACCCGGTCCCAGGTTATGCTTCAATTTCTACCCTCTACCCACATAACCCTGGGTAGAGCCGTTCAGGAATCCTGCCTCTGCTGAAGTCACAGTACACAGTTCTATAGATTCAAGCATGACGGTATATGTATGTACTCATACATTTCCATATCGTTCTATCGCCTGTGGGTTATCGCAGCGATCCCCTTATCCTACACTTCTCACAGTTTTGTTATTACATTGGAGACAGCAAGTAGAAAGTTCTGACTGTAAAGTGTTACGGAAGCAAGGCGTTAGAAAACCATGTTTTAGGGGCTAGGCAATGGGAAAGGTTTGGAGTTTCACCTATATCACCTGTACCACCTGTCGTCCCGTTTGCCATCGAGTTGCTAGAACGCCTTCATCCGTCCCTGTCGCGTGCCAGAGCGCTCCAGTGGATCCTCCTCACTCAAGGGTCACGAAAGCGTCATATCGTTCGTTCAGGGCTTTTAATAAGAACTCCGTCCAACGCTTTATATGGGCGTCCCTGGGGCTAGATTCATCAATCGCTTACCGGCCGGCAACGGTGAAAAGTACCGCCAAACCTGATGCTAATGAATTTCAATTATAAGAAGGTTGGCCACACTTTTTACCGTTAAAGGCTGGTAAGCGATTGATGAATCTGGCTCCTGGTGTTGTCTTGACACCCAGCGGAATTCAATCGGTGATGGCTCGTCCAGCGGTTGTTTTCTAGGCGATTACGTGGCTGGCCCACCTTCGACGACTTGGCCCATGCGACAGCGTGTCTGATCTTCGAACGTAGATGAAGCTCGGAATTCTTGCTATTACATTGGAGACAACGAATCGAAAGTTTCGACTGCAAAGCAGACTTAGATTGCACAGCCTAAGAAGTAGTGTCCTGTTTACTTTAAGAAAATTAAACTTAAAACTGACAAAATCGTAACAATTCGATCATAGTTGAGCAAGAGCTTGATTAACGATAGTGTCACATGATACGAGCTTTAAATATTCTTAGTTCTATGATGCTGTGAGTGTAGGGTTTGACGAACGATAACGGTATTACTCACTACTAGGTTAAACAACTCTCGCGTCACGCTAAAATTTAGCTTGTACTGCAGCATCTTCGCTTCATATTAGACACGTGGCAGCGCAGAGGAGAAGATGTTGGCTATCGCGTACACTCCGATCTAAGGTTCTTGGTTCGGGTCCCATACATCTTAACAGAGTCTTCTATTCATCCGGGGTCGGAGACCTAGACTTGCGTGGGAATAGAAAACACTGTTTATACATCCGCTCGCTGGCCACAAGTCATTGTATGAGTCAGCTAGACATTTAAATCGCCTCCGCGATGTCGGGTTCGTGGCGCATTCCTAGAAGGATTTACAACGTCCTTTATATTAGGTTGTCCGGAAAGTTCTCCGCGTTTTGTACTATTGTCTTCTGTTATTAAACAGAAATTCAACTTGCATTGCGCATTAATGCTACTTTCTGTACAGAATTTTTCACTCTATCCGACTGAATAATTTATGTTTCTACAGTTATGTTTTTGAAGGGCCCATTGAAGTATGTCGATGAAGCAATTCCTAACGATGTTTTATTTTAACTTCAAATTGGGCAATCCGTAGCCGAGACAGCTCGACAAATCAGTCAAGTGTGGGGGCCTTATAGTGTTGGAGAGAGCACTGTGCGCCAGTGGTTAAGTAAATTTCGGACCGGAGATTTCAGCCTCAAAGGTGACATCTGTAGCGGTCGACCTATAGCAATCCTGGACGACGAGTTGAAGGAGTTAGTAGAACCCAAACCATTCCAAACAGTTCCAGGGATCGCGGAAGAGCTAGGTGTCAGTAGAAGCTGTTGCGGACGGTTTAAAACGCCTTGGGAATGTGAAAAAGATCGAAAAGTGGGTGCCCCACAAGTTGAATGAGCGGCAAAAATTGTTACTTTTTGAGATTTCTTCTTCTCTTCCTTCACGCAACAAAACTGACCCGTTTTAGGATCGAATCATCACCTGTGATGAAAAGTGAATTCTGTGTCTGATAACAATGTTGAACACATGTGTGCCCAATGAAGTTTATTATAACGATTCTCCATAATCAATCAAAATAGGCATAGGTGGTAGAACCACTGATGGCGTCATGGTTGGAGTCACATAGCAGGACACGAGCCAGGAAGAGCACTTGAGCCCGAGGTCGTAGTGCGAGCCGTGTCGTGGATATCGGTATGGTGACGCGGACCTCTCCCTCCTTGCGCCACATGCGTGGTTGTGTACCTTAAGTAGAAGCGGATTAGCGAATGGGATGTTCCGATGGGATCTAGGAATGGTACAGTAAAACTACATTACAATGTTCATGGAACGAAATGTTTTGTGTCCTGGCTAAGCGTGTCTATCACATTCAGCGCTACCTCTCACATAACAAGAACCGTTCCGAACAGTGGTTGGACGCCAACGAACTCCCTAGGCATTTTTCGAAGGCGAACCTCCACCAAGAAAAGGTAATGGTCACCGTGTGGTGGTCGGCGGCTGGTGTGATCCATTAGGAATTTTTGGCCCCAGGCCAAACAATCACAGGTCCTACTGTAAGGACATCGAAGAAATGCCCTAATGCATCAACTTCAGCTAGCATTGGTCAGCAGAAGAGGCCCGATTCTTTTGCACGATAAAGCCCGCCGACACGTTTCACAAATCACTATTGAACGAATTAAGGGTTGAAGTTCTGTCTCACCCGCCCTATTCTCCAGAACTCTCTCCAATCGACTACCGCTTTTACAAACACTTTCAGAACTTTCTCGCTGGTAAAACTGTCACCAATCATGACCAAGCGAAAACAGCTTTAGTTGATTTTGTCGAATTTCGACCACCTAATTTGTGATGGACTGGTTACCCTTTGGCAAAAGCGTGCTGATTCGAAGAGTGCTTTATTCGACTGAATGCGATAAGATTCGAGAAAGTTATGATTGTTCAGAGTGAAGCACTTCAAACGCTGAGAACTTTCCGGACAGCCTAATAGTTATCATAGCTTTCAATGGTTCTGTTTATATAGTACAACCTTCATTGTTTTCACACAACTATTTCCCTTTTCAGAAATACGGGGACGAGCAGACACTTCTTCTCCTGTGACTTTACCAGAGATGGGTGGTGATATAGCAAGCTGCTCCGGTATCCTGCAGAGCAGCTCTGTTAGCACAGAAGTAGGTTCATATTCATACCATTTTCACGTCAAATTGGACGTATTTCTAATAAAATTGGACACTGTTCTAAGTAAGCGCTTGACGCTTTTGAAATGAAAGTGAACATCTTGGAAATGAAAGCAAACAACTTCCAAACCGAATTGAGGATTCCCCGAAAAAGATTTTAAAAAATTTGTCGCAAGACCGTCTAGTATGACTTTCCTCGGAAATTTGTAGCAATTTTTAAGTGTCAAAAAGGAGCGAGTACGCCATACAATGGGATGTCGTGATATTCGTTTGATTCGTAGCAAGCATTTTGCTTGTCTAGAGTAACGCACTTGTCAAGGATTATCAGAAAAAAAACTGTGGAACGCAACCCATATCTTCCTTTTGCTGCTTCAGAAGAGCAGCGCTTGCATAATCAACTAACTGACCATCGCGTAAAGCTATGCCAATACTATTCACCAAATAAACATTTAAAAATGTCAATTTATTTTTTCGCCTAAGTAAATTCAAAGTTTTGGAGAAAAAATTGTACTAAATTTTCTTTGAGTAAGATTAGCGGGACTCGAACCGACACCCCTGCTTTCCGGAAGGATGTTAGCTTATTACAGCACCAGCGCAGTTTTGGTTGCAATCAGTATCCTCTCGGCCTATCAGCCCTCATCAGTGATATCGGAGTGAAAGTTGATGCTGTGGGTTTGAGTCCCGCCTGGCGCAAGACTATTGTTCCTAACGAAACATCAGTCTATCAGGTAGGATAGAATGCTTGGCGTTCCTTGCGATAACATCCTCAAGATTAGGCCTCTCGCATACTTCCCATCGATGGAATCGCGGAGATGAGTTTTGCAGAGCGACGAGAGAAGGGTGGAGAAGGGAGAAGCGCTTGAGTAGGCAACTTCAATTAAAAAAAGAAGTGAAGAACTTTGCGTCGCTAAGAATGCCTCGGTTTTGGATGAGACAAATTGTCTCAAAAATCGAATCAATTTGCGAATGTTTGATACAGCCAAGCCTCCCACATCTAACCATAAAGGATAAAAGGATAAAGGACGGCGTTAGTCAATCCCTTCTGGGATGCGCCAGCGCATTCTACTTCTACGGGATGTCGTGGAGGCGACATGAATGCGTATTTGGCCATACAATGACTTGCGGTGGCCAGCCGATGAACAAGTCAGCGCTTTATCCTTCCCAGACAAGTCTGGTACCAATTCACCGACCCCGGAGGGATGGAAGGCTTGGTTGGCCTGGGCGGGAAATCCGAACCAGGAACCTGGTATCGGGTGCACGCGGCAGTCGCGCCTCCTCCGACTGCGCTACACGCGCCCTCATCTAACCATGCCCGCTGATTAGTGTTAGAATTTAAGAAAATTTCAAACTACTGAAATTAGATCGATGAAGCTGAGAAGACGGTAATTAGCACCTACTTTAGCACAGTCTGCAGGAATTGCAGGCTGTCACTCTACGGCTGCCGAGCGAATTCTCAAGAGTCGACGAAGCCGAGCAGCTCATCAATCTCTACCTCAATCTCGACCGGTAAATCTGGAGCCAGATTCACCAACCGCTTATCGCCCTCTAACGGTGAAAATACCGCCAAACCCCACATGACATTCATCCAGCACCATTTTTGGTGGTATTTTCACCGTTACGAAGCGGTAAGCGGTTGATGATCTGACCCTGCTTGTGATTTAATCAGCTATTGTTGTCAAAGGTTTCAAGTCCTCAACCTAAATATAAGGAGCATGTGTGTGTAGATACCGGTAGTGATACGAAAGATTGAGAACGAAGCTACTAATTGATAATCTGAAGGTAAAAATAGAGCAGATGTATCGCCCTCAAAGGTGTTGAGTAATTAATTCGTCGAACGCATGAAAGTGGATTTTCTTTTGTTTTCCAAGCCAGGCAGGGAATTAGGCGCAAGAAAACCATTTTACAGAGAAGTGAGAATCTGGAGGATACCCCTTGTAATGAAAATTGAGCTGAAAACCATGGGATGAATGCTCATCCCTCCCACATCCCACCATGATATGGAAGAAAAGTTCTGACCACAGGAGAGAGCAAAGCTCGTGGAAGACTGTAGCTTTTCCAATATTAGCTTCCTGTAGATCGGTCAGAAAGTCATGAGCCTTTGACACTTTTTCTCTGTTTTTATTCAGTACATATACAGTGGAATTTTCTCAAAAATATACATAACTGGTATGCATACTACCCTCATGTTTATCGTCTCACATGTGTTACAGCAATAAAGATAAAAGATCACTAGTAGCAACTACAATTTCCTTCCCAGCAGGCAAGTCAGCGATGAACTTCTCCCAGAAGTGGGGAGAGTGTGAGTTGAGGAAATTGCCGTTTCTCCTTTTAGAATCTTCAACTTTGGTGAGCTTTCTTTTCATTAGGAAGGCGAAATAAGCGACAGTCGGAAGAAGCAAATTTAGTTTAGTATGGAAGGTGGGGATGCGTGGCACACACAGCTCGCCTTCTACCTTTACACTGATTTCTTTCAATAGATAGCAGGCTACCTTGTGTTGGAGTAGGCGAACGGAAGTTCGTCTCAGCCGTTTTTCTCGAACAGCGCTTGCCAGTCTCTGTAGCTGACTGGTGCCAATGTTATCGGTGACTGTGTGTCCTTGTGGAGCGGCCCGTCGTAATATAACGTTCCTCGCGAATCCCGGAAACACCAAATGAGGCACCGCTTAAGATGAAAGCCCGATTCGGCTGGTATCGGAGGACTATAGTCGAGAGAGTCACGAGGCACGATGAGTGTTGCAATCGTAGGGGACTAAACTCTCACCTACAGTATTCAATTGTTCGAGAAACTCCTTTCTGTGCGGGCGGAGAAACTAACAAATTAACACCCGGGTGAGCCGCATGACATCGACCACGACTTGAGAGATCCATCGAGTCCCAACTTGTAGGCGAGGGACTGAAGGCGACTGAGGACTGCTGAATGTATACACTCGAGTCTCGCTGCAAAACTGCTGATGCTATCTTCCGGATCCTTTCTAATCTCGGCGAGAACGGTGAAGTCTTCCACAGCATGAAGGCGTCCTTACCAAGGCTTGCCTTCGAAGTCCGTGTCCATTCCTTTGAAGCAAACGAACCAACGCTTGACAGTGCTGATGGAAGTGCTATCCTCTCCCCAGTGCGCTAATGACTTTCCGAACGGCATCGCTTCACTGCCTCAAAGCCATTCATAGAAGGCTATGGCTCGAAGGTGTTCTTGCAGAATTGACATCGTGATTGAGCTTAATGAAGGCGATATACGCCTATTAAGAAGAAGTTTTGAAAATGATCTACACCCTTCACATGACAGATTGTGGGTACTGATCGATAACAGAAAGCTTTGCAACCTTCACAGAATCGGCTCATGACTTTCTAACCAATCTAATATAGGCAACCAAGGGAATGTAATAGCGACATCTGAGAGACTGTTGTGACATAAGTTTGGTTCTTCTCGAGCGATCGCCTCAAGCTTACTCAAACATTGCCGTACTACATTTCAGACTAAGTGCTATTTAAGGCCTCAGCTCATGATACAGTTCAGGTTCTGCGAGAGCACCTCTGTAAGTTCGAGTGACGTGACACGCGCCGACGAAGATGCGCTGATAGACCGAATGATGGACTCTACAGTACTTCAGCTCATTGAGAAGACTTGCCCACAATGCCCCAGGTTTACGGTTCGGCTTCGAACTAATGTCAAGCACTCCAACTGCGTGCTGCAAATGGCTTAGCTGCTTATGATTTTCAGAGAAATTGGAAGCCGACCGAATTTCTCGATGAGTACAATTTCCGCCGAAGTTGGGCTCGAGATGTTGTTCACTTTCTCGACTGGGCCAATCATTTTCCTACATTTAGGAAATTGACTTCCGAGGATAAGGTACTTTTTTTGCAACTATCCCAAGGTGTGACGCACAGATTCAAAACCGGACATGCTTCTATGTAGAACCTCCGATACTAAATCGGCAACACCCAAAACCTAGTTCCGCGCCTGGAACTAGTTCCAAGTAACATAAAAACTAGGCGCCTGCTTTGCTTTGCCTGCCGCTTTCCCTGTAGAGCGTTGTTAAGCATCCCTCCAAATTGTCTTTTATATTTGGAGCAGTGGAATGTCTTTTCAATCAAGTAAAACGTCGCAGGATTCATTACCCTACCAAGCAGCTGACCGTAGGAAAGTAGAGAGATGCTATTTCGGCTAAGAGATGCGATCTAGTTTCTGTACATAATTTGATAAATGGTAGTTTGACATTCCCTTTCAATACAAAAAGCTTGATGAAGGGTAGGCATTTTTAGGAAGATTCTTAAATTTTAATTGCATGTAATTGTCTTTTTTACAATGGTCACAGCATGCAGAAGGTGAATTTGCTAAAAAGAATTCAATTTTTAAATTTCATACCAGCCCATCTATACCATGTCGTCAGTATAAACCAGCGGAGCTTCTGGAGGAGTCGTAAAAACAACCAGCGACCGCTCTGAGAAAAACTGTCTATAACTAGGTCACTTTAGAAAAACTAAGGTTTGCACCCTTCGACGGGTTCATACTGAGGCGAGATATCCTTTGTATACTAATGAAGAGCATCGCAATGAATAAGTTATGGAGTCGAACAGCCTATCGCAAAGCGTCGATTGTACACGAATTAGAGATGGAATTGAATCTGCCCTTTAACTCACTGTTTTGATTGTCTTTTGCTTCCTTTTTACAAAGAACAATATAATATGGTATAACGAGCCGTTGTATTCTTTTCTGCAGCGAGGAGTGGATAACGACGTAAGGTGTCATTTAAATGCCTCATGTTCTTCTCAGAATACAACATTAGAATCATGTAAAGCTGTCAGGTTGAAATTGATACACATAAAACATTGTGGAGTAGGGCGTAGTTTGAGGACAAGTAGGAACCTAACTATTATAGTTCGACTCCCATCGCCGCCTCTGTTTCACCATAAGAAACCATACCATCTGAAAGCCTATCATTACCGAATAGGGTAAAGTCGTGTATGAAGCAATGGATAGTCATCAAGTATCTAAACCTCACCATCTGTGCAACGAATTGAGTGTTGGTTACTCAATGCTTATTTTAGGTAAAGGTCTTCATCGGTCGTTTCACCCAATTCTCACTTTTCACCAAGTGCTACCGTACCTACAGGGAGAGTTGCAGCGGTCTTCTCATTGGATGTGGTAATGTTTTCCCCTATGAGAGAGATGCAAGGATCAAAGTTGAGAACGAGTGGTAAGCTTCAACATGGTTTCAGAATCTTCAGACACGAATTTTGAAGAGTTACAAATTTTGAAAGCACCAAGTAAAGATCATGCCCTTGTTCTTTTGCTGAGAAGTGCATGTACCCTTAACATCTAATATATCTGTCATAAATATTAAATATTTGGAGCATATGGAGCAATTGGGGAGGGTTCCGGCTGTCGCGCACCGGATACCTTCGGATTTCCCGCATAGACTCATTAAGCCTTCCATCCCTCCCTGGTCGACGAATTGGTACTAGACTCGTTTGGAAAAGATAGAACAGTGACTTGCACATCAGCTGGCCTCCGGAAGTTATGGTATAGGCGAAATACGCCCTCCACGACATCCCATCGAAGTAGAATGCAGTGCGCATTCAAAGGCAGTTGGACAGCGCCATCCTTTATCCTTCCTTCTCTATTCTTTCCGAAAGTTCAACACCCCTTTACTGCACTTGGCTCAGAGATTCAGAGGTTTCTTCAGAAATCTGAAGATCGCCCAGAGGCTACATGTCTCGGCTTCAGCTAACCTGTGCGCTGTTCTCCACCTCCCACCCCGTATGCTAATTTGGTATTCCAGCAGAATTAGCTACTAGGTGTCAGTTCTCACCAAGAAATCACAATCCAAAACCTTGTCTTTTATCCCATAACCTGACCTACACGGGAAGTAACAAGTTCTAGTTTTTAGCCTGCGGAAGTTGTTCTCACGACTCTGTGACGCCTTGTTCGCCGAGGTGATCTTCCCGATGGCTCATGTTTGCCTCAGCGATGCAACTTACGTGCTTGTGAAGGCCAGCATCTTTCTCTTTGACGGTAACCATACACATTCACGACCATTTTTATATTTTCTTCAACACTAGCATTCAATTCATAAAGATTTTGTACTATAAATCACACTTGAATCCACATGATGGATGCAAGTTCTAACCAGTATAGAGTCTGTCCGCTATAAAAAGTAAACGTGAAAAAAACATAAATTTACACGTTTTATTCTTTCAAAGTGATTCGTTTCGTCACCTTTCTCCACACGAACCTCATTTTTTCACCTTCTCGGTGGCTCATCACTGAATAGAAAGGTGCTATAATGTTTAGAATGTGCTAAGCTGATATCCTGCCCGATTAATTCATCAGCTTATTTCTGTTTTTTGTCTAAAAGAAAAAATGCTGATTTGCAATCAATCATTTGTTTTTGACATATGTATGTGCGGTAGGAATTGCGCCACGCACTCCTTCTGAATTTCTTCGTTTTACAATCGGTTGATTGACTTTTGCTTGAATACTTGCTTTTCTTTATATAAAAAATTTGAGCTTTTATCTTTGTTATTTCTTTCGTTATCACTGACGTTATCACCTTTCAAACGTGCGTACATTTCCTGGACACCTATGTGTCAAAATGTTCCCTGACTCATCATGAGATCAGCTTCACTAGCTAGTCTTACCACTGCTTCAGCTTCTCATGGATTCATATAGATGTCTTGAAACGTGCTTTTATTAAGGTTTCACGTTCAGCAGTCTGTCACCGGAGGGAAAGGCGGTGTTGTCTAGGGAGAAGGCACGACATCGAGCTGCCCTTCTCGCTCATCTCAACGCAAAGCGAGAGGCATTCAACGATAAACTCAATCAAATCATTCAAATCGAGCACATTATGACAAGCATAGAGGTTTGTTTTTACTACGTGTGAAGAATTGCACCCCAGTTGCAGCTACTTGAAATTTCTTGAATTTGAAGGTTTTGAGCCCTAATGTAGGACAATCTGTGAGGCTGTAGCAGTAATACACAGTTCTGACAGCACCAAAACTTACTTAGATGTTAAGAAGGGAAGGATAACACGTCACCGTGGCACATTGAGTCAAGATGTAAAACACTGGATCTTCGACCTCTGATTTTAAATATGTGATCCATATCTGCTAATCTGAGAGCGTGTAGCGCAGTCGGCAGAGGTGGCGGCTGTCGCATGCACCCGATATCAGATTCTTGGTTGAGATCTCCGCCCAGGCCAACTAAGCTTTCCATCCCTCCGGGTGAAATGGTGTAATCCTTCGTTTAAGAAAGGTTCTTCGAAGAAACACCATTATTTCTATTCCTTTTAATGCATTCTTAAGTGCTCCACTCCAAAGTACTGTTCATGTGAAGACGCGTGTCGTACACTCGTCCAGAACATTGCTCGTCATGTTTAATGGAGACTGTAGGCCTAGTTCTTTTATTTGATCCCTTTGCTGCTTCTAGATTGATGCGCATGTGAACAATAATTCAGCTGTTATTCAAACAGACAGTGTGATTTATAGAACAATTGTGCGGCACAATCTCTTCTCATAACACACTATTGACCTCAAACACTTCAGGCTTTAATAAAAAATTCTTAAAGAAAGAAATTTTTACCTTGGTTAGCTTCAAAGTTAGTTATTTAGGTTATCTGAACTTTACATACGTCTGAATTGCTTTGCCGGCCATTTTATTTATGAATGTAGGTTAAAATATACCCATTTAAAGTAATAGGTTGTTCCATAGGTCCCGCCGTTTATTCAACGATTCATTGCGGGTTTCGCCGGCGATCTCTTGCATAGCGCTATAGAGCTTTCGAAAGAAAATGATTTGCTCAACCAGAGCCTTTATTGCATTTCTTTTTTCATTCTGAATTTTGTCAATTTTTAGGTCGTTAAGGTGATATAGTGAAAAAGTGGCCACCTGCGCAGTGGCTCTCTCCGCTTAGGTTTGGAATTTTTGCGCAATTTTTATAGCATTTGGGAGATGATGTTTTGTATTACAAGCAAACGTGTTGGTCCTATTTGCTCATTTGTCCTTTATTGATTTTTAGGCCCTCAAATTGGGAATTCCGACTTTTCCGTCCGAAATTTTACCGACAGCTCGGTTCTGCTGATGGACTTTTTTGCTTGGTGTTATATGTCGTTCGGAGGAGGATGTCTTGCTCAGTAAGAATTCTTGTCGCGTGTATTGCCTCACGCTGATTTCTGTCGAATATCAACAACTGAAGAAGGAGAAGGAGTTGTTGGTGAAGACGATTTTTCTCTTTTTGGAATGTTGATATTGATATGTTGATATTCGACAGAAATTAGCATGAGCCAATAAACGCAACTCAAGTTCTTATTGAGCAAGACCTCTTCTTCCGAACGACATATAACACCGAGAAAAAAGTGCTACCACAGAGCAAAAAATAAATCTTCTCCTTCGGACATCCCAATTTGGTGGCCTAAAAATCAATAAAGGACAAGTCAGCAAATAGGGCCAACCCGTATTCTTCTAGTACAGAACATTGTCTTCCAAGTGCTATAAAAAACTGCGCAAAAAATAACAAACCTAAATGGAGAGAACAACTGCGCTGATGGCCACTTTTTCACTTTTTCACTTTTCACTTTAACGACCTAAAAATTGACAAAATTCATGACGAAAAAAGAAACTCAATACACCTTCTGATAGAGCAAATCATTCTCTTTCAAATGCTTCATAGCGCTATGCAAGAGACCGCCGGCGTAATCCGCAATGAATCGTTGAAAAAACGGCGAGAACTTATGGGACAACCTAATAAAATGCTATGTACTGTCACACTGCGTTGGAATGCGCTGTTTTACACAGTGACCAAGCTCATAACTGGCTGAGCAAATGCTGCCGCTCAAGACATTTCAATAAGCCGGCAGTTCTCCGGCAGAGTGGATTTCTGTATAGCTCTCTTTTTGACTCGCTGTGCAGTTGTTGTTCGTCAAATTCTGTACCCTACCGTATACATGCTTTCATTTTGGTTTTGATGCTTTTTTCGGCCCACCATAAACGAGCGCATTTCTCAAAGTAAGAACAAACTGCAAGTATGGGACCATCTCTTTACCTTTGAAATCCCGAAACTCTTCACGTTTCATTTTCAATGAAAATTTTAGGCGATTTCGAACTACATGGACAAGGAGATCCAGATCCTCAGCGTTTTCGGGCTTCTGGACATGAATCGACTGCTAATCAAGGAATGCCATCTAAATAAGTATCAATTCAACTTGACGACTCGTCAATTTGATTGACTCGTCAACTGTACAAAATGTTCAATAAACGGCTCAGAATGTGTAGCCATGACTTTTTCGAGATGTTCGCTATTCGCAAATGCATTCCTATTCAGCTCCCATGCGACTACAAACTGCTCTGTATTCTGACATATTCAGGAAGGGAACGCTTCGAAAAAAAGAAGGCCTCAAATCGGCCGAAAAGCGCCGTTTTTTAGTTTAGAATTTCATAATTCGAAATGAAAGACATTTATTTGAGTTCATCAGCTCTAGCTGTCGTTTGGCATACAAACTTCAGAGTTGAGCAATGCATTTAGGCCGGCAGAACCAATCTAATGGGCTCGACCGCTCGCAGGGAGAAGCTAGACTAATGGAAGGAGGGCTCCTGAAGCACATCTTCTGAATCTGGAAGGCGTTGCACTTTTAAAACTTCAGAGCTCTGAATCCGGATGCCCGTAGAACGATTTCTGGAGCACGTGTTCTGAATCCAGATGCACATTGCGCTACTTCTGGAGCATTGGAGCTCGTTTTGTAGGTTAAGGTGATTCCAGAGTGACATCCAGGGTATTATATCGCTGAGTAGTTAAGAGATTATTAAAAAATTTAGACGGAACTTTTAGTAGTAAACTAGTAGGTCCAGTCTACCCTAGCAGGTCTAGTCTAAAGCTACTCTGGCCGGACGGGAGAAGTTGGGCCGTGTCCCGGAGCCACGATCTTCCCAGCTACGGCCCAAGAATCTCGGTCATCTCTTTTGAGGGCAGCACGTGCTGCCCGAGCTCGGCAGCACATCCTCCCTTCGAAATGAGCAGGATGTGCTGCCGAGCTCGGGATGGCCAAGTGCTGCGAGCTGGGCAGATGGTTCCGCCCACTTTTGCATTCTTGGGCCGTAGCTGGGCAGATCTTGCGCCGTAGTTGGGCAGATCCCGGCTCCGGAAACAGCCCATCTTCTCCCGTCCGGCCAGAGTATTCAGGACCAAGCTTGTCTTGAACTTCCCAAATATTTCGTTGCAACTAATAACCTTCTTGATTGTTGTGAAGAAAATTCTCGGCACACAGACTTGAAAAACTGTAGACTCATAGGAGTTTTAAGCCGTAACATTGCGTTTTGACCACATCATATCTATAGGTGCACTTAAGAAATCTGGGTGAAACGAAAGTCACTTCTAAAAACGAAACGAAAAAATTCTCTCTTGTTTCAAAGCGTTAAACATGATTATGAATCGTTCTTCTTCTTCAATCACAGATTCCTTGTGGCTACGGTAATTCGAATCGTCATCCCGAATGTCGTTTTTTTTGCTTACTGCGCCTAGTATGAATGTCGTATAGCTTAAAATTTCTTGAAAAATCACAGATCGAGTGAATCTATCGAATCAATAAATAAATCAATAAACAATCTGTAATGTAAGGAACAAAGGAAAGACAAGATATAATGACAGTTAACAAGAGGTTGACCGATTTCGACTCAAATTCGTTCAAAAACGCTATCAGCACAGCTATTTGGATCTTTTCAGATCTCCTCTCAGCACCAGATAAAACAGTTTTTTCGGTCGCGACCGAAAAGGGAAAATAATCAGAAGACACAATTAATGTTGATTTTTTGAAAGACAAACAAACTGTTCCAATATATACAAACAAGAACTCAATAAATAGACGGGAAAACCTGCAGTGGCAAACAGGAGCTAGCGAAACGATGTGTTTAGTTTTTGGCCAAGTCTACATTGAGAAGCCTTGAGAGATTCGTGGACGCCTTCTTGGGGAGCAGCCAAGAAAACTGCTTCTTCAGCCATGCGTTCGCGGTTTCTTCATCTCGATCTCCGAGCTGACCTTGTTCGTCCGACGTTCGTTGCTGTCATTCTCTTTGATCGGCTCCACATGTCGAACGCTAAAGCAACTGACTGGTGTCTAAGAATGCATTCCTCTTGCACAGTTGGTTTAGACATCAGTGTCTGGTCTTCTAAACGTTGTTTTCAGCTGAACAGACTGCCTACGTTTTTACCGATCTAGTCGCGTGATCATCTAAAAATCTTTCATCTAAAAAAGGAAATAAGATCGGGATGTGATCGGAATTTGAGAATAAGTATATGTGAAAGGTAAAGGTCGACCCAAGCCGAATTCTTGCATCAGCGAAATTTCTGACAGCGATGAATGGCTAGAGAGCAGTGCTAAAGAGATGGTATACAGAATTACAATTCAAAGATCTTTTATAAAAAATATTACCTTAGCTGTGCAAGCTATTCTGTTTTTTGAGAAGGACATGACGGAATGTGGAAAATGTTTTTATCCAATTTGAGTTAACATACGTGAAACTTGACACCTTTTCTGATCAAGCTGGGCAGTTTTCAAATTAAATTTGAGAGGTTTCTAAGCAAGCGCAACACTTCTGAATTGAAAATTAGCTTCTTCAAGACAAAGACGAGCTTTTCCCACAGTAAAATAAAGATTCGGCAAAATTGTTAGCATTGTTTTTGTTCATAGGAAACTTAGTATGACTTCCTTTGATTTTTTAAAAATTCCCAATAAGTTGACACGCTGTTTGAAAACTTATAAAAAATAGTTTTTAGGAAAAAATAATCATTCGAATTTGTTCCTAGAAAATGCAAGAAAACAGAAGTTATTAAATGTATTAGGAGAAAAGAACGCTCCATGTACTCGAATTGATCGTCGCGATTTTTATTTGACTGAGAGCACCATTTAGTTTGCGGGCTAATACAGATGCCTGTGATATAGCAAAAACAGTTACACAAAAAACACGCATGTCCTCATAGCTGTTTCAATTATGCAGCATCTACACAATTAACCAGGGAAGGGTCTCAGGCGTAGGTCTGAATGGGGAAAATGGATAGTACTGTGAGAATCTGCACCGTTCATATAGGAGAAAAACATGTTTCGTTTTTGCTGAGTCCTTGAACCCAAAGAGCTACGGGTCCTCGAAATTGGGGGTACAGTATTGCATCGTCACCCATACCCACCATAACCTACCGTAATCGACCGAAATTTGAAAAACGGATGTCAGATTCGTGATCAGCACCCCAAACAACCCCCCTGGGCGAGGTTTGGGAAAAAAATTTTCAAGCTCTCCTCGACCTCTGGAGTCGTGAAAGCAGTGTCGTGAAAGTCGTGCCTTATGGCAGTCTAAATCAGCTGACTTCCTACACATCTCCTACACATTTATTTCACTCTAAATTGCCAAATAAAAGTTTTTGTCAGCTGTGCTTCACTCACTTTTATCAGCTTCTGATTTATACAATGTTTTGTGTTTTCCTGCGAATGTTAAACCTTACAACAGGCACGGCTTACAGCAGGTACGGGAGACTAGAGATGTCGAGGTCATAATCATCGACTTCGCCCAAACCTTGCCCAGGGGGGGGGGGTTATTTGGGGGTGCTGATCACGAATCTGACATTCGTTTTTCAATTTTCGGCCGATCACGGTAGGTTAGGGTAGGTACGGGTGACTAGGGCCGTCGAAGTCATAATCACCGATTTCGCCCAAAGTTTTCCCAGGGGGGGGGGGGGTATTTGAGATGGTGATCACGAATCTGACATTCGTTTTCCGTATTATCCGAAGTATGTTAAATTACAGTAGGTAAAGATGATTAATGGTAAGGTCATGGTCACCGTTTTTTGCCCGAACCTCGCGTTGAGTGCAAATCTGATCCTTATTTGGCAATTTAGAGTGAAATAAATATGTAGGAGATGTGTAGGAAGCAAACTGGTAAAGAAGGCGGCAATCATGAAAAATGCAAAAATCCTGGCTGGCACGGGAGTCGAACATCTGAGCTAGTACCTGCATGTAGCCCTACACCCCGCTGAGCCACCGACTCGCTTGTTGCCCTTCGCCGTGTTCCATACAACAGCGCACGCGCACGCATCCTGGGCACGTGCTGACGGTGCGCTACTACATCCCCTCCCCCTTCGAGGGCCCGTAGCTCTTTTGGATCAAGGACTCAGCAAAAGCGAGACATGTTTTTCTACTATATGAAGGGTGGAGATTCTCACAGTACTGTCCATTTCCCCCGCTCAGACCTACGCCTGACACCCTTCCCTGGTAAGGATTGCGATGATCTGGTTGAATGCATGGCGCGATCTCTCACGTTGATACAAAAAATTAGTGTTGCTTCCCTACTCGTCAAACGTTAATTTTGTTGTTTTTCATAGCATCCAACAATTTTGGAAATTTTCAAATAGCGCGTTCAATGATCATTGACCAGGTTCGCTTAAAAATTCCGAAAAAGGGTCATACTAAATTTACCTTGGACAATAAATTATATAAACGTTCTCGATTATTATCTCATTTAAAGCGGAAAACGCTCCTTTAATTTGAAAAATGTTCACTTTGATTGAAAAGCGTCAGGCTTGCTTAGAAGAGCGTTTGGTTTGATTTGGTCTGAGAATCTTCGATTTAAGATGTCGAATTTAGTACAAAAACTGTCCAACTTCATTTGGAAATGGCCAATTTTTGATTCAAAATGCAATTTAGTATGAAAAGTGTTCAGTTTGACATAAGAAATCCCCAGAAAAGTGTTTGACGAGAAAAGTGTTGTAACTATCCTAGTCAAAAGGGGCAAGCGTAAAATGCCATTTGCGTACACATTCCATGGCAAACAACTTCATCCACTACATTGAAGTACCTCGCATAGTGGGACAGCAGCTGAAACTCTCGTAGGAACTCAAACAATAGATTGAAGATGCAGATCATTATGACCCCATCCGATTAGGATAGATCCAAAGTGTCTAATTTGGCGTGAAAGTAGTAAAAACCTGGCACATCCTACTATATATAAAGGAGCAGGCGTGTGTGTGTTGGGGAGGCAATCGATATTGACCGATATTATCGAATTTTGTGGATGTCGTTCAAGCGGCGCGAAGCTTCAGCTCTGGGGTGATCGAGATCGCTGAACATGAATCTGGAGTCGACCAATCGATATCGATCGATTTTATCGATTTTTGTGGATGTTGTTCAAGCGGCACGAAACTTCAGCCCTTGGGGTAATCGAGGTCGCTGAACACGAATCTGAAGTTCGTTTTTAAACTATCGATCGCCATCAATCGATATTGGTCAAATAATCGTTTTTGTGGATGTCGTCCATTTTTTCGCTTTTTTCTAACTTGCCCCAATCGACCAATCGACGTAGTTAAGATGTTCTTCCCGAGCAAACATGACGTAGGTAGCAACTACAATTGATGAATCGTCGGCGCGGCCGAGAGGAAATAAGCGGTGTACTGAAAATTGTCCTCACCTGAAGCACACCTTGTAGCGAATGTCGAAGAACGCACAGCCATGGAAGCAGATGTTCAGAAACACGCCGCAGTACTCACAGATCGCGAACACGTCGTATGCTGCAACGAATAACGCTAGGAGGCATCTACGACCACGAAAATATCGCCGCTTACCCCATGTGATACACTGCTTCCAATAGAGTACGAACGCGCCGACTAGAATGGGTGCCGACAGAAGATAGAGACCGCAGAAGATGATCTTCAAGTAGTACGAGATGCGTCCCTGAAACAACAGCGGCCGTGATTGGCAACCCATCGCTATAAAGTGCTTTGGTTTGAAACAAAAAAAAATATCGCGCAAAACTACGTTGTTGTGAAAACACGCAAAAACCCTTTGAAAATAATCTACAGATGGAAAATTCAATAAAGGATAAGGACAAAGGAGGGCATTAGCCAATACCCTTTCGAATGCGCCATGCATTCTATTTTGGAAGCATTTTAAATGGGTATTCGGTCTATACGACGACTTGAGGTGGTCAGGCGATGGAAAAATCAGGAGTCCGGTACCAATTTACCGACCCCGGAGGGAAAGAAGGTTTGGTTGATCCCATCTGAAAATACAAACTAGGCGCCTGGAATCGGCTGCGCGCAACCGCCGCAAACTACTGCGCAACCATGCGCCCCCTGAGTATGAGTAAAGGACGATAGTGATTTACCCTTTCTCGGATACGCCACGCATACTTCATCTACTATTAGCGTGGGCGCATCATGAATGGGGTTTTGAATAATACACTCAATGACTTGTGGCGGTCAGGGGATGAAGAAAATAAAAAGGAACACGAACTAGAATTCTATAGAAAAGAAATGGGCAAAGCAGTTCGAGAATTTGAGTTGAATTAGAAAAGTAATGAAGAGATCTTATTTCTCCACTTCCTTCAGACGACACTCGCTTTTCGCTGCCCTGGTCTTTCTTCACTGAAGAGGATGACCAGATACTAAGTACGCTGTTGGTCACTTCAAACAGAAATAAAGGAGAAAGAGACAAACAGAAGTACGAATCAGATTCTGGGAGTAAGAATGGCGAAGATGAAAGCAAAATAGAGTGCTTCATAGCAAAGGAGGGGCGCGTGTAGCGCAGTTGGAGGAGGTGCCAGCTGCAGCGTGCAGCCAATTCCAGGTGCCTAGTTCGTATTTCCCGCGCAGACTAACCAGGCCTTCAACCCTCCGGCGTCGGTGCAATGGTACCAGACATGGAACGATAAAGCGAACTAGTACATCGGTTGGCCATCGCAAGTCGTTGTGTGGCCAAATACGCATTCAGATCGCTTCCACAACATCCCGTTAAAGTAAATAAAATGTGACACCCCAAAAAGGGCTTGAGTAAAGCCGTTATGAGGAGAAAGAAAGTGATCGTCCAAGCCATGGTTTTACTTTTCCAGTCAAATATGGTATGGATTCAACAACTCTATTGAGAAAATTGGACAGCGTTTTCGGAATTGACAAGACCAATTAATTTTTTATTCATACAAAAGCGTTACACAATAGAATGCTCTATTCTTTATGTGTAGTGTTGGTCTGATTGCGAACAATATTGCAGAAAGGCTGATCAATATATTAAGAAAAAAGTTCCCGTTTGTTTACTATTAGTGCGACTTGACTGGTCATTTGCCTGCAAAACTTATTTCACAAGTTCATCTACTTCATTCAAAATCTGTTCACAAAAAGAAGAACGAAGTGGAAAAACACCTCCGTTTAGAAACGTAATTTACTCACATAGGGATTGATGTAGTAGAGCGAATGTGCATGACAGAAGATGTTCGACAACATGTGACCGATACCGCAGAAACCAAAGACGTAGAAGAAGATCACATGGAGCTCTGAAGAAATCAACAGGTTTCTGGAATTCACACGTTTACAGCAGCCATCAAAAGGCTGCGCTTAAGCGTCGTGCGATGATTGCAATTCAGTGGCTGATGCAGTATTTCTGGCTCAGGGATGGAAAACTTGGTTTGCCTGTACAGGAGCAAACAACAAGATCCTTGAATCGGAGTCCATGCGACAACCGTTGCCTATGATTGCGCTACTACACGCCATTGAAAAAGAAAATACATCCCGAGTAAGTTGGCCAATCAGCAACTTGTTTGAAGGTATTTTCTAACAGCTATGATATGCGAATCACTTACGGATATTTTCTCGTTCTCCAACAATTGAGAGCGCTGACAGAAATATGAGTTCAGCAAGACCGATGTAGAAGTACACGTATCTGGAGATCTCGTACAGCCACGTACGTTTATAATGAATGTTCCTCAGTCGCTTGTATCGAGAGACTGAAATAGCTACAATTAGGCAAAGGTGAAGTCATATTTCGTTTAAAGATGAAGGGATTATAGAAATTGCTCATCAAAACTCATGCAAAACCCTAAGCATATTACTCATCCAAGAGAGCATTTCGAATTGGCAGCATTGCATCCGAAAGTAGGCACTGAACTTTAACCTCCCCTGACACGAAGCACATTCATAAGTGCTCTTGCAGTTTAAAAAATTTGAAAACATTAAATCAGTGATTTCTACAAAGCTTTCGCCGACTTTTTGGTTTTAAACGTGGTGTCAGATAACTTCTGCATAACATTTATTTATTTATTTATTTAAGTTCAGAGCGGTGCAGAGGACACAAGTAAGAAATAAATCACAAATACGACACGGAATGACAAGCTAAAAGTAATGGAAATGCAAAAGCGTATCGGTTGTCAAATACTCAGCAACTGATAATAGGCCACTGAACAAGGGCTTCAAAGCTTAGACGGTGTATAGCTGGAATAACCTCCATATAGAAAACGACTTTATTATTTATTTATTTATTTATTTATTTACTTACTTATTTATTTCATACACTCAACAAAGATGTGCTCAACAAGAAACATAGGAAGAAGCAGTAAGTATACTGAAAAGGCAACAATAAATAACGTAAATTGCTCCCAAGTCATTGGGAGCAGGTTTTTTAAAATAATAGTGTGCCTAGGAAATTTAAGGAGGAACTGTTCTCAGTATGGTTACCTACCCAGCTTGCAATCCTAACCTGCAAATACCCCATCAGTTGGCTATGATGCCGCATTTGCACACATTATGTACGTTTCTGGAACATCATACCGCATTTCACAGCTCCTCTAGTTCGGGACGCTATCAAACGAACTGTGATAACACAGTCCAATGAAGCATAAAAGAGTCGAACCGATGAAGCATGCTAGGCTCTGTCGGCCTAAAAAATGATCGCTTGCTTTCCCCTCGTTTTCGCGAAAAGACAACGTCGAAGAGAAGGCGTTTTTCATGCACTCATTCACTAACAAGGAAGGGTCTGAAGCGTATGTCTGAACTGGGGAGCGAGTCATATATGCACGAAGAATTCCCACCCTTCATTTAGAATAAAAATGTGTTTCTTTTTTGCCAAGCCGCTAAACCCAAGGAGTAGACGACCTTGAAGTCACAATGGAATACGGCGCATCACGAGTTTGAGGGTCTTGTACGCCCGCGATGCCTCCGCCGGCAAGCGGCTCGGAGCGCCGTGGAAGTAATGTTCTTTCATGCGAGGAAGGTCGGAGTGCTGGTTCTTCTGCGCTGCTACGTTTTTGCACATTAACCGACTGGTGGAGATTTGGAGGATTCTGACGTCTATAGCGTTTTCAGACGTCTTCTGTGCATTTTCCAGCTGCATGCTGCGGTATTCAACATGACGACGTATAAATGTTCAACATCAGTGATACACAGGTTCAAAGAGCATGAAGCAACACTCATTGTCAGATGAGAAACGAGGTCTGTGGGTCTCGCAAATTTACTTAATCACTCTCTCCCTCATCCTTGCCTGTCCCTGAAAGCAGATGTCTGCTGGAGTTTTGTTTTAAACCATATACCAACAATGTCTGCAGATGCTCGAGTAGTAATCCACCTGCTCACGCTGAAGTGTGACCCACCTTTGGACAAGGAGCCTTCGAGGAAAGGAATCAAGCTGGCCGAACAGATTGCCAGTATACTCAAGGACTTCGAAGCGCGTGAACTTGAAGTTGGCGAAGACATTGTGGTTAAAAATCCGGTCAGTAATAAACAAGTCGCGAGAAAGCTACTCTCCGCAACGTACAGCTGGAAAGTGCACAGAGGACGTTTGAAATGGTATAGAGGACAGAATCCCCAAAATCTCAACCAGTCAGTTGAAATGCGCAGAAGAACCAAACCCCCAGCCTTCCTCGCATGAATAAACGTCACTTCCACTGCGCTCCAAGCCGCTTGTCGGCGGAGGCATTGTGGGTGTACAAGACCCCCAAATTCGTAATGCGCCTTACTCCATTGTGATTTCAAGCACCGCCTACGCTTTGGGTTTAACGACTTGGCAAAAAAGAAACACATTTTTACACTAACTGAGGGGTGGGGATTCTCCCTATATGACTCGTTCCCCACGTTCATTCGCTTCAGACCCTCCCTTGTAAGGATTGGACCGGTCCTATGTGGGAGCACTAGCAAACTGCTACGAAGCACCCTTTCTGACGTCTCAATGAGATGGAGTGCGAACGGTTCCACACCCTCATTCAGCGGATGTTTATGGAGGCGCCAGGACAATGAAATAGCGACAACAATGAGCGCTTGTGCTGGAGGAAGACCCCACCTCTTACGCCTTACTCTTTCAGATGATACCTTATTTCTCAAAAATCGGCAGCTGAAGCAGAATAGCGCCCACTACGTTAGACAAAGTATCTTTCAGATCATCTGATGGAGCATCTCTATCTGCCTGACTACCTGCGTTCCCGTCAGAGAACAAGCGAAGGCGTCAGCGGAGAATCCCTACTCGAAATGTGATAAGAACCACGACTAGAATACAAAAGCAGTGTCTCCTGCAGCACAGTGAACTCAACATCAAGACGGACTTTGTGGCTCTGACATGACAAGAATGCCTGATATTCGAGAGTAGTGGAAGGCAAGGTTTAGATGGACCTACTGATTATAAGTGAGGAATAAGAGAACTGAACACTATGAAGCACCCAAGGCGACAAAAAGTGTTGTTGTGGGAGATTTCACGAATGAAACTCACCGGAATGAACCAACTGACACTTCAGCTGACATCGCATCAAGCCTCTTGTCAACGTTGCCAAGTTCAAGGGCAACTAAATGCCGATCAAAAGGCAACGAAAAGAATGGAAACGATGTTGCAGCTCGCACAGTCACCTAATAGTAGTAGGTGCTTTCGAGTAGGTAGTGCTACAGCTACTAGCGTTAGAAGAGATATCGAGCAAACTGGTTAAAAATACCAAGGAGTCCTCCGTCATGTGCTCTTAAAAAGCATCAAATTGAAGTATAAGCGCAGTTCTGCTGGTGAACGAAAAGGATGCAGTAATGAAAAGGAGTTATCTTACCTTCATCTGTGATCAACGATTCCGTTGGACCGAAAATAAGAACAGTAAAAAACAAAAATGTTATGGAAAACCTTCGAGAACAAAAGCGGCTAAATCTGAGCCCTCTTCTTGCTGTTGTAAGAAGAACCTTTTCCAGAAAACTCGCAGATTTATTCACCATCCTTTGTGCTTTCAACGGCATTGTTAATTTTTCTCTACTACAAATTTATGGGCGCGTAGAGCGCAGTCACAGGAGGCGCCGGCTGTCGCCTGCACCCGATACCAGGTTTCTGGTTCGGATTTCCCGCCCAGGCCAACCCAGCCTTCCATCCCTCTGGGGTCGATGAATTGGACCAGTGTGTGGGAAGGATAAAGCGCTGACTTGTTCATTGGCTGGCCACCGCAAGTCATTGTATGGCCAAATACGCATTCATGTCGCCTTCACGATATCCCGTAGAAGTAGAATGCGTGGCGCATTCCAAAGGGATTGAATAACGCCGTCCTTTATCCTTACAAACTTTATAACGTCACTAACATGTCGTTTTATAGCAACTTACATCTTTTATACGGATCTTCAGCATAAGCTGTTAGTTTTAAATTTTGTAAATATACGTTTCCACTGTTTCTAATTTAGCAAATAAAACGTTTACTACTCAAGATCAAGAAGTTGACGAAAAGTGGTCAAATACTCTTCGACAATCTCAGGAGGAATGAAGAAGTTTCGCAACTATACTATACTATGCACTTTTGCACTAAAGAGGTAGAGAAAATGTCGAAAAAGCATCTTCACCCAAACTTCAATAAAAGGATCATTGCGGTCCTGTTTTTCTTCTGAACATCCAGCTATAAAATTTCTTTCGATTACGGTAGGTTACGACAAATACTGGCAAAAAACGCCCCAGAGTAAAATTTCTAACGTCTGTTGCATTATGGTCCCGATAGTCTTACTAACGTGACCTACAGTGCTCCAAAGCAGTACTGAGAGCGGATATCCAATTCACCACCAACATCTCAACTGATTATGTGGGCAAAGTTTGGGCAATATCGGTGATCATGACCCGACAGCTCTACTCACCACTGTAAAATGTTAGACTAGTGATCACTAACCCCATATAGCCACTTTGAGCGAAATTCAGTCGTTTTTTCGACCTTTGCTTGACCTGTGGAGTATAGAAAGTACAAAAGTGCCAAAATTTCTTTTCAGTTTCATGATGCAGTGGGAATTTGCTGTTGTACAACTTGTGCTAAGTTTAAGCCACCCTGACGACGTAAATGTGTACCTATTATACATCCCTTCAGAAGAAAATAAAAGCTGCATAAATTCACTGACATCCAGTAATCAGCTCGATAACTCTGATGGGTACATGGAAGAGCAGAAAAAGCTGCCAGAATGTCCGTTCCACTGAGAGGTTGATGATTCGCGACAGCGATGGCAGACGTGCTCGCTAAAATAGAAGCAGCTTTGCGTAGACGAATCAGCAAAATCAGAGGAAAATATGATTTGGCCTTCACAGCGTGACGGCCGCAGCCGAAGGAACTGGTGGACCCACTCCGCACTGCCAGTTGTAGTTGCTGATCGCATCGTTGTGGAAGATCAGTGCAATGGCGATAGCCGACACAGAGCCGAATAAGGGCGGAATGAAGCCGGCGAAGAACACCTCGACGGCGTTGAACCTGAAGAAATAGACGACTTTTTTTGCAAACAGATATCACTGTAAAATGGAGTGTGGACTCAAACAACGCCCGTATCACCCTAGCGCAGAAACCAAGAATTTGTACGCTCAAATACCATACTGCCGCAATAGTTTCGGTATATAGTTCAACATACCTTCCTCTCTCTATCAGCAGGTGAAATGCAATAAAAATTAACTTTGCGAAAGGGTCACGTTTCAAATATCGAAAAGTTGTGCGAAGAAAGAGGTTCAAATCATAAAATGAATATTACAGCTCACATTGCCTTCATTAATGAAAAAATTGTAAAAAAATGTAAAAATTGTAGCTCGGCTATTCGAAGTACTTCGAGGGCGCCATGCATTCTACTTTTTTCCGAATCGTGAAAGCACAATATATGAGCTATGAATCCGTTCGAAGACGCATAATTCCCTCTGACAAGTTTCGCTGACTTGTTTCACGCGTATCTGCAGATCTTCTGTAATCATTCGCAGGATTTATCGGAATTTTACAATCACAGTCGGCGCTCGTAACGCAATTGGAGAAGGCGCTGGTTGTCGCGGGCACTCCGGATCGATTTGTTGTTCGGATCTCCACCAAGCGAACTAAGCCTTCATTTTATTCCGGATCAGTGAATTGATACAAGACTTCTAGTAAAGGTCTAGTAAAAGTAAGAAAGATATATATATATATATATTTATTTATTTATTTGTTTATTCATTTATTTATTTGTGGCATGAGATATCTTATTTGGAAATAAGAGCATCCCAAAGTTTTGAACCGTTTTGTACTGACTTTTCGTTTGCCAGACACTGTCTTTGCATAGACGAAGTACGAGTTTTAATTACTTCCATAATTCACAGCGGACAAAGAGTTCATAGTGCATCAAATAGACAAGCTGATAGAGGAGTACCTTTATACTCTATGTATTACATTTATTTGATTTCTACTACTTCCTATTTGATTTCCTTTACTAGAACTCTTGTCAATTCTAGATGCACTCTGACTCTTACCACTATAAAGAACTCCTCCAATCCACTTTTCAAAATTAAGGTGGCGCTTAATTTTGCATAATTTTGGCTGATCATAGGTTTTTTCATCATTGTTTCTTCAATTATTTACTGTATAAGATATCTCGTGTGGAAATAAGAGCATCCCGAGGTTGAAAATAGTCTTTACACTTCTCATAAGGCATAAATACTAACCACTATAACATTGAAAAGAACGTTCAAGAATAAAATAAATAGCAAGGAATACAATGATATGAGCAAGAAAAGGAGCAAATGCCATTATAGGTGTAATAGATTATGATTTACCCCTTTGAAAGCAATGAGAATTGTGATGTTTGTGGTATACTTTACCAGTTACTCATACAGGCTGCTGTCCCCCAAGACTGTTTTCCTTCCTAGAGATTAGTTCTGTAAAATCTCACATTTCTTTTCTTCTTTTTTCTGACGAGAACTAGAAAAGGTTATCCCGTGTATATCCTTCTTCTTAAGAGTGAAGCTCGAATTAGCGAAATGTTTATTGACAACGTTTCGGGCCTTAAGCCCTTCTTCAGGTCTAAAAGAACTATGATGCTTATACAAACAACAACAACAGCAATCGACGCATCACAGACCTGGGTTCCACCGACAGGAAGGGGGGGGGGGGAGGCCAAGAAGTTACAGTGGTGCGATTTGGCCAGAAATGAAGTGCAGGGTCTCTGGGCTATTTATATAGATCCGCGAGCAGTGACCGGTCTCTCGTCTCCCAAAGTCGCCATCATACTCAGTCAGTCACGCCGCGTAACCTCAGAGACTGATAAGGCTCATTGCATACTTCATTTCTTCCTTCTTGTTAATGGGTGGCTGCCAGTGATTTATCTCAAGCGCTTCCTTAATCTTCCTCTCCACTGTATCCGTCAGATTTTTGTGAAGGATCGAGACTCGCAGCTGCGGCAGTGGATCTCGTGCGTGTCTGAGGGTGCGGTGCCTAGAGAATGGATTATCTGAGTAGCTTTGAGGGCTACGCAGTGCTCTTAAATGCTCGTCCATTCTCTTGCCAAGTGGTCTCGCTGTTTCCCCTATGTAAAATTCTTCACATGTCATGCAGACCACTTTGTATACCACACACCTCATTTGGCAAATCTGGTTGTCCTCATCACAGATTAAGCAACCTGGCCTTTCACACCGGTTCTCGTAGGGACGTGACGTTGTTAGAAGACGTCGTAGAGATGGAGGTGGTCGAAATACGAGGGTTATAGGAAGCCCCGATCGTTTCACCACACGGTTGATGTCCAGAGCGAAGGAATCTGTGATGAAAGGCATAATCAAAGGAGAACCAGAAGGGCATCGTTGAGGTTTCCAGCAACGAAGTAACCTCATGCCATATCCGTTCTGCCGCAGGATTTCCTCAACCTGATCTTCCACTTCTCGAGAATTCGTGGAGGTCACTGTAGTAGATGTGGTTACTGTATGACGAACGATATTTCGTTTCATATACATAGGATGGCAACTCCGCGCGTGTAGAAGGATGTTATGAGATGCCGGTTTCCTATACCACATGCTACTGATTTGACCTTCCGATATTTTCACCTTCGTATAAGGGAAGAAGGGCTTAAGGCCCGAAACGTTGTCAATAAACATTTCGCTAATTCGAGCTTCACTCTTAAGAAGAAGGATATGTAAATATGAAGCTCAGGGAAACAACGATATTAAGTTATCCCGTGTAGTTTGATTTCTTTCTAGGTAAACGTGCGGAATAGAAGCCGAACGAATTTTTTCCGACTTTTTGTTTGTTCTCCTTAAGCTTAAAGACGTTCATATCAATAATGAAAATAATTAATAACTGGTTATTTATGATAGTTGAACCTGAGAATTTCTGTGATTCGCTTGCCATCCTTCTCGAACGTCTCGAAAAGGCCGCGATCGTTCAACGCAGGCGTCGGCGGTTTGGCGACGGCACCCTTATCGGGTTTGGTGGACATCCCTGAAATTTCCGTAGAAAAATGATATCAAAATGGTAGCTCAATTAGTACTTCGATCAGACAGGCAATTCAGGCAATCGAAAAGTCAGCGAACGAAGAAAACGGCAAGGCTTTCTACATTAAGGCGACTAGACGAACGAACTAGCCCAACGAGTTTGTGTCGCAGATGCGTATTAGCCATGTAAGCTTATGAGTCTGATTTCATTTTCTTTGATGATTGAAAAAACTGGGCGCGTGACCTCATTTCTTCGCTACCGAAACGTCACCGAAGGAAAGTACATGCTACCAAATCCAGTTTATTCAGTTGCTATTTTCACGAACGCCTGTGAAGCCACATAAAACGAGGATCAGAAAAATGAAGTGCAGTCGATTTTGCAAATACGAACCAAGAAGCAAAATGGCACACGTTGAAGTATAAATCACATACATGCGATTCAGAGTGGAATGGCTTCATAGGGACGTTTTTAAAGACCGTATCCTACCATATTCTACTATCGTATTCTATATTATGTTACATGCCATTTTTTGCTGTAAGGTTACAAGCCTGGAGGGAAAAAGAAGAGGCGCAGCTGCCAAGGTGTTGCATTCTTGGGGTCTGGAGCGAAGCGCACCATCCAGGCGCTTACCGTGCGGTAGTCCGGAGAAAATGAGAAGGTTTGCACTTGAGATACAGAGTAGTAAAGTATGCAAAGGCTTTGCACGGGATAGGCAATTGCCTAACGAAACAAATGAAAAAGGTGTTCTTGATTTCCGTAGGATAATAGAGTTTTATAAAAGGCAGTAAATGGTACCCTGGCACACTACATCTATGCGATAGCAAAAGGACTGCGATGCTCTAGTTTATGCACTACAGGGTGGTCCACATGAGGTGTTACGGGCTACAGAAGTCCATTTTTGGAAATATCTCTCACAATTTGTGCTTTGCTGCGGTGTTATCCGTTTTCTCCGTATCTTTTAGTCTACCTATGGTCAGTCTTGTTCTACGCTTTTAGGTAAACATGGTTTCGCTTGAGGATCGTTCAGCAGTAGTCGCTATGTTCAAACACACGTCGTCCGTTTCCACGACTTCGAAGATGCTCAAACTGCATCGGATGCAAGTACACCGTGTCATCAAACGTTTCAAAGAGACTGGAGGGATCGAAAATCGTCCGTGAGGAAGACTACGACAAAATGCAAGGACTTCTGCCCTTCGAAAGACCGTCAAAGACAAGTTACACCGAGATCCTGCAAGAAACATCAGGAAGCTAGCTAAGGAGCACAACGTAGGTCGTTCTACTATAAAACGACTGATCAGGGATGATCTGTAATAGTATTTCTACAAATTCACCGAAGGACAGCACCTCACTGATTAAATGAAGGCTTCGAAATTGGAGAAATGTAGAAAGATGAAGGTCCCTACGCGCGGTGACAGGCGCGACCGAGTTCTCTTCACAGAAGAGAAGATATTTACCGCCAAACCACTCCAAAACGCGCAGAATCAACGGAAACTGCTGCCAAAAGGATCCGCAAAAGCCGTAAACGTCGGATGAGCTTATTTTCCCACAGTCATTGATGGTATAGGCTGGAGTATCGGGCCTGGGCAAGACCAAGCTTGTTTTTATTCAAAAACAACAAGGTCAATGCCGAAATCTACGAGAAGCAAATCCTGGAGAACGGTGTAACACCTTGGCACAAGAAATGGTAATGGCAGAACACAGACTGGACCTTCCAGCAAGATTGGGCAACAGCTCACGGTGCTAAGAAGACTCTGTAGTGGTGTGAGGCCAATCTCCCAGATTTGTGGACGAAGGAGGTTTGGCTTTCAAACTCGCCCGATCTCAACCCTATAGATTTTGCCATCTGTTCAATTCTAGAGCAAAAAGCTTGCTCCTTCAGAACAAAATTTCTCCGGAAATGATCGCGCGCATCCTCAAGAATTTCCGAAAGAGATTGGACGCCTGCATTGAGGTCAAAAGAGCACATTTTGAATGTGATGAATGATGTGTTATCTAGAATTTTCTTGTCTTTCAAATGATTGTACGTTTTTCTTATTTGTGTTTGTCTGTGTAAAAATTCATGTGGACCACCATGTAGATCAAGTTGAGGAAGCAAGCGACAATCTCCCGCAATCCTCCTTTCTTACTACATAGAGCAGCAAGAAACACTTTCTCAAGAGATTATCTAATGTTTACAGAGCACATGGTACGCACATCGGAAGAATTTTGAGAAGGTTTTTAATAAAACCATTTTCAATTGTTTATTTTTACTAAGAAAGGGTTTCGACCTCCCATGGGACTTCAAGTTGAGACCAGGATCATTAGAAAGAGCTCGGAATGGTGATTACGAATGTTGGTGTCAAATTTGCAGAATGAAACTCCTAAGCGAGTTACGACATGTCTGACCACAGGTTAGCCGTGCAAAAGAGCTGGCGCGAGAGCAATGAGTATGATATGAGCTTCGTAAAAACGGGCCACCAGCTGCGGTAGTGGCACAGAGATAGTGCTCCCGCTCGCCATGTGTGAGGTCGTTGGTTCGGTCCCCATTGTTGCACGTTCTCTTGCACATCATCATTTAATTTCGAAATGACCTTCCCCTAGTGAAAGCGGGTTGATCACAATAAATGATACGGGTGAGAATCTGTCACACGTTTGTCCTAGTCTGATAAGTAAAACGTTCCAATCAACGCATTCTCATCTCCATCCGTACGAAAAGTGTACCACATGAGCTTGATGCACTTGTTTATTCTTCTTAATCTTTGGACGTATCGCCTTCACATTGCTATTTTTCTCGTTTTTCCAAGAAAGATTTCTTGTGGAGAAATTTAAATGTAGGCAAGAGCATGAGAAAAAGCTCATGATCTCTTACAACTCACTGGCTCACTACAGCATAGTCTTTCTTTGCCAGAGCGTAAAATTTCCCGTGGAAATTGTCAACCCTGCATCAAGTTATTATCGTTTAGAACCGAAACATGAAAGCGCCAGAAACATTTGGGTCTTACACGGGTGCTATCAACAATGAATTATCAGCGAATCAGTCCCTTGAAAATGGTTAGTTATGATTGGACACGTTTTCTTATAATGGTTTGTTCGCAAAAACCAGTCTTTTGTTGGTCTCAATATTCTTCTGCTGAAGCTCCTAGAAAGGCTGGATGTAGTAGAAAGCAGTCGATTCACGTTGAAACGGTGCCAGTTGACGACTCACCAGCTGCCTTTAGTGGCAAGCAGGAAAAGCATAGCCTCGCAGTACTCAAACAAATAGGAGTGTTTTCGTTTCAAAAAGGTGTACAGGCACAATTTCCTTTCTGGGAAAATTATTAGGTTGTCCCATAAGTCCCCGCCATTGTTTTCAACGATTCAATTCGGATTTCGCCGGCAATCTCTTGCACAGCGCTATACAGCTTTCGAAAGAGAATGATTTGCTCTATTAGAGCATGTATTGCATTTCTTTTTCCATCCTGAATTTGGTCAATTTTTAGGTCATTAGAGTGAAAATTGAAAAAGTGACCATCTGCGCAGTTGTTCTCTATGCTTAGGTTTGGAATTTTTTGCGCAGCTCTTTAAAGCATTGGGAGACAATGTTCTATACTACAAGAAAACTGCTGGCCTTATTTGCTGATTTGTCCTTTATTGATTTTTATGCCATCAAATTGGAACGTCCGAAGGAGAAGATTTATTTTTACCGACAGCTCCTGCTGCCTGTGGTAGAAATTTTTTGCTCGGTGCTATATATCTGTCTAAAGAGAATATCTTGCTCTAAAAGAATCTGTGTCGCGTTTATTGCTGATTTCTGTCGGATATCAATAAAATTCTAAAAAGAGACAAATCATCTTCACCATCAACTCCTCCTTGCTCAGTTGTTGACATTCGACAGAAATCAGAAGCATGAGCCAACAAACGCGACACAAATTCTTATTGAGCAAGACATCTTCTTCCAAACGACATAGGCAAAAAAGTCCTACCATAGAGCACGAGCGGTCGGTAAAAATTCGGACGGAAAATTCGGACGTCTCAATTTGATGACCTAAAAATCAATAAAGGATAAATGAGCAAATGACGCCAACATGTATTCTTGTGGTACAGAACATTGTCCCAAATGCTATGAAAACCAAACCAAAACCAAGCGGAGAAAACAACTGTGCAGATGGCCGCTTTTTCACTTTTTCACTTTTCATTTTAACGACCTAAAAATTGAAAAAAGTTCAGGATGAAAAAAGAAATGCAATACAATTTTTGATAGAGCAGGTCATTCTCTTTCGAAAACTGTATAGCGTTATGCAAGAGACTGCCGGCGAAATCCGCAATGAATCGTTGAAAAAAAAACAGTAGGGACTTATGAGACAACCTAATATATTCTGTGTTTCAGCCAATAGTGTTTATCGAACGCTCCAAATATGTACCTTCCTGATTCTCTAATCATAAGCGGAACTTCTGAGTGGTATATAATAGGCCTCAAAGCGTTGAGAAGTTAACCTGCAGCGAAAGGGTAATCCAAAAATACTAAATAATATTTAGTGAAAGTAACAGTCGTGCAACCGAAATGAATCCTGAATTTTGAGACCGATTCAGCCCGGCAACCCATTTTTTATTTAGAAAAATTCTCCCAATTTCTACCCTCTACCCACATAACCCTGGGTAAAATCATTCATGAGTGCGGACTCAGGTAGTTCTTTTGTCAGATAGAGGGACTTCACGGCAAGTGAACCTAGTCGGTCGACTATCCATAGTTACCAGATTTCGTCGATTTTTGCCGACCATTCGAGGTGTGAAGACGTCACAGCAAGTAAACCATAACAGTAAATCGGCTGTCATCAGTTTCTGGGAGTTCACAGATAACCAAACTGTAAAGCTGGTTAACCGCTTCTAAATGATAAACGAATGGTGCTATGGTGCTGGCAAAGGGCTGCCGTTCTTATTCTGCTCTATTCTATTCCTTATTCTTCACTCACCGATCAAAAAGTGTCTGGCAGAAGGAAAAACATGGTTTGCCGGAAACAAAAGCATTAGCTGGCAAAGAACAAAATCGAGTAAGGCTAACGATGGACAAAACGACTAGCAAATCGCAAGTATCGTCGCATCTTACACTGGGAAAGGAATTAAAAATTGGGAGCGTTTAGCGATAAAGGTTTCACCGAATCCTGATTCTGGTGTTCGTTTTTTATCAGATCGGCACAATACGTTGGATGAAGTACAAAGAATTCAAATGCAGATATTTTATTCATTTTCGAATTGACCGTTTTCAATTTTTGCAGCTGGACTCCACGGTTTCATAACGGGACGTCAGACAAAAGAACAGCTGAGAGTAGGGTGTCAATTCGAGGGGGGCCGACGACTTCTTCGCAAAAGAAGCAGGCGTTATGCCCTTGCGAACAAAGTACATAATACAACATAAAGAAAAATAGAAGATGAAGGAAGGCAATAGTCAATCCTTGTTTAGGATGTGCAACACATTCAACATTTACGGGATATTGTGAGAGCGATTTGAATTCGTATGAAGGATAATGATAAACGGCGGCGTTACTCAGTTCCTTTTGGAACGCGTCACGCATTCTGCTTTTGCAAAATGTCGTGGAGGCGATTTGAATGCATATTTAGCCATACAATGATTTGCGGTGGCGAGCCGATGAACAAATCAGCGCTTTTTCCTTCCCAGATAAGTCTTGTACCTAATCACCGACCCCGGAGGAATGGAAGGCTTGGTTGCCCTGGGCGGGGAACTCGAAACAGGAACCTGGTATCGGGTGCACGCGAAATCCTACACCTCCTCCGACACCGCCCCAAAGTCCTTAGCCGAAGAAAGAATCCGTATTAGGCCTAAACATTGACCGCGACAGCCACCGCCTTTTCGACTGCTCTGCCATGTGCCGAAGAATAGAACGTAAAAATCGATTTTTCCTCAATTTACTTGAAGAATTGAAGAATTTAATGTATATGGAGTTTACACCAGTAACCATATGAATATCGTGATGCGAACGCGGAGCAATTTCACCAGGAAGAACAAGAACGTCGAGTTCCTGGCCTTCGGAGTAAGTCCTGTAGCTTTGGAGCTTCGTTTTTAAACAATTATACCTTGCTAAAAGGTATAATCTTTTGAAAACGAGATAGTATTTCTGATACACCACGTGTCATGATCAAGTATTAGCAAATGTAATATGTAAAAAGACCAAAAACAATTTTTGCGCTTTGCGAAAGGCATATTTGTGTCAACCAATTAAGAGAGGATGGGCATCGTTATCAAAAGAGCAGTGATAGATGAGCTGATCGCGTCACAAGATCTAGGAGTGTGTTCAGAAGAGGAAGCGAAGGAAATGCGAAGCGATGACGCTGGGTGGCGACCGAGCGCACGAGCGTAAGAACCCGCTCCGGGAACGTTAGCCCGCACTGCTTCCTCGCTTTTGCTGGTCGGTCAGACGGCGCCAGTCTGATCACAGCCGGGAACCGCCGCGTCTTCACATCGCACTCTTTTATGTCCAACGTTAGCGGACTTCAACGCTGCAACACTACAGAATGTCTTCACAAAGAACAAGAAGAAGAAGAAGAAGAAGAAGTTTAATTGATTAGTCGCTCATTTAGAGCCGGAAGGACGTGAAGAACACCTTTGAAGCAGTTTTTTGGAGTGAAGGAGGCAATATGTAATGTCCGGGCCGCGCTCATTATCAAGGCTCCAGGGCCTATAAATTTCGTGAAAATCCCAGGCCCGCGCAGCGCAGTCGGAAGGGACGCCCGCGAATGGCTCTGGTCCCACATAGGTCTCAACTAATCCATCAGTCCCCCGAGAACGGAGAATTTGAGCCCGCCTTGTCTGGGAAGGGAAAAGGGATGACTTGTCTACTGGCCGGCCACCACAAATCACTGTGTAGGGCAAATGCGGTTTCGAACTATGCACCTCAACGATATTCCGCAGAAGTAAAAAAACCGCGGCGCCGCAAGTTGATCGGCTAACGCGGACATTCGTATTTTCCTCAGAGTGTCATTTTTTTCAAAATGACGCAATTTTAAATAAAATTTGGCGTTACGCAACAGGTGAGGCCTGAGTAATGCCCCTGAAAGCTTCATTGCCCCTGAGATAGAAAGCGGGAAAAGGATATGCATGTGAAAAAACTATTATTGTAAAGGCCAATTACGCACTCAAACTATCTCCGGTATAACAGGACCGATAGCGTTTAGAAACAACAGTTGTGGTCTTTATTTCGTATCCTTTCGTATATCGTTTTTGAAGTGATATAATTGTTGTATTTAGACCTCAAAAAGGGTGCATGCAAGAAACGTAGTCAACAAACATTGTCTTCGAACTTCAAATCATCACATCAATTGGATATGGCCATCGTTTGAAAATCTTTAAACGTTCACCGGGTTAAGACCATAAGGGGCATAAGGTAAAAAAGGAAATTTTGGTGTCTCTGCTGTAAAAATGTTCCACGCACTAAAGGTGCTTGTATGTTTGCTTCATTTACATTTAGCTCGACGACTAAGAAAAACAGGTGTCTGTGTTACACATCAGCACAGGCCACAGGCCTTACAGGCCCTATTTCTGGTGCTAGTAACGATTTACTTACACCCTTGAGCGACCAACACCTAATGCATTTCACTATAATATCGCTAAATTCTGAAGCTGCTTGAGGCATAAAATTATTATCAAGAAGTGAAATTACTTCACAACTTTATAATATGAAGGGCGAATTCGAAACAAGCAATTAAGGCTTCTGTAAGATATTGAAATTTCTCGATCAAGTGCAGTTCTTGCGTGGTTTATATATCACTTTACGTCGAGTTAGATACTTTTCAAATCATACTGGACACTTCCAGTTAGCCTGTAATTTTTGAAATCAAAGCCAACTCTATCGAATTAACATACTTACATATATGTTAACCTACGGACCTTTAACATGATTAGAATTTTTTTCTCAAGAAAGATTTGAAGTGTCCAAATTGATTTATTAGGGGGGGGGGGGCAAAAATAATCAGACACCCCATGCCGTTTCCATATATCTTGTGGCTGGAGTCTGGTTTCGTGCTTATCTTATTTGTATGTTTGTATGCTACTTAATGAAGCCCATCTGAGAAGTTACCACTTCCGCCCTTTCCAGAAGCATGCCAAAAACCCCAGCCTGTCTCATGCCGAAACCCCAGTCTGACGAGTCGACCTGTGTCGCGCAAATCTCGCCCAATTCCCAACCCCGAGCAGCCTGGGCTCAATATTCACGCAAGATGAGAAGTACGTCTTCTACCTTAACCCTGCCAAGCAGCGAGTCTGGGTGAGGCTTGGTGACCTGTTGCCGGCGAGATGTTCACGGCGAGAGGCATCTTTGGAGCTTTTGGGTCTGCGCCCGTGGATCGATTTACCGGAAGCTGTTTCCCAAGAGCACTACGATGAACTCCAAGGCCATGGTAAACGAAATAGAAGAGATGGGCCGGCGACTCGCTCTCATTCATTCGCAGCGCTTCAAGAAGGTTCTCCTCTTCGACAACGCCGCACCCCATCGGGAACAAGTAAGCACGGATAAGCTTGGCCAGCTGGGCTACGTTCACATGCCTCACCCACCGTATTCGCTGAACATCTCTCCATGCGACTACCACTGCTTCTTGAGCCTACAGGACTTCCTGGTCGGAAGGGACACAAGAACCCAAGCAGTCCTTGACAACCATATCGAGCAGTTGATCAACACCAGGCCCAAGCAGTTCTGCAAGGATGGGATCAGGAAGTTGGCTGAGCGATGGCAGCAAGGTCCTTGCCCTTAATGGCAAATACATTCCGCAGCATCGTTGAGTTGTAATTGATTTATAAAGAGATAAATATTTTTCTTCAATTTGTCTCATTACTTTTGCCCCCCCCTAATAAATAGTAAAAGCACAAATTAGGTCTATACAAATTTGTATTGTACGTGTAAATTTTTGTGCTGCAGTTCAAAATAGGCAGTGATTTTGAAAGAAATTTAAACGAAGTAATAAGATTTCATTTCCATTAAAACGGACGAAGTGCTAAGGACATCTCGCTTACATTAGACTTTCAGTGAGGCGTTTCAATTTTTAAGCCCTGAAGTATCTTCATTACTTCTTGTGAGGGCTGAATCTTTAGGTTATCTGCGTCATTTTTTTTGACTCTTCACTCACTCCAAAAAACTTATCTGAAGCAAAAGAGGATTAAGGATGGAGAAGACGAAAAGTCAGCTATAACGAACCTATTTCACTTCTACAAAACCTCATTGAGGAAGCTTACATTAATTACATTGATCTGTGAGGGGCGGTTGATAGACACGTCTATGCTTTGCGCTTTTCATATGTGGCAGTCGCCGCTTCTTCTTGCTGCGCTCCACAGCCTACGTCCTCTGGGAGCATTCATTGAATTCTGATGGAGTTTTGATGGATTCCACCATGCCGACGTTCAAGGAGAGTCGAAAATGGCTACATAGTGAGTAGTGACTTGTTCATCGGCTGGCCACCGCAAGTCATTGTATGGCCAAATACGCATTCATGTCGCCTCCACGACTTCTCGTAGAAATAGAATGCGCTGGCGCATCCCAGAAGGGCCTGAGTAACGCCGTCCTTTATCCTTTATCCTTTATTCTTTGTTATGTTTACTCTGTTTTCTTCTTGGCAGAGGAAAACAGAGTAAACACAACAAAAACATAACATAGCTCGTCCTCTATTGTTCTCGCTAAGGTTTTCCCCAGATCATAAGCTGAAGGAGTCTGAAGTGCGAAATTTCGTGGACGACCGTCTTAATCAAGTTCTTGGACTCTTCGTCCTTCGAATCGAACCTTCGAGGGGCATGTTCCATGAGTGCACTCATGACGAGGCCGATAGACTGGGCAGCGAATGGCTTTAGCGGAACACGGTGCTCAAGCCGTACACGGCCGTTGTGGACGAAGATGAGCGAACGGCGAAAATGCCTGCGTGTATAGGGTCCGAGTTTGCCCCCCCCCCCCTCAAAAGTCGACAGGAGCTCCAAGTTGCCTTGAAAAAAGTGAAAGGTTGTAGTGTCACTGTCATGCTCCAAACCTTCCATGCATCCTTTCGACTTAAGCGCTTTTAATTACTCGTGATTGACCTGCTAACTAATACCTGAGATGCTCTGCTAACCGTATTGTACTGCGAGGTATGTATACAATTTGGGACAACAACGGTCGATGTTCTCCTCACTCTTACTCTTCCACCTTACAGTTTTCCCTGCTCCCAATAACACCATTCAATTCAGCATAAAAGGCTCTATTGAATCGTGTCAAGAGTGGCCCAACTCGAAAATATCGAATTTCGATGACGTCATCGCCCGTCTGCCGCGGCCTCGAGCGGCCTCTCCTCGATGAGAAACTGTCAGAAAATCGATATTTCCAAAATCGATCGAAATTAATACCATTCGATAGCGCTTTTCATGCTGAACAAAACAGTACAATTGCGAGTGTCGAATTCTCAAATCTTGGCGAGTAAGAGAGCAAGAAACTCTAATCGCTACCCTTCGGTCGGCGCTTTAATCTGCCAGCTGAGGCTAAGGCAGTTTAGGAAGCCGAGGAGTTCAGAATACGTCATCGTAAAGTACCTTAAGCGCTCCGTTCGCAAACGCATTTGAATACCGTTAGCTCAGTGGCCGACTGAATTTGGAAAAAATCGTTCCACACAAGGCTAACCTGCAATTCGCACCTCTGTACCATTGCCGCTTCCTAAGCTACACCGTTCTACTTTAGTGTGCTACTACAGCGTTTTACTGCCTACAATACCCACGAGTTGCAGCCGAAACGATTCGAACTTGACAGAGTTATTACGTTCCGAACAAGCCCCGCGCCTGCAATTTGCGAGCCGTCGCGCCCAATCGATTGATAGGCTCGATTCTATAGACATTGTTAACGGTGCACTCTAAAGACAAGCTGAACAGTCTTAGAGCGATTTCTGAGTGTCGGCTGGGAATTTCCGATAAGATTCCCCAAACACTCACTCAACAAGCTGTTGCACCCACTCTATTGATAGGCTCGACAGGTTGGAGCAATTCCCGAGTAGGGTGGCTGGAAATTTCTCATAAAATTCTCGAAGCGGTTCGAAATAGTCTTGAAGGCTTCACATTTTCCGATAAGGGAAGATATGTAGAAGCGGAGTAAACATGCTTTCTCCCACTCGATTGATAGATTCGATCCTATATACCTTGTGCACGGCGCACTCTTGGAGCATTCTAGGCATGACATGCTTGAGATACTCCGAAAACGCATGCACGTTCTGGGAAATAAGGTGCTCTATTCGCAAGACCCTGCTCCAGTCATTTTTTAGGCCACCCACTGCGGAAATTTATTTATTTATTTGAAACTAATCCAATCAGATCTTTGGTTAGAAAAAAAAACATAGGGAACAGAATCAACAACAACAGAGATTGGACGTGATGAGCTGAAAAATTTAAGAAATGGCTCAAATTGCTGAAAGTGCTGAATAGGCCAGGAATCCTTCTTGATAATGAATGAGAAGAAAAAAATAGCAGGAGTGGATAAGTAACAAATAGGTAGTGGGTAGAAGAGGCATCTGCCGGGAAGGGACGGCAACGGCGATCGGGCGATTTCTTGTTACTTGAAAATCCAATCAAGAGCATATAAAAACATAGAGAACAGAATCGACAATGAATGAGAACGAAATGAACTGAAATAAGGGAGTGAAGGAGAACTCAAGGTGTTGAAAAGGTCAGGATTTCTCCTTGATCACGAGTGAAATGAAAGAGAAAAAAATGTTGTCTGAAATGCGGTCTTTTGAAGTTGTATACATGTTTGTGTAGATCTCGAGGAGAAAAAAAGACGGTTTGCGAAGGATTTTTCTGTCCCGCGCGACGCGGGCGCAATTGTATGTGTTCACTGACCTGAGATACTGTCTTTGAGCACAATACTGAACAACTTTCACGAAAATTTCCCAACAGGTAGTGAAAGTTTGATAAACTTATTCTTTCGGTGAAACAAGTTAGCTTTTCACTATTCTTCTCAAACAGAGCTTGTGGAGAGAGCTATCTCGCGGGTGGAAAGCTTGATTAGCCTGTGCGCAAAATCGAATCGAAAGACATGGAGCCGGCCAGATCAGTATAAGCAGCGCCTCCGTGCACATTCTATCTTCGACATAGAATATGCGCAGAGGACAGGAAATTATGACCAATTACGCGTAATAATCCTTATCCCGATGCAAAAGACCGGAATATTTGGTTCAGCATATAAACTTTACGGTGCCAGATTTCCTTAACTCCTTCACGACAACGAGTTTTTTGCTAATTCGATGGGCTTTTAATTGTTATATCTAGCTTTGTGAATTAAATTAAACCATGAATCTACACCATCTATTAATTAGTCAATTTATGATATAGGAAGGCTGGTTTGAAAATTCGTTCTAGTTCTAGGTGCTGTTGTGGAAGCACTCAGTTGTAACGGCAAGAATAATGAATTTGTCAGTGCGAGAAAAGGCGGTATCTCCAATTATTAGCAAATTTATTTTCGGGTTATAATCCGAGGATTTGCGCGTCATAGCACAGTCACACGGGCGCGTGTAGCGCAGTCGGAGGAGGTGGCAGCCGTCGCGTGCAGCAGATACCAGGTTCCTGGTTCGGATCTCCGTCCAGGCCAACCAAGCCTTCCATCCCTCCGGGGTGAAATGGTACCAAACTTGTCTGGGAATGATAAAGCCAACTTCTTCATGGGCTTCCCACCGCAACTCATTGTATGGCCAAATGCGCACTCAGATCACCTCCGCGACATCTCGTAAAATGCGTGGCGCATCCCAAAAGGATCTGAGTAATGCTATTCTTTACTGATTTTATCCTTTATCTACTAATCTTATCTGGGAGCGGGTATACTGGGATACTTCGGTGCCTTACCTTTGTCGATACATACATCGCGCCTCCTTTCTAAACATTCGCCCAAAATCCCCACGAAATAAACTGCGCCGTCCACGTGAAGCGTTTCATTTACACTGCTGGACAAGAACGGTAGCCGACTGGATGTCAATAAACAGCAAACTAGGGCGTCCTCTAACGTGATGGTAGGACTACATCGTGAGTGAACGATATGAAGCTCTTCATGCCCTTCGAGCAAAGAGGGTCTATTGGATCATTATGGCACGGGGCAGCGACGAATGGAGAAATTCTAGCACCCACTCGAGCAACTCAACGATCGACAGTGGACAGGTAATACTTCTGATGTCAGATATGACAGCAGGGATTCCGTCACTTTTCAGAAGCTCCAATGGTCAAGTGTGACCTCGCAGACACTCAGCACGGCAAATCCAATGAAACGACTCCACGACGAACTGAACAAACGTTGGAGAGCTACACAGTCTGGCTAGCCCAATTACCCACGACGAGGTTTTTCCAGTGATTCCAATAGTGCGTGGCTTTCCCACCGGAGACTAATGACGGCTGATAGAGGCTTCGAAAGAACGAGAAGGAGAGAAGATGGAATCCCGTTCGACCGCAGTCATCTCGAGAGATGTGACCGGATTGGGACAGGCGAGAGAGCGACAGAGCGGGTGTGTATGTCTGTGGACAAGAAACAATCGCCGAGAAGGTTTGCCCTAGCCGGAACGCCATGCCCGAGGAGGGGAGAGGTCTGCCCAGCAAGCACGATTTGAAGTAGCTGGATAGAATGCGGATTTTCTACAGAACAGGTTCACTTAATTCCGAAGCCTCTTAGAGGGCTTCAAAGCGATGTAGAATACTTAATTTCACACGTAGCTAGGACAGGATCACACTGTTTTCAGCGAATACAAAGTGTAACCAGTGCAAATAAACCCAAAAATGAAACTCGAAGCCAAAGCCACCTTCCTGATCAAGTTTGTTTCAGTGGAAAATTGTAAGAAATCGAAGTCTAACTTTTGAACAAGTGCAAGTAGACGGACACGTGCAATTAGTTTTAAAATAGCGTACCTGACACCGGTGTTCTGATTTTCATAGCTCTGCACAATGCAAGGGATTCAGATTCAGCAAAATAAGAACATAAACGGGCTGAAGTACGTGTTATTTACCTGGGAGGCGTCCAATTTTACATTTATACATATTTATTTTAGCCAATAACTACAACGGAAAAAACTAGTTATGAAATTGGCTATACTACCGCTCTACTAAAGCGTTGGTCGTCGGAACTGAAATTAGCGCAGCTCGAGAGCAGCCAAGAGTCATATTAATGCTGTCTTTAGCAAGGAAACCTAGAAGACAATAGTGCTTATAGAGTTCGAAGAGTGTTCGTCATCCTTCATGGAATGCACCTCGAATTCTATTTTTGGAGATATCATGAGCGCGTGTAGAAGGCGTATTTGGCCTAAATAATGCCTAACTCAACTGCCTAACTCCTAGCTCTGAATGCCGTGTTAGAGCTGCTCTACTCTGTCCTCCTTAGACATGTATGAAACAAATCCTCGTAAACCCGAGGGACGAAAGGTTTGATTAGCCCGAACTTGAATACGGAACACACACCAGGGCCGAAAGAAGGGATTCGTCTTAAAGAAAGTTTGAATATATTCTACTCGGAGGAAGGCGTCACTAGAAAAGCGACAAAACATAGTGTGCTTACGTCGGTTAAGAACACCCGAAGAATGGCCGTCTCGCACACTGGTTCAGCGCGTCGTCTTTGTAAAATCGTTTACTCACAGTTTTCAGCAGTTGAAAAATTTAAATAGTGATGTGTTTTCACTAGAATAAATAAATAGGAAAAAATCACTCAACCATTCGTTATTCGAATCCGAATCAACTACGGCGTTAGTTGAACTTTTCGGGGTTACGCCACGCATTCGACTTCTGCAGGATGTCGAGGATAAATGAATAGAGGTAACTTGGCTCAAGACGACTAGCGATGGCCAGTTAATTGACAAGTCAATATTTCATTCTTCCCAGAAAAGTCTGGTACCATTTCATCGACCCGGATGGGGTCGAGAGCTTAGTTGGTTTCAGCCCACAATCCTCAAGAGGCACGCGACGGCCGGCGCCTCCTCCGTGCTCGCTAACACGTGGCAGATGCAAAAATTTCTTGAACGAACGAAAACCTATAAATCGTGACACCTACATTTGAGAAAAGATAGAAAAAGTTTTACCTAAAAGAAGGAATAAAGGTTGGCTTTGCTCAATCCCTTTTGTGATACCCCACGCATCCGCCTTCTACAGGATGTGGTGGCGGCGATTTGAATGCATATTCGGCCATACAATGACTTGCAGTGGACACTCGATAAAAAGTCAGCGTTGTATTCTTCCCAGACAAGTCTGGTACCAATTCTTCGACCCCGGGAGTATGGAAGCCTTGGATGGCCTTGGCGGGAAATCCGAATCAAGAGACTGGTATCTGGTGCACACGAGAGCCGTCATCTCCTCCGACTGCGCCCACCGAAAAAGTTTGAAAAATATAAATACCCTCTCCTTATTGTTAGAAGAGAATAAGCACATATAGGCTATTTCGGACCTTCCTTGGAAACCCAGTAATCCAGAACAATATTGTGAGAAAACTTCAGACAAGTAATTGGCTTTAAAATAACCAGCAGAAGAAAGACGTTTAACTGGTTAGGCTCAGCCTTTCCCGCACAAGTCTGGAACCAATTCACAAACTTTACGATGGGGGCCTTGCATTGACTCCTTCGAATGAGCGGATTTGGCAGTTGAGTTGTAACGTCTTTCTACTGACAGCTCTAAAGCAGATGAAGAACTTTTCAAATACCAATGAAATTCAGAACCTTCGGCAAAATTGGGCCTTAGTGAAAATACCCCGCTAACCATAATTTTTTTAGCCATCAAAAATGCTTAAAGGATAGTTGACAAATGACGGTGTTAATCAGTAACTCCTGAAGGCTAGGATACTGCGGAAGTAAGTTGAACGCGTTTTTAGTCTACACAACGACTTACATTTGCTTTGTCAGTGTTTTGTTCCTAGATAAGTCGGGAACTAATCCACCGAAGTATAGGAGGCTTAGTTAACCGGGCTCGTTCCTAACTAGGAACCTCGATTTGGGATGCATGCGACAGCCTGCCCTCCTTCAGTTGCAGCACCACACATTCTTTCAATTTTTGCATGCTTGTTCAAGTGTGAACGAAGAGGAATATTCACTCTATATATCATCAAGCGCAATAATACTGATCGTAAGCCTCTATGAATCGAAAACCCCTTTTACCGACCCTGCAAATGCCTTTACATGCTTGGTCAGATACGTAGGCACATAGTCAATCACCTTTGAGCTGTCAACATCAAGAAGTGAGATAGCGAAAGTAGGCATTAAAGAAGCCACAAAAAGTAAAAAAACTGGAGTCAGAAAAGTGTTCTCGATTATTCTTTTCCACATGTGGTTATGCTCAAGTATTTCTATGGTTTTCTAGAAATATCGTCTAAGACTTCTCAGGCAAGGCAGTTAAACGGTTTTCACATGCATCATAGTTTAATCGCGAAAACCACCTCCTTATTTCAGAAATAAATATTACTGACCTAGAGAGCACAAAAGTTTGCTCAATTACAGCTGCGCTACCACGAAATCTACTGTGTAGCTAAGGAAAGGAAAACCTTCTCCGTTCTGCTAAAAATCACACTATAGGCCTCTGAATAACGTTGTCATGTCTACATGATGGCAGGGTAAATGCTCTCCGCATCAAGTCCTAAACTCGAGAGATGTGTCAATTTTTGGACTAGTCTCGAAACCCTGGTCCATGACCAGAACTTCAAAAGTATTTATAGGTAAACAAATTTTTGCCCGAACTAAATGGTCTCTAATTCACTTGTTAAAACCAGTGTTATTTCACTACAAAATTCCATATAACCAGCGGCTAATTTTTTTGTTGGAATAACTACTGACTCTGTAGCTACTTCCTCCTTTTGCTAGCGCAGTTTTACATATTATAAAGCTGCATATTAGAAATACTTACATTCTACGTCTATTATGCATTGGATTCCAATAAATCATTTTTTGATATCTGATTCGGATATCACGATGCGAATCATTCAAAAATCCGCACGCAAGCGAAATTGCCTGTATCCGGATCAATCAAAATTCCGGGGTCCGCGAAATTGCCGTTATCCGAATGACCCAGTTGCCCGAAAATTTTTTGGTTGGTCCACTGTATCAAAAAAACCATTTCAGGATATCTGATTCGGATATTCCAATCCGAATCTTCCAAGATTCGAGTCCACAACAGCGTCATTATCCAAATTGTCCAAAAATTCCGCGAAATCGCAGTTGGCCAAATCAAGAAAAATTAAAAACAAAAAATAAAAGAAAAAGAAAGGAAAAAGTTAGTGTTATTCAAATCATCCATTTTTTTAAAGCTTTTCGATTGGATTTAATGTATACTGCATATTATCTGTTTACCGTGCAAAAATAAATGGCGCTTTTCGACACGTCAGTTCTCAACATACTCTTTTTGTGTATCATTCATTCAATGTTTGCATTGTTGTACATTATTTGGAAAAATATCTTAGGGCCTTTCATTATGTCAATATTATTGGTTTCTAATTTCATTCTTTGGAAAGGCCAAGCAGACCGTATGAAATTCTCTCTAAGGGGACTCGAGGATTAAAGGCAAACCGTATAAGATGCTCTATGTTGTGGAAGCTGAACGCTAGATGTCTATTCAGTTCGCAGCAATGATTCAAGAAATTGCTATCCGAAGCAACAAGCCTTTGAGATAGCCCACGTCGAGGTGAGACCCTGAACTTGACGACGACAGCCTGAAGTCACTGGTGGAACAGGACCCGAGAAAATTTGGGACTAGTCGGAGGACGTCAGGTGTCATTTTCATTGGTCGTGAAATGCTCGGAAAATCCTTTAAAGGTGAAGAAAATGGATTAGTGGCTACCCCATGAATTGAACGTTCAACATATACTGAAGCGCTATCATGTCTCAGCTGCCAGATCGTTAAACCGAACGAATCTGTCAGCTCGGGTATCCACTAAGGATAAAGGATAAAGGACGGCGTTACTCAATCCCTTTTGGGATGCGCCAGCGCATTCTACTTCTACGGGATGTCGTGGAGGCGACATGAATGCGTATTTGGCCATACAATGACTTGCGGTGGCCAGCCGATGAACAAGTCAGCGCTTTATCCTTCCCAGACAAGTCTGGTACCAATTCACCGACCCCGGAGGGATGGAAGGCTTGGTTGGCCTGGGCGGGAAATCCGAACCAGGAACCTGGTATCGGGTGCCACGACAGTCGCGCCTCCTCCGACTGCGCTACACGCGCCCTCGGGTATCCACTATCGCTAAATAAACTGGCTCCATCAAACCCAGCAGTGGTCAACAGAAAATGTCTGATAATTCAAAGCCTCCAGAAGTGGAACTATCTTGGCTATGAAACGCTGGCTCGTCCAGCAGCTCATCAGACCTGTCGCCATCGAATTGTCGTGTCTTCAAGCATTCCGACAATTTCGCCAGGGTCAGGATGGCTAAGTGTAAAGCTGATCCTGACAATTTCTTCAACGAATTCATTACATCAAAAACACGGCAGGGATATTTATGGCTGTGTAAAATATCCTAAATAATATCCTGACCCCATCAGCGGTTATTTATTTAATAGAATAACGCTAGGATTGAGTTGAGTAATGAATGTTTGAAGCTATTCGGAAGTGCAATATATTTCTTAAAAAGCCAAAAATACCTTACACCTCGATCTTTCAATTACCTTTCCCTTAGGTGTTGAGTTGCTGCTATACTTCTCCAGTAGAGGAGCACTAAACAACATCAACATATTTCTCTGAAAAGCAATATACTTTTGGCCCAAAATCCGCACAAACTCAAAAACCCGTTTGCATTAAGCATGCAGCATGCACTACACTTTCGTCTGGATCGTTAACCAATATGGTGTGGATGTCATTCTATAATGTTTCTAATTGCATTGTTCTTCACATGGATTTTAGCCATATAATAAATAATAATAAACAAATAAAAGATCTATTTATCACCCAGAAAACTTTACATTACTTAGAAAATGACTCAATGACATTTTTAAAATTGGCATTAAGGCAGAAAATTTCAAAATTAGAGGATATTAGAGTCAACGAAAAAAGGAGAGGTCTTTTTTGACATCTTTTGAGGAATGATGGTTCTTGCCCAGTATAAGGTTGGACGTGTGTAAAAAAAATTGCGAGAGAAGAAAATGTCGGAATCCAAAGTTCAGCACTAATGCTAGCACCCAATGTTTTTACATTCAAGTTCGATTGCTGTCGACAATACCCAATGCACGTGGCTCTAAATTTTAAAAAATATAACTGAATAGATGGACGAAGTTATGATAGAAAAAACGAATTTATACGAAGTTTTTACTTATTGAAGCCGCTGTACTTACCTTTAAAAAAACTTAGGTAACATACTGTATATCGAAGAAAACTGAACTTTTGTACTTTTAGAACTTTTTTGGCCACATAACAATTATCCACCTGATCCTGAGTAAAAGGATGAATATAAGTAATGAGCTAAAAGTAATTAATGGTAGTTACTAAAGTAGTGAGGGTTCCAATTTTAATGTAGGTGATCGTCCATTCTACATTGCTTTTAACAGTTATTTTGTTTGTTTGTCGACTTCGTTGGCGTTGAAGTGCACCCTAGAGTGCAATTAAGTAAATAAATAAATATATAAATAAAAGGAGACCTTGGTGGCGCTAATTTCTTAGTGCATATGGAGAGGAATTTTCGATTTCCATGATTTGTCAACTTCTTCAATTCCGCAAGAAATATTCGATGAAACTGTAGAGAGATTTCTATCGATCCAAAGCAACTGGTAGAATAGAAAGCGGGAAGAGATATGATACAGAGCCTGTTGTTCACTCTTTTACGCCTCGTCACCATCGACTGTAGGCTGACTCAACAAAAATAAGTGTGAGAGGAGCGAAATTGAAGAGAAAAAATGAAAGATTAACCGCAGAGGTTTCCAGAACCCATAAATGTGTTCAAAAACAGCTGACATTCAGCTAAAGTTCGATGAAGACAAGAAACTGATAAATCAGGATTATGGTCGATAATTCGTTAAAATCAGCCGCCTAGCGAGTTCAATGAACTGGAACAGTCGGTCGATGAGTGCAACGTAAAAAAACGACGTCGAAGGGCCCTTGAACGGCTTCGACGACGCAGCCGACTTCATCGGCGGCTAACGACCGTCGCCTGTAAACTCCAAGCTCGATTTCCCGGTCAGTATGGGGCGGTGTATAGTACCGGATGAAAACGCGTCACGAGTTGATCCACGAAAGCGAAAGGTCAGCGATCGGGTCGCGTTCCACGGCCCACATGAATCGTCCGGTCGAATCTGGGACAACGACTCGCTTTCACCACGACGTTTCACGGTCGGTATTAACAGCGCTCAATGCCGGCGGATGATGCGCCTCCCGCGTATCTCCCTCAACCACGTCGCTTCAGAGAAAATCGTCTGCCTAATTGCGCAGCGCCGGACGCCTAAAAAGAACCACGCCTGACTCACTTCTAGCCGGGAAGGAGAATCCAGAAGGGAGTAGGGAGAAGGGGTGTAAGGAGAATCCAGTTGGTACTTCTGATCCTAATTGGCTGCACGAAACTAGAAATGATATCTTATGTAGAGTCATTTAAGGCGAAATCGCCAGAAGAGTAGGACTATTCGTACCTCCAATGAAATATTTTAAGAAATTTCTCCAAGCACATCGAGCCGAACCTATTTTAGGTTCACTCAAAACTGTCGATTTTACACCAGTACATTGGATTTGAAATATACCGCTTAGGCGTCGAATTGAGCACTTTTCAAATCAAATTAGTACTATCTAGGCAAGCCTTGGGGTTTTGAAATTAAAGCGAACTCCTCCAAACCGAAATATGCTTTTTCCACATTAAAGTGGAGACTCTCCAAAAAGGGTAGAATAATTTTTTGTTTAAGGAAAATCTTAATATTGCTTTTTTGAAGTTTTAATTCATCTACTCAGGAAATGAACATATTGTCTGAATTTTTACCGAATTTTCATTTTTCAAAGATAAATGATGTTTTAAAGCTTGTTTTAAAGAGCAACCATTTTGGAAGGCGACCATTTTCTAGTGCCGAAAAGAGATTGCACCATGCCCTCGTCAAAGGCGCCTGAAATTTTTAATCGATTGATAGCAGAATGTCTGTTTTCGCTGGTTTTTACATCTGGGAACGATAGAACAAAAAAGTTTTGCACAAAACACACGTATCCTCACTTTGATGATTCATGAAAGTGGCATTTATAGTATCAATCAAATGAAACTTGCAGCAAATGTTTTACGTGCATGGCGCGATCTGCTCTTTTAATGCGCTTTATAATTGCTTTTTGGTTATACCTTTAAAAAATGTAAGTTATTATTTAGAAACAATTTATAGAATTATTACACTTATTGAGATAGGTTGACAAAAAATCCAAAAAAGTCACACCTAGTTTTTCCTGAAGAAAAGATTATTCTAACCATTCTGTTGAGTCTGTAGTTTAACCTGCAAGAAGGCCATTTTGATATCGAAGAAAGACTTGGAACATTTTTGATTTTCGCTTTGATTTCAAAAGTCTTAAGGCCAGCTTAGAGGAGTGTCCAATTTATTTTGACAAGTGTCCGATTCTAGGTGAAAATGGTACATATCCGCTCAATGGAAAATTTATAAGTTCGCGTAAAATTGTTGAGTAATCGTCTTTTACCACTGGCTGATAAGGTCTTGAAATCAGAGTTTACTGTCACGAAACCATAGGATTCTGGAGATGACGAATTCTTTTAAATCGATCTAAACATTTATTTATTTATTTATTATATACGTCATAGGACGCGCTCAAACACAGTAGCGAATATAGTAGGCATACACTAGCAAAATGTCAAAACAGCAACTAACGCAAAAAAACTTACTGAAAATTAGTCGATAAAAGTGCAGTCGAAAAACAAGAACACACATCCATCAATTTTAGAGGGTAAAAGCGCAAGGAGGAAACTGGAAGTCGAGGAGTCCAGAGTGGTCTCACTATGGTTTTAGAATTTGTGAACACCATGAAACTTTGGTCACCCAACAACTTGGTCTCTTAAAAATTCTGGTATCCCTGCTTCACGTATCCACCACTTACGTTACATAAAACATCTATTGCAGCTTTGAATTTGAAAATTAAAAACAAATTAAACGAGGGAGTGGCACCTAGCTTTGTCGAAAGACTAGCCCAGCACATACATATTTAGCAAAAGAAGAATTATGCCTATGCTGCTTACGAAAGAACGCGAAAACAAAAACCTACCGTAAAGACATATGTCAGTACGGAGAAACGAGAATCATCAAAAGCATATGTACAAAAGAAGATAGCACTCCAAATATGGGTGATCATTTCCAGCCGTTCGGTAACAGTATACCAAGCACCCACGTGAGTGGCAAGCTACTCAGTAAGACAAAGCAAAGTGAGACATAACTTTGCCAAATTTTTAAAGTAGAAAACATTGTAGGTGAAGGTAGAGGGGATTGGGATAAAAGGACCTGTGGATGAACATGAATAAACTGGCAGCAAAAAAAAAATCGGGAAATATGTTGGCTTTGTATTCATTTATCCAGCATTCAAGCTATATGACGTTTTTCTAGCGTCACCCATCTCTTATTTTTGCCCTACAGATTTCCAGGACTTGGTAACCATCGTGTGAAATTTTTTCTTGACTCCGAATGTGCTCCAATGCTTTTGAGCACTTCTTCCGAAAAGTCTACCCCGCTCGCTTTGCTTCGGGTCTGTTTCCTCTGCCTACCTTGTAGTTAGAGAGTTTTGTGGGTTTGGCAGCGTTTTGCTTTTTCGTGGTGCCCTTTGTTGTGAAAATACTAAGAACCAAAGAAATATATCTTTACCATATGGGCGCATGTAGCACTAACGGAGGAGGTCCGTATGTCGCGAGCGCTCGATGCCAGTACAGTACCGGACGCGTCCTTTGAATAGACGCCGCAAAAACCGCAATTTTGCGCCTTGCGTCTCAGGAGCTCGAGCTCTATCGTTTGGTATATATTGTTCATATGGAGCCATGAAAATGTTCGAAATTGAAAACTTACGCTCCATTGCGGTGGTCGCGGACGAGCTGCAGGTCGCAAGCGTCGAAAGCCGTCGCATGCTCACAAATTCTCTAATTTGAGGTTTTTTGAGAATTGGTTGGTACCATTCGATTGGTCTCTTCGATATCTACACAAACATGTATACAACTTCGCCAGATCACCACGTTTTTGCAGTGGGTGGTCAAAAATGACTGCAGCAGACTTTTTGCGATTGGAGAAGCTTATATTCCAGGACTTGCATGTTTTTGGAGTATCTCAAGCATGGCGTAAGGTATTCTGTCATGCCAGAAATCCTCTGAGAGGTTGCCGTGGATATATACAATGGATATACGATCGAACCTATCAATCGAGAGGGGACAGCTTGTAGGGTGAGCATTTAAGGAGTTTTATGAGGAATTCTCAAACGTCTTACTCGGGAATTACTGTACTCTGTCCTGGCAAAACTTCAGAGTGCGCTGTGCACAACGAGGGAACCTATCAATCTCTTGGGCGCGACAACTCGCAAATTGCCCCACGGGCGTGTTCTGAGCGCAATAGCTGTGTCAAGTGTGAATCTTTTCGGCTGCAACTTGCGGATTTTGTAAGCAGTAGAAAGCTCAATAGTTGCGCTGAAATACAGCAACGTAGCCTATGATTGGACAACGCTACAGCGGTGCGCATACGCATTCGCATGCCGTTAGCTCTCCTTGTCTTCCCGCAATAGTCGACTGAACTCGGAAAAAATCGCGTCACACAAGGCTAAACTGCATTCTCGCACCGTTTAGTCATAAGCTACGTCGCTGCGTTTTAGCGCACTTCTTTAGCCTTCCACTGCTCAAAATCCGCAAGTATACCAAACGATAGAGCTCGAGCTCCTAAGCTCAAATATGCCCTTGGTTTTTCAAACGCTTAGGTGAGCTATATCAAAAAGACGCCAAACAGCAAAGTCGCGTTTTTTGCGGCGTCTATTCAAAAGACGCGTCCGGTACTGTAGGTAGGGGGCTTAGCGAAGAATTGCGTAAAACCAGCTTCTGTAGTGCACTTACGGTCAATGAAAGCATGACCAGAACCAACCTGAGAGGAACTGTCAAGTTCATCTCAAGTTGGTTCGGCTAAACGATTTGCAACATTTATGGATATCGATGATCTGAACCAAATGTTGTCTAATCAATGCGATAAGCTATTGCTACAGAGGAGTTAACAGCTTGTAATTGCAAGGAACCTTCTTGACAATGAGCTCCATATTCCGTTGGCTTCAGTAACATCTTTCATTTATGAGTCAGGTTCCATCAAAGAAAACAGTATTGTGGAATAACATGAAAGCAAATCACTCACAACTTGACCGCCATTTCCGCGAGCGAGCACGACAAGACCCATTGTGGAGCTCTTCCTCGGTTTTCAACAGCAGATGACTAAGGTCTTCAGAAAATAGAAGAAAATTTCTAGGTTGCTTCAGTGAGCTTCCTAGTAAGCCACGTATTGACACATATTTTTATGTATTGTGAGCCGAATGATATCATTTTAAATAATCTGCGCCGGAAACATCGCCGGCTGTTCTTTCTAGAATCTCTGTGCTAGTACCTCCTTTTATTAGGTTGTCCAGAAAGTTCTCTGCGTTTTGAGTGGCTCACTTTGAACTACTATAACGCTCTCAAATCTCATCGGATTTAGTCGAGGTAAGCATCCTTCGAATCAGCACATTTTCGCCAACGGATCACCAGTCGACGTATTCCATCATTTAGGTGTTCAAGATTCGACAAAATCCACGAAAGCTTGGTCCTGATTGGGTAAGGTTTTACCAGCGAAAAAGTTCTAGAAGTGTTCAAAAAGATGGTAGTCGGTTGGTAAGTCGTCTGTGGAATATGGTGGGCGGGGCAGAACTTCAACCCTTAATTCGTTCAATTTTCGAATAGTGATTTGTGAAGCGTGTGGGCGGGCGTTATCGTGCAAAAGAATCGGGCCTCTTATGTTGACCAGTACTTGCTGAAGTTGACGCAATTTTCGGCGCATTTCGTCGATTTCCTTACAGTAGGAATCTACTGTGATGGATCACATCAGATGCCGACCACCACACAGTGACCATCACCTTTCTTTGGTGGAGGTTCGCCTTTGGAAAATGCCTAGGGGGTTCGTCAGCGTCCAACGACTGTCCGGAACGTCCTGTTACCATACAGAATCCCCTTTTCATCACAAGTGATGGTTTCATCCAAAACGGGTCAATTTTGCTGCGTAAAAGTAGAGAACAACAAATCTTGAAACGTGACATTTTTTCAGCTCACCCAACTCGTGGAGAACCCACTTTTCGAGCTTTTCCATCTTTCCAAGGCGTTTCAAAGCATCCGTTTTATTGACGTCTGACGCTCTTCCGTGATACGCGAGTTGTTTGGGATGGTTCAGCTTAGACCAATTCCTTCAACTCGTCGTCCAGGATTGCTCTAGGTCAACCGCTACGCGGGTCATCTTCGAGGCTAAAACCTCCGGTCCGAAATTTACTGAGTCACTGGCGCACAGTGCTTTTTCCAATGCTATTAGGGCCCCACCAGGGGTGCACACCAAATTCTTTGCGTTAAATTTTTTAACGAACTTTTTTAACGGAAATTTTTCGTTAAATTTCCGGTAGATCGTTAAATTTCATTAAAAATACAATTAGCTGCAAAGCATTATTTCAAATAAAAAAGGGAAAAGGAAAACCTTGTATGTTTCAATTTCAAGAGGCCAACAGCTAAAGTTCAACGAATGGAGTGTAAAACTCCAATGTAAAATAAACACTTCAACGAACGCAGAAAGGTAAACAAGCCTTCAGCAACAAATTATCTACAGGATGTGGAATAAGAACAGCTATGGAATTATCATTCAAGATGGCCATCGACAAGGCGTCTCAAAACGTGCGATCAGGCAGGTACCCAGAGTTCCCCCTTTCCTTGTTCTTTGTGAAACCGTTTTGTGCGACTTTTTTACGAGTATATAGAACTTCGATGCGGGCACCAGCCCCTTAAGCGCAGAAAGAATTAATAAAAATACAACTAAAAGCCTGCCAGTGGAATGTCAACCCGCTATCGAACACACGATTTTCCAGTGCCTGGTGCGAGGGACCAATCCACTTTTTCAACGTCGGGACCACGACAGAACATCGTGTCATGCGGTCCCACACTGCCGAAAAGGTGTGATATGTCGTAAACGTGTTAACGTTCAGGGAAAGTAGCTCTTCTAATTTTTGTTATCAGCTTTTTCTAAAATCGTTTAAAATACGTCTGGCGGCCGCAACATTCTCTCCGTCTCGACTGTCCATGTTGCGGGCAAAATACTCTTGGATAAGCAGCGCCAGGTGAGGATAGGCATATCCTGCTACGAGGTTTGATCTTTGTGAATTCGTTGAAGTGCTTGAGATCTCGATGAAGAAATTTCTAGCCCCAAAATAGAATAAAGGATAATGATAAAGGACGGCGTCACCCAGTCCCTTTCGGGATGCGCCACGCATTCTACTATAATTCTACGGCATATCGTGGAAGTGATTTGAATGCGTACTTGGCGATGACTTGTAGTTGCCAGCCGATGAGGAAGTTTCCAAACAAGCAAACCTAGTACCGACCCCAGAGGGATCGAAGGCTTGGTTGGCCTGAGCGGGAAATGCCGAAAAAAAACAGAAAACTTGTACAGGGTGCATGTGACAGCTGGCACCTCATCCGAGTGCGCTACACACGCCCACAAATGCATTATTTCCAAAATTCAAAACATTCATGAAAGCAATAAAATATTCTTTCTGATTTCAATAGTTTCTTCAGGAACAGTCCTAATCGGGAGGATGAGACCTGCACCATTAGAGAATACTGAGGGTAATTATGATAAACTCACTGAGACAAAAGTCTGTTAAAAATTCTGTTAAATTTATAAGAATTTTTGTTAAGTTGTTAAGAGAGATTTTAAAGAAAAATGCCGTTAATTCGTTAAATTCGTTAAATCGTTAACCGTTAAATGTGCACCCCTGGGCACCACACTCGACTGATTTGTCGAGCTGTCTCGGCTGCGGACTGCCCCAATCTGAAGTTGAAAAAAAAAACATCGTTCGGACACCTTCAAATACTTCAATTACTTCAAAACACCTTCAATTAGTTCAGTAAACTCTTCAAGAACAGAAATATAAAGCAACGTTGAAACATAAATTATTTAGTCGAATTGGAGGGAAAAATTCTGTACAGAAAGCAGCATTAATTCGCAATGGAATTTGAATTTTTACTTAATAATAGAAAAAATAGTAGCACGAAACGCTGAAAACCTTCCGGACAGCCTAGTACCAAAATATTCCGTGGGTCTGCGGTTGTAATGGACCGCGGGGTCGGTGAAATGGTATTAAGCTGTCCGGGAAACATAAAAAGGTGGCCTATACATTGGCTGGCTACCTCATGTCATTGTATAGGCAAATTCGCCTACAGTTATATCAGTGATATCCCGCGAAATTGGAAGGCGTGGCTGATTCCACAACAAGATTGAATAGTTCTGTCCTTGTGCTTGTCGCGAGCACCACACCAACAATGTTCGTAGGACTCAGAAAATCGTTAGTAATCAGGTATGTTGGAGGTTTGTTTGGATAGTATAGTCATTTCACTCCATTTTTGATACTATTATAACTCCTGACCATAGAAGTAGCTCTGGAATTTCGACAAGTAAAGCTGAAAGATGAGTCTTTCTTAACGAACGTGGTGGCCTGAGGAAGAGACTAAAATATTTTATGGAGTTTTCTTTCTTTCTTTCTTCGCATTGCCTCGAGCTAAGCCCTGGAATAATCGTAGGTTAATACAATTGATATTATCTTACCAAACCCCTATCTTAAATGCTCCCACATAAACAGCTAAATAGCTCCGGTTATGCGGTGTTGGAGAGCGAGGCTTTCCTGAAGAAAAAAATGGTGAACGGCTGCGTCACTGTCAAGCCTTGCGCAATCTATCGAGTGCGGTTCGAAGTCTATTCTGTAAAAACCGAATATTGAGAACTGCAGATGAAGACGGAGACGTAGAAAAACCCTTTATTGAACAACTGGGCTTCCTGCTTCAAAAATATGTTTGCATCCAAGTGCGTGATTATATTGGCGTAGCGTATTCGGAACTGAATTGAATGCATCTTTGTCTAGCTAGCCGGAGACAAATTACTGGACTTATCCTGGCCGTATTCCTGAAAGTCAAAACCTGTAACACCTGCATCCAAGGCTGCAGAAATGAAAATTCTGACATGAACGGAAGTGAAATTCTCAGAAAAAAATTTCATTTTTTCTGAGAATTTCACTTCCGTTCATGTCAGAATAGTGTACCAATCCTAATTTTAAGATTGATGACGAACATTTTTCGAGTGAAGCATTTTTTGCGGAACGCAAGCGTCGCAGAGAATTCTGCACAATGCATAGTATCAAGCAGAAATTATGCGCGTTCTGTTCTTTCATCATAGCCGTGGATCGACCCTACTTAGGCTCGTCAAATTTAAATGTTTCTGGGATAGTCACCTATGCATACAGGGTGCGTAAAAAGTATTGACGCAGTAAATGGCGGTTGTGGAAATAGTAGTGCGCAGTAAGTTTTAAAATATTCATTTCAGAAATATGGAAAATAATCTTGCAAACACGACAGAATAAGTCGTAATTGACATCGGCTCCTGTGAATACAGGAGCGAAAACGACGGAGAAATTCATGAGCACGCGCCGCTAGTACTCGCTTGGATTTCGTCCCGTGCTTTTAACAGGGTAGCCTTCTGCGACTGGTCACTTCTGTTGAAAGTAGCCCAGACCTCATTCTCTAAAATTGCCTAAAAGAGCAATCCAGCGGATTCACGTTTAAGCTGTGCTCGCCTGAGAAGCCGTTCACACCTGCGCGCGTTATCTGTTTGCCGTTATGGGACAGAGGTTGACAATTTTTGATTTGAACGTTATCGTGCTTGAACATCTTGTAATCATCATCTGTTGTGACAGAGCCGTGGCTGACGTTTGGGTTGCTGACCTCTTTCCTCACCTACCGTTTCGAACAGCGCCGAATTCTCTTGTTAAGGAAGTATTCAGCTGTCTGGGTAACAGACAAAAAAAGGGCCACCGTAACGGTGACGATCATGTTTCTTCAGTTTTTTCGCGAGTGTTTTTTGAGCACAATACAGAGAACAAAAATAACACATAAAAACCTAGAGGGGTAGAAACAGAAAGCTGGAGCTGAAACAAAAAGTAGGTGCGTCAATACTTTTTACGCACCCTGTATATTTTTAATCAATAGTAAGACGGAAAAATGGTGAGATCTTGGTCCTGAATCCACTGTACAGCTCCCGAAAGACAGCTCTCGAGTAGGAACGTCCTGAGTGAGCACGGCTTCGATGACCGCCACAGTTTCGACGAACTCGAATGCTTCCCGATATTTCGATGAGCTTCGTAATTGAGTGTATGTGGTCGATCCTGCTGAATCCCCTCCGAAATCCTGTTGGTTCGCATGATCTTTCGTCCAGCGTTCTGCTAATCCTGTTGAGAATGACTTGAGTGAACAGCTTTTAGATGACGGACAGCAGGCAGATCGAGCGATAGTTGCCAATGTCGTACAAGTCTCCCTTCTTGTACAGCAAGACGGTGTTGCTGTTCTTCCACTGAAACCGTGCACTCCGACAGGAAATGTGTGAAGAGCCGCATCAGGGTGTTGATGAGCATTGGAGGGAGGTTCTCCAGGTCTTCAGCTCTGATCCTGTCGGGAGCGGGAGCTGCACGTTTCTTCACAGATGAGATGGCGTGTCGGATCTAGGAAGGGAGAAGGAAGGGGACAACACCCCTCACCATCCTACTATGGATGGCCAAGAGAAGAAGTCGTGGATAACCTTCTCCATGGTTCTGAAAGAAGTGGGGCTCCATCAGTTCGTCGGAGAGCGGTTATCTCGGTCTTGAAGTTGGCGCAGTCCCGGCAAGCATTGTGGATGCCCAAACCTGCCTCTACAGCTTCAGCCAAAACCCTCGCCATTCGCTTTTTAAGATGTTTTATCCCTGCTCCGCATAGCTTCGCAAACTCAGACACTAGTTGGTAGCTGCCTGACGCTCGTGGTGCTCCACGATGGTGTATCAGTTCGATAGTTTCCGGAGTCGGACGTCTCTTGGTCGTCTTCAGGCTCTCGGCTCCCTGGAAAATGGAAAATGTTGAGCAAAAATGATTTTAGGAAGTTTTCTACTTGTCATGCTTGTCGTAAACCTGGAAAGTCATCAAATACCTCAGCTTATAAGAACAAGAAGCACTGTATTAAGGTACATTAGAAAGTCGGTATGTGTGAGTGGTGTCTGTGTCACATCTTGTGTCTTGTGAATTGAAAATTCTGCACAAAAGAACCGTCTAAAGGTGCACACACCTTCTGCAACAACGCCGCGGCCCTATACTTAACTATAGAGCAGGGACGCAGAGCTCGCCGCCGGCGGCGAGCAGCGGGTTAAGGCGGCGGTGTCGCTAGAGCAGCTGCGGGAATAACGATTTACATCATTATAGCCTCCGCTGCTGATTTCGCGCCGATTCGACGCCGGCTAGGGGTGCAATTTAACGTTTAGCGATTTAACGAATTTGACGAATTAACGGCATTTTTCGCTAAAATCTGGCTTAACAATTTAACGGAAATTTCTAGAAATTCAGTGGAGTTTTTAACAGGCTTTTTTCTCAGTGAGTTTAACACCTTTACACTTACAAGGAGGGCCTCCAGAGTGGCGGTGAGCTTTTGCGATGCCACCCGGCCCGAACTTCGCGCTCACGCGTCCACACGGTTTTTCGACCACAGAAGAGCATTCCGAAAAAAGTAACTATGGTTCTGTACTCCCCACACGGGACCCTACATCCTGAAAATTGCATCACCGCACTCTGGAGGCTCTCCCCTTTAGTCCTTACTAACGTTGCAGGTCTCGTCCTCCCGATTAGGACTGTTCTTGTAAAAATTGTTGAAATCAGCAAGAATATGTTAATGTTTTCATGAATTTGTTTTGAGCTTTTGGAAGTATTACATCTTGGCAACGCGTGCGCTGTGCCTTCTGTCGGCGTGCACCCGATACCAGGTTCCTGGTTCGGATTTCCCACCCAATCCATCCAAGCTTTCCATCGCTCTGGGGTCGGTGAGTCGGTACCAGACTTGTTTGGGAAGGTTAAAACGCTGACCTTTCCACAGCTGGCCATCGCAAGCCATTGTATGAGCTAAGTACGCAGTCGAAAATTTTCCTCCACTGCATCCCACAAAAGCATAATGCGTGGCGCATCCCAGAAGGGATTGAGCAACGCCGTCCTTTATCCTCATCCTTTAATGCATTTTGGAGCTGGAAATTTTTTTTTGCCGAGCCCCCAAGCACGCCAAGGAAGCCACAAAAATACTGGTCTAATCTCCTCGTAAGATATCCATATCCTTTCCTGGCGCTGCTTATTGCGGAATACTTCTGCCCGCCACCTGGAACAGTCGAGACGGAGAGAATGTTTTGGACCTCTGGACCTATTCTAAACTATTCCTTTATTTGCAAAAACTGATAATAAAAAAATTGGGAAAGCTACTTTTCCTGAACGTTGACACGTTGACGACATGTCACACCTTTTCAGAAGTGTGGGACTGTGCGACACGATGTCGTGTCACGGCCCTGACATTGCAAAAAAATGGATACCACGCGCCAGGCACTCAAAAATCGCGCGCTCGAAAACGTGTTAACATTCCACTGATATGTTTTCAATTGTATTTTTATTAATCCTTTCTGTACTTAATGGGCTGGTGCCCGCACCGAGATTGTATGTATATGCTCATAGAGCAGTCTCACAAAACGGTTTTGAAAAGAACTAGGAAGGGAAGGAACTCCGGGTTCTGCCTGATCGCACAGTTTATGATGCCTTGTCGGTAATCATCCTGATTAATAATTCCATACCTTCCATGTTCGACTCTCGATGAACCTTGGCATCCTTGATGTTGCTATAGACGAGTGGTTTGTTCAGCGTAGCCAGAAAACTCAACAACAAAAAAAAACTACGAAAACGATGCCGAAAGAAGTCGAAAACATGGCTAACCTTAGATGTGGACAAAAGGCGTCCACCGTCACCCTGGCTGGACGAAAGATGGGTGAATGAGCTTACCAGGATACTATCCCAACGGTAGGTCGGAACGGCGCAAGTGTTGTATATGGGCAGAACGGCCTCTCCCTGGGAAGTAACAAACTGCAGGTATCTCGACCCCAATACAACTCTGCGCAGAATTAGGGGCGACGGAAGTCGCCTGTTGGCGCAGTGTTGATTCACGTGCTCCACAGCTGACGGGCGCGCGCGGGATGAGGGCTCGTATCGCGGCTCAGCACAGTGCACAGGTGGCGTAGCAGGGAAGCGCTCGGGCTCGTGATTGAGCGGCCGGGGTTTGGATCCCGCAGACTGCTTTGGTCTTGCACTTTTGCAAAATCCATGTTTATCATATAGGTAATCCACCTAGGGGTATTATAGTGTGTTATAAAGCATGTTTACATATAACATACCACCCATACCGTTAAGAAGGGTGGTCCAGGCAGGGTCACCGATTTCGCTGAAACTTCGTCTAGTGGGGTTATTTGGGGCGCTGATCACGAATCTGATATCCGTTCTTCACGATTCGGTCGGAGGCCACCCATACCGTTAACAAGAGTGGTCCAGGCAGGGTCACCGATGTCGCTGAAACTTCGTCCAGGGGGGTTATTTGGGGTGCTGATCACGAATCTGATATCCGTTCTTCACGATTCGGTTGGAGGCCACCCATACCGTTAAGAAGGGTGGTCCAGGCAGGGTCACCGATTTCGCTGAAACTTCGTCTAGGGGGGGGGGGGGGGTTATTTGGGGTGCTGCTCTCGAATCTGATATCCGTTCTTCACGTTTCGGCTGGATAATATAGATGCAGGAAGTCACAGGATTACATTCCCCCCCCCCCCCCTAGACGAAGTTTCAGCGGAATCGGTGACCCTGCCTGGACCGCCGTTGTTAGCGGTATGGGTGGCTTCCGAGCGAATCGTGAAAAACGGATGTCAGGTTCGTGATCAGCACCCCAAATAACCCCCCCCCCCCCCCAGACAAAGTTTCAGCGATTTTTTTTTCTGACCGAAGTCTTATCGGTGGAGTCGGAACTTTTAACTAGTGCCACAAAATATCTATCGTTACATAACTGCTGCTTCACACAAAATAGGCTTAAAATAAGTGACACACAGAAGTGAACATTTTAGCTAATCTGTAGTTTGCAGCATATGTTATATGTAAACATGCTCTATAACACACTATAATACCCATAGGTGGATTACCTATATGATAAACATGGATGTTGCAAAATTACAAAACAAATGCAGTCTGCGGGATCCAAACCCCGACCCCTCGATCACGAGCCCGAGCGCTTCCCTGCTACGCCACCTGTGCACTGCGCTGAGCCGCGATACGAGCCCTCATCCCGCGCGCGGCCGTCAGCTGTGGAGCACGTGAATCAACACTGTGCCAACAGGCGACTTCCGTCGCCCCTAACTCTGCGCAGAGTTGTATTGGGGTCGAGATACCTGCAGTTTGTTACTTCCCAGGGAGAGGCCGTTCTGCCCATATACAACACTTGCGCCGTTCCGACCTACCGTTGGGATAGTATCCTGGTTAGAGCCGGGGGGACCACCCGCCTTAGGGACCTAACGGGTCATGACCCTGAGGTCAAAACCCGCAGAGGGCGACGTACGGCGCCAGCTCTTGGGTCACAGCCAAGCACTCGTCCTTCCTATTGATCTGTGGGGACTTCGCCGCAATGTACAGCGCCTCGAGAGTTCGGCGCGCCGAAATCTCATCTTCGCGCGCAACGATCTTGACCTCCACCCCAAAACAGCTGTTAGCGTGCCGACGCACTCTGTGCTCGCCCAAGGGAGTGGAGACTTGGGACCTGCGCAACCCGTCCAAGTGCTCCTTGATTAGCTACGCTTTTTGGATTTTGGAAAGGGTTGTACCAATCTTGGCTACGCTGAACAAACCACTCGTCTATAGCAATTCCACCACAAAAACCACCACCACAAAAAATCGTTTTAAAAATTCAACGCACAGAACTTTGTGTGCACTATACCTTTGTCCTTGGGAAAAAATTTCGAATTTCGAATGATCTCATATTATTCGATTTTCAAAATCTCGAGTTTCGAATGATTCTTGTCCAACGCCCTGTAAGTAAATTGTTGCTTTGATTTTTTCTGTTGAAATAATGGTTTTCAGATAATGGTATTCTTAAGGAAATTTAAAGATTTACCGGAAATTTAACGAAGATTTTCCGTTTAAAAAATCGTTTTAAAAATTCAACGCACAGAACTTTGTGTGCACTATACCTTTGTCCTTGGAAAAAAATTTCGAATTTCGAATGATCTCATATTATTCGATTTTCACAAATTGGAATTTCGAATGATCTCATATTATTCGATTTTCAAAATTTTAAAAATTCAACGCACAGAACTTTGTGTGCACTATACCTTTGTCCTTGGGAAAAAATTTCGAATTTCGAATGATCTCATATTATTCGATTTTCAAAAATTGGAATTTCGAATGATCTCATATTATTCGATTTTCAAAATCTCAAGTTTCGAATGATTCTTGTCCAACGCCCTGTAAGTAAATTGTTGCTGACGGCTTCTTTATTTTTCTGTGTTTGTTGTTGATGGATTGTTTATTTTACTTTGCAGTGTTACACTCCATTCCTTAAACTTTAGCTACTGACCTCTTGAGGTTGAGACATAAGGGTTTCTTTGATTTTTTCTGTTGAAATAATGGTTTTCAGATAATGGTATTCTTAAGGAAATTTAAAGATTTACCGGAAATTTAACGAAGATTTTCCGTTTAAAAAATCGTTTTAAAAATTCAACACACAGAACTTTGTGTGCACTATACCTTTGTCCTTGGGAAAAAATTTCGAATTTCGAATGATCTCATATTATTCGATTTTCAAAAATTGGAATTTCGAATGATCTCATATTATTCGATTTTCAAAATTTCGAATTTCAAATGATCGAATATTATTCGAATCTTAAAATCTCGAATTTCGAATGATCGAATAATATTCGATTTTCAAAATCTCGAGTTTCGAATGATCGAATATTATTCGATTCTTAAAATTTCGAGTTTCGAATAGTCGAATATTCGAATAATCAAATGAACACTCTTATTTATTGCGGTCATCCAATGATTGACATTTACTTATTTTTTATTACCCACTGTAAACTGCGTTCGACAGAGCGGCATACGAAGGCTTCAGATTGTCATTACTCTTCTACCAATTGGTTAATTGCGAAGCGGATCGGTATATATCAACTGTAGTAAATCGATTTCGATCAATCCGATCGGATCTCCTATCCCGTGGCCCACGGGGGGTCGAGCGTTCTACCCCCATCGTCCCCCTGGTCCGCCCACCCCCAACCCCTTGGGCTTGCTCGAGAGTCCAGTGGCTGCCTTACGAGATAGTGGAGACGCAGACATTTGCCACGCCTCTGTTGAAAGGGGGGGGGGGGTGGAACGCCACTCCGCCGTGGCCGACATAGCCTTGAGTTATACTCGCAATTCTCGCCGTCCGCAGATGCTTGAGTTGCATCTGCGGAGGGCACGAATTGCGCCGAGATCCCTCACCTGACCAATCGCCTCACCACGTGGTGCACCCTTCGTCCGCGGACGTTCCGCGGATGCTCCCGCTGCGGTATAACACAGGCCATACTCCCGCTACTCTTATGTTAAATCAGGGCTAATACAGTGGAGAGTGGCGAATCCTGTGAGTGATAAGCGCTAGTGAGGCTGAGGGCGACGAGTGAGGCGAGGGCGAGCTGAGGACTGAACCGAAGCTGTGGAAGTTGGTGTCCATGCTCAGATGCCATTGTTCAAGCGCCACGAAGGGTGCTCCATCCATTTTCTTCACGAGACCAAAGGACGATGACAAAAGTATAATGGCAGTGAAGCACCTTTGCTTCCCTAAGAATTCGTGCACCGAGAAGAGAGAAACACCCTGTATAGGCAGAGCTAGATCGTTATAGATCTTGCTAGATAGGTTACTGTCTTTCCTTAGGTTATACCGAAGCTTCTAGGTGGTAAAATAATGGCTAGCACGAACGAAGAAGTAACACAAAGGCGATCTTGTGCAGAAAAGGCACATTGGAGGCTCATCAATAGCATTCAGTCTGTGTTCTGTCTCCGTTGAAGAGCTTCGCTTCAGTTATAAGCAAACGCACCCGACTCTAATTCGATAAGGCACTACGACTGGACAGTGTTATAGGGGAAAATGTGGATGGCTCGCTTTCATATGAAACGGAGTACCTTGTACTCCATAGCTATTGCTCTTCCTCTCTTTTTAACGTCTTTGCTGGCAGAAAGCAGAAGCTTCTCAGGCTCCAGAAAGTGCTACCTCCCTACCGCAGCTCCATCCGGCTTTAGTTGTTCCGTTGTTGTACATGGGGTAGGAATACAAAACGGAGATTCTCCCGTAGTATACCGAAGGCAAAAGCGTCAATGAACAGCCATAACCCGATTCACCTGTTATTCACGTGACTTGCCGCAGCACGAGGTCCGCGCTTGCCCACGCTTGCCCGCGCTTACCTCGCGTCGACTAACAAGGGAAGTGTCTAAAGCGTATGTCTAAACGGAAAGAGCAAGTCATATAGGGAGTATACGCACCCCTCAATTAGCGAAAGATGTGTTTTTTGCCAAAAAAACCCAAGTAGTACGGGGTCGTTATAGTTACAATGTGATCGGCGCCTCATGAGTTCGGCTGTCTTGTGTGCCCGCGATGGCTCTGCCGCAAGCGGGTCGAAGGGGATACAGCCGTTGCTTCATGCGAGGGAGATCGAGGGTTCAATTCTGCTGCACTTTTACATTTCAACTGATTGGCTGAGGTTTGCTGGATTCTAACACGCCTATACCATTTTCAGAGGTTTTCTACTCACTTTTACAGCTGCATACCGTGGTATTCAACATAATGATGTATAAACGCTTAACATCAGTGATACATAGGCACAACGTACATGAAGAAGAAGCGCCGGTCACAACACGGAGGGCGTATAAATGCTACAGGCTCCTCACAGTTTCCCTAGATGGACCGATGACCTCGGGAATAACAATCCTGCTCGGATTTTCAAAGAAGACCAGAACGTGACGTCTCAAGTGGTTCAAATGAAGAAACGAGGTCTGTGGATCCTGCAAACTGACGTAAACGGCCATCGATACACTCTTTCCCTCGTCTTCGCTTCCTTGAAATCAGAGCTCTGCTAAAGGTTTCTAAAACCTAACTCCAACAATGTCTGCCGATGCTCAAGTGGTGATCCACCTGCTCACGCTAACTATGGCCCACTTTTAGACAGGGAGCGTTCGAGAGAAGAAATCAAGCTGGCCAAACGGATGACCAACATACTCAAGGATTCGAAGCACGTCAACGTGAAGTTGATGAAGACGAACAGCTGGAAGTGGGAAAGAAGAAGAAAATTGGGGTCCGCAAGATGAACCAATAGAAGTGGAGAGGCAAGCAAGCAGTAGACATATGATAAGGTTTTCGGGTGGAACGATTTCACTCCTTCGTCATTATGTACAACCTTCCTTTTGATCTGTAAAAAAGGGACAACATTCTGAAGCTAAGTGTCGAAGCTGCGGGTAGCTGAAGGAGAACGGATTTGCTACAATGACATTGAAGGTGGTGTCGTCGATGCTGAAGGTACCTGTGAGGAGCCTGTAGCTTTTATACGCTGTCCGATTGTGACCATTGCTTCTGCTTCATGCATTTTGTGCCTGTCTATCACTGGTGTTGAACATTTACACAACGGTATGTTCTGTAGCTTTCTCATTGCCTTGTGGTTAGAAAACCGGTTAGTAATAAACAAGTGGGAAGGTTACTCTCCACGGCGTACAGCTGGAAAATTAGGCAAAAAACATCTGAAAATGCTATAGATGTCACAATCTTTCAAATCTCAACCAACCACATAAAATGCAAAAATGCAGCAGAGCAGCTGAATCGACCCCCGAACTCTCACTCATAAAGCAACGTCTCTATCCACTGCGCTCCGAGCCACTTGCCGGCAGGAGCATTGCGAGCACACAAGAGCCACGAATCCTATTCTAACTACAACGACCCCCACTCCTTGTGTTTAACTACTTGGCAAAAATAAACATATTTTTATACTAATTGAATGTGGGGATTCTCCCTATATGACTCGCTTTCCCCTTTCAGACATACGCTTCAGACTCTTCCCTTGTCAGATTGCCTACACACAATTCGGCCTCGTTGAAAGATGCGCTAAACAAAACATCGTTCTCATCATAAGGTCACTCTTCCCTGATTTTCGAAGAGGAGTGCCACATAGTTGTTGAGAGACTGATAAAGCATATTCGAATATTAGAATAAACGAACATTCGAATATTGGCCTCTTTTGAATATGAATGTTACTAATATTAATGTTACTGTACTGAATGTTGAATGAATGTTACTAATATACTAACGAGTGTAAGTGTGGAACTCAATAACCATCCGCCACAACTTGTAACAGAATTAGTACTGGTAAACATTCGAGCATTGATCGAAGGAATATTGTAAGCAGAGACAGGTTCAAACTGCTGTATTTTTACAGTATTCACGGTCCAGAAGCTCGAAATACCGAATTCGTAGATTTATCACCAAACAAAGGAATTAAATGAATGAATGACACAAGGAAGTAGCAGCTTCGGCAGTGGCCGGTCGGTGAAATAGCAGGCGGAAGTGAACAGATTCCTGGTGGAGTGAACGCCAGGACACGACCTCGACGAGCTGCAATCTGTCCTAAAGAATCCTCTCTTCCTTTTACACGTTTACTTTCGTGCGCGTTGAGAACCACCAGTCAATCAGTGACCTTTCACGTAATACATGATCACCTATTGACCTCTAGACCACGCGCGGCGCTCTGCTGTCCTTACATGATTTCCTTCCCTATTCCAAGCCATAAATTTGTTTCGACCAATACGATTGCTAAGATTTAGGCCTAGAATGGAAGGGAAGAAATATAAATGCGTCATGTCCTGAATTCAATGCTCGAATTGCAGATGCGACTGTTTCTGAGACCGTGTTCGATGCTGACGAGTGTTGTTTCATTTCGTGAAGCTCGTCCATCTGTTGTTCCAGTGTATCGTACGGTTTGGACCTCGCACACTATATCGTCTGCTCTGCCCACATTTTAATGAGATGTTCTGGATCTCTCCCGGGAACAACCTCTAAACGTTGATGTTGTCGGCTGCCGTTACATAATTGGTCATTGCGTTCTCGACGTAGCGTATGCTTGCTTCCAGCGATATATTTGCAGCTCGAAATCGTCAATGATCGATTATCAGATCCTCATCATGACTAGAATTCCTCTCTAGTGCGACGCGCATTTCCTGGATAACGCAGGAGAAACGATTGTAGCATCTCATGAGGGAAACTCGGGCTGAAGAAAATTTGGCGCTCATCTTCATTTCTTTGTTCCGGTAGATTTCAATCGTCGATGCACCATATACTGGATTCAGCTGTCATGCGGATTTTCATTTGATTTTTGATTTGAAAGCTAGTAACAAAATCTTGCTTCAGCGCACACGGTGAGCTGTTGTATTTTCTCATTCTATAATTCCTGTTCAGTAAGGTTCTTTTATCAAATCAAGTCGCGAAAGGTCCAACCCAAGCCACTGTGGCTGGCTAGACTAGACTAGAAAAATAAGAGGTCATAAAAGAGTTGAAATCCGTTACTACCAGTTCATAATCATCCTTTTTGTGACTTTCAAATCTTACTCTACATGAGCATGACTTTCTTCTTTCTTAAACTCACCTTTCTTCATCGCAAAACCCTGCAACGGCCCGTAGGCACTGGAGACGCAGACGAAGGGCGTGTTTTCCCACGCAACGCCGAGTCGACTCGTTCGGTCCCAGCCCGGCAGTAGTGTCTCTATCTCTGCGCTCTCTCTCTCATCTGTCTGGAATCTATAACAAAGAGGCGGCAGGTCCCCACTGGAAAGAATGTGCCGCTTCGCGTCCTTCCCGCCAGCCACCCAGGGGATTAACCGTTATCCATTATCCATTATCCGGCTTCCGGTAGTTTTGGCCTATTGCCTTCGTTTTTGGCCTCCATTTTCCGGTGGCGTTTGGGCCGGACAAGGAACGACAAATTAGCCTACCCTAATTTGGGACGTGATGATGGGTGAACTCTGTAGACACCCTAATTTGGGACGTGATGATGGGTGAACTCTGTAGACGTCTAGTGGTTAGGCTAATGACGACCATGCTAGTCTACAGTGACAACGATGCTATCTCTTCTGACCGGATTGGGAATAATGCTTCTGGCTAACAATACGCCTGCGATGAACCAGTTACCAGCTTAACAGTTTGCAGCGTTGTATAATTATTAGTTAAAGTATGACCTATTAAGGGAAAAGCAGACACCCATGTTAGACCTATCACCTATTGGAATTTTTCATAAACAGAAGGGCTGAAAAAATGTCCTGGAATATTCTGCCTCGTACCAGTAACACTTATTGAAAGAGGTGAATCTCATCAAGTTGCAAAGACAATTAGCTTCCTTTATAGGTAGGAGGGATACTTTTACCCAACGATAACTGTATTCAGCAGCTAGTGGAGTGTTACAATGGAAGTCTAGCTATTATACAACAGTTCGTAACAGTTCCCTTTGCACACTTATCAACTTTGTGAATGCACTTCTAGGCTTCTATACATGCAATTATATGTGAAGTAGAAATTTCAAAAACAACAGAATGAACGATTTAATTAGGATCTTTTAGGATTTTTTTTCGATATGGGAGTCTCTTAGCTTCATTGAATGAGAGCGAAAATCTAGGATTCTTCAATGACTTCGGGTTCACTTCCTCAACTGTTTATTCGTTTATCACCACTTATTTGCCGTTGATTCATCGATCGTGCTTAAGGCATGGGCGGACGCTCGTGTGGTACCGCAACGGTCGCCCGGTGTACGGTATGGGAAAGCTCGTAGGAGAGGGATTAGAGTTTTCGAAGGTTGGATGCATTGATTTTTGGACGAGGTTCTTGCATTTTTTAGACGTGGGCGTACATTTAAGTTTCCGTAAGACGCAGTTGTCACTTCCTAACCCTGTTTTCAAATTATTGTCAGTTGTGGGATGTCATTGCGGGACTTGCTCTACCGCTACTCGGGGGGGGGGTGGATCAGTTCATCAGTTTTTGATGTTACAGCACATTATGGTAGCTATATGTAAGTCAATTAGTGGAAAACGAAGGAGTAATTTCGCCCAATTTTCGTCTATTAGTGCCAAATTTACAAATATACTTGCCTTTTTAGCATATTATATGTGGTTTTCAAACGCTGTTTTCCACGTTAGTGTTTTGAAAAGGAAGTCCGATCAAATAAAGAACATGACAATACTGCTCTTCACATAGCCCATGCTCGCAGTAACCTACTATTATCTATATTATCTATCGTAGTACAGAAAACGGGAATACCTGAATACTACGTTTTTATTAGTTTAAGTATGAACTATAAAGGGAAAAGGAGACCTATTGAGATGGGATGTTGTTAGCTTCATTGAAGGAGAGTGAAAATCTAGGATTCTTCAATGTCTTCGTGTTGACTTCCCCAGCTGTTTATTCCTTTATCACCACTTATTTGTCGTTGATGAATAGATCGTGCATAAGGCATGGGCTGAACGCTCGTGTGGTACCGCAACGGTCGCCAGGAAGTAGACGCAGCTGGAAATGTAAGCACGGCATGGATGACTCAGCTATCTAATGCGGGAAGCGAGATGAAGAAGGTCGTCGACAAGCCGGAGGACAAATACACCGTTAAAGACATAAGCACCATCCTGACGTTCCTCAAGGACAGGCTTAGGAACCCCGGTATAAAGGACGGACTTTCCTTGATCTGTACTTACGTCTTTTCCCTTACCCAAAAGGGAACCATATCTTTGAACAAAGTTTCGCGACTCCAGCAGAATGTCAACGAGCAACTTTCCACCCAACTGGCGGTTTCCGCCGATGCGATGAAGTTGGTCTACTCCAAGTACGGAGGGTATATCGACGGCTCCAACGCGCATATCTTGTTTCAGCACTGGAACGACATCATCCCGGACATAGGATTACGTCTCCGGCTTGCGGTGCAACAAGCAAGTTACCATGGCTTGACGAGCTTGCGCATTGTGGGCCAAGCCATCAACAGTTACCAGGATTTCCCCTGGTATAAGGTGTCGGCGATCCTTGCCGCAGAATGGAATGCATACCACACCGCAGTGGAGACTATCGGCAATAACCCGTACTTTGGCTTCAACAAAGACTTAGGCGTGGTCGCGGCTAATCATTATCGTACCCTAACTTGGGTAGGGTGGAATGTGCTCATAAAAGGCTGCCCTAGTTCTCCGTACGAGGCTTACAAGGGCATCACGAAGACTCCACAGGAGCAGTCTCGCTTGGAACGCATAATCAATGCCTACTTCCGCGCTCGAGCTGCATACCTATCCGCGGACGAACCGGAAGACGAGTCTATGGTAGCTAAAGACAAAGAGAAGGTCGAGGCTCTGGTGCGAGCCATGCAGAAATGCGGAAATCTTTTTGTGCTTTAGTTTTGTTTGATTATTGTCGCCTGCTTTGTTGTTATTCCCACTTCACATGAAAAATGAATTCACCAGCACATTAGCAGGTGTCTTGTTTAAAAAAAACGTAGTTTCAAATTCTCCAATCTTCATCAGAACATCTCAATAATGGTAGCTACAAGTGAAACGTCCATCACAACAAGTTCTGTAGCACATGTCAAAAGGGATATTTGATGATGCTTCGATGCGAAGAATGCCTGCCTTCCCGATAAAATTTAACGAATGAAACAAAGGTATGACTAATTGGCTATAAAAAGGGAAACACGCATGAAAGTGTTGCCTACAGAGAATAAATTCTATATTCTTTTCCCGAGGGTGGTCAAGGCTGGTCACCCGCCGGCCACACATCCGGGCGGGGCCATCCCGCATATGTTATTCGTGTGCCTGCGGTCGTGGTGAGCGTAGCCTGTCTCTCCACTGTCGCATTAGCCGCTCCCCTTGCCATCTCGATTATTCGTTTGGAACTTTGCGTCTACGGCATCCATCCAAGGATTTTCGCTGGCGCTTTCCAGTTCTTTTACTACTGCTTGACTCCTTGTGGCGGGAGTTGTATTGTCTACTGGACTACGCGCCACCAGCGAATGTCTATTAGTTTCTTTTTCCACTCGTTTTTGTTGTGTAAAGATTGTTCTATCTTATCTCACGGCCTCTTCCGTCTTCACCACTTGGTTGTCTCAAAGCACTGGTCCTTCATCTGCTACATCTGGCTCGCTCCGTGAAACTCCTTATGGAGGGAGTTCAGAATTCCAAAGGAAGAAACTCAACAGCCACCCTCAAATGTGTATCCTTTCCAATTTGCCTTTGATTTCGGTTGTAGCTACGGACTCTTATTTTTCTCCATCTACAATTCTTTCTCAGTGTTTTATTATCGACAATGGAAACGCCATCACGATCCTCGTCAGTTCCTACGTCAGAAGAAGACTTATCGACATTGCATCCCCTGACAAGGATCTGATACTGGACATGTTAATCGACTATCCTGCAAGTGACTATCCACCTTACGTCAAAATCATTCTCGATGCTCTCATTAACACGAGAGAACAAAGTAAATCACTTAAGGATCTCTGCACTGCACTAAGATTTCTAATGAGAATGTTGCTCTAAGATTAGAAAACTCGAGATTGAAGGATATTCTCTGCTCGAAAAAAGAGCAATTGAACTCTTATAGTTGCCCTACTGCTTCTCCTTCTTCTCAAGAAATCATCTCCTCTGTTCACTCTTCTTCCGTAATTGAACATGATCTCGAAAGAAGACGGTCTATTGTTTTGTTTGGAGTTACTACATATTGGTTTTGGTCTAAATTCTCGCACTGTTCAGTGGCTAAAGTCCTTTTTATCAAACAGACCTTTCCAGGTCCTTGTGAGTTCTTCTCTTTCATCCGTCCACTCAGTTTCAAGCGGGGTCCGCGAGGCGTGGTCCTCTCGCCCTTATTATTTAATATCACCTCGAACCTGCCGCATACTCTGGCTGAGCAAGGGGTCACCTATTCCATGTATGGTGATGATATCAAAATATTTAAAGTTGTTCAGAAAGTGCTTCGCATTCTTTCATTCAACAGGCCATAAACAGGATCGTTGAGTGGACATCTCGCAACGCTATCAGGTGAAAAAAACCCTGTGCTCTTCCCATTGGTAAACATTCCACACCTTACACTGTCAGAATTCCCTATTGACGTTGTCAAGGAGGTAAAGGATTGGGTGTCTCCTACAACAGTAATCTGAACCTCGATTTGCACTATAACTCCATCTCAGTCGCAGAGTCTACAATATTTTCAAGGTTTTGCATTCATTGGATGAAAACACTTTGCTTAAGGCGTTAAAGTTACACATTCGACTGGAGAGCAATACCACAATCTTTTCTCCCTTCAAAAAGGACGGCATTTTTGCAAGAGAAAGAATCTAAAACATTCTACCTGTAAACTTTTCCTCCTCTGCTTCAGGCTTCCCTATAGCGAAATTCGTAGCTCTACTGCTCTACTACTAGAAACGAGTCCGTGTGCCTTCCCACTTTGGAATGGAGAAGAAAGCGCTTCCATCTCCTTGTAGTTTTTAAGATTTTTAAGAGATCAATAGAGCTCCGAATTTCTGATTTCTTCATTCAAGTTAATTCTCATACTAGAGGAAAGTTTCAACCTCAACGGCTAACACACAGGTCAGGTCAAAGTTTTTCTCCAGAGTTCGGTCTGCCTTCAATCGAGTGCCAATTGAATCCTCATTTTTTATTGAGTTACAATATGTTTAAAAAGCATGTTGTTGAATTTATTATTTAATTCATTTTTGTTCGTAGCATTGTTACCTCAGTTTTCGTTACTACCGTTTCTTTGCCTTTCATTCATTTGTCTCATGTTTCTTGGTTTCACTATTGGATTAGTTTTATTGATTTCATTATGTGTTGGTGTCGACACTCCTGAATAAATGAATCCCCCAAAAGGACAACAAGGGTGAGCTAGATTCCCAATTATACGCACATCGCCCCTTTCCCGATCTCCGCACCTCCATGCCTCAATTATCAACCTCATATAGACCTTCTACGACTACTGTCCGAACAGTATTGTGTGTCATTAATTTATTGAAAAACCGCGTGAAAGCTCAATCCAATATATGGTTCCAGATTGAAATCGACCGGACCAGGAAAGAACGACGATAGAAAGGAAAAAAGATGAGCGCTAACCTTTCTTCAGCCCGGCTTCCCTCATGAGATGCTACAAGCGCTTCTCCTGCGTTATCCAAGAAACACACGTCTCACTAAAGATGAATTCGAGTCATAAGGATGTGATGATAATCGATCAATGACGTTTTCGAGCTGCAAATATATCGCTGGAAGAAAGCATACGCTACGTCGAGAACGCAATGACCAATTATGTAACGGCAGCCGAAAACTCAACGAATAGGGGTCGTCCCCGGAAGGCATCCAGAAGATCTCTTTCAAATGTGGGCAGAGCAGACGATACAGTGCGCCAGGTCCAAGACATACTGATACACTGGAACAACAGATGGACGAGCTTCATGAAACAACACTCGTCAGCATCGACCACGGTCTCAGAAACAGTCGCATCTGCAATTTGACCATTGGATTCAGGACATGACGCATTTATATTTCTTCCCTTCCATTCTAGGCCTTAGCAATCGTATTGGTCGAAACAAATTTATGGCTTGGAATAGGGAAGGAAACCATGTAAGGACCGCAGAGCGCCGCGTGTGGTCTAGCGATCAATAGGTGATCATGTATTACGTAAAAGGTTACTGATTGACTGGTGCTTCTCAAGCGCACGAAAATAAAAGAAAATAAAACCAAGAGAGGTTTGTTTAGGACAGATTCCAGCTCGTCGAGGATCGTCTCTTGGCGTTCACTCCACTAGGAATCTGTCCAGTTCCGCCTGCTCCTTCACCGACCGGCCACCGCCGAAGCTGCCACTTCCTTGTGCCATTCATTCATTTTCCTCCTTTGTTTAGTGATAAATCTATGAATTCGGTATTTCAAGCGTCTGGGCCGTGAAAATGTAAAAATACTGCAGTTTAAACCTGTCTCTGTTTATAATGACCCTTCGATCAAAGCTCGAATGTTTTCCAGTGCTAATTCTGCTACAAGTTGTGGCGGATGGTTATTGAGTTCCACACTTACACTCGTTAGTTTATTAGTAATATTCACCGCATGCATAATGTCCTAGATTTGAGGCCTTAGACGGCTTCTTTGTACAGCGTTTCCAATTCACACGATAGAAGATGTGACGCACACACCACTCGCACATAACCACTTTCTAATTTTCTTTCTAATACACTGCTTCTTGTTCTTATAAGTCCCAGATTTGAGTTTTAAGGCCTCCACACACTTTTGCGGCAAGCGGCGGGCGACGAAATCGATGACTCATACCGTTCTCGCAATCTTGCTGGTGGCAAGCGGCAGAGGCACGGAGCGGCGAGGTATCTTTCTGGTTAGGACCTTCTGCCGCTATTCGCCTTCCCGCCTTCTGTCCTCATTCTGGCTGCTCCCTGCCGCGAAAGGCTAGAGCGCAGACAGTCTCTGCCGATGCCAGGGCGGCACACAAAGTTCTGTGCGTCAAATTTTTCAAACGATTTTTTAATGGAAAATTTTCGTTAAATTTCCAGTAAATCGTTAAGTTTCGTTAAAATTACCATTATCTGCAAACCATCATTTCAAGTGAAAAACAGTCATAGAAAACCATATACGCCTCAACTTCGAGGTCAGTAGCATAAAGTTCAAGGAATGGAGTGTAACACTGCAATGTAAAATAAACAACACAACATCAACAAACACAGAAAAATAAACAAGCCTTCAGTAACAAGCTACCTACAGGGTGTGAAATAAGAACAGGTATGAAATTATCATTCAGGATGATTACCATTCCGCCTTCCAGTAATCAAATAGAAGCCAATCAATCTTGAAGCAGTTTGCGCTGTTCTATACACAACGTGGAGTATGATAACTGGGTCAGTTGCACAAAGCGATTAGACCATACTTACTTTGATGCGATCACGTTTTCTCAAATCAACAATCACACAAATCTAAACGCTGTAACACTAGGTTCAGTCTACAAACGCAGTGAATTTCGAAATTCAACCACGATATTTCGCAACTTCAATACACATTTTATTGTCCAGTACAGTCTCCCGAGTACACCACGAATACCTCGTTGTTGGCGTATTTATTAACTTATGTGGAAGCACCCCATCTTTTGAGCAGAACTTTATTCATATAATCAAGATTTCTACTAGCAAATCTTGTTCCTCCCTTACTGGCTCCCCTCCTGCCATTCCCTCCCTACCGTATCCCCTTCTATTGGTCCCCTCTTACCATTCAAGCCTTATCGGTTCCCCCTTACTGGTCCTCGTTCAAGCACCTATGCAGTGTTAAAGAGCTTGAAATGCTGATTATAAATATGCAGACCAAATTTGCTAAATTGACCTAAGCGAGTACTGGCCGGTGAAATTTCCGTTGTCGACTGTATGTTGCGTACGCTGATGAAGCGATAGGGCGAGCATTCGGCGATCAGCGTAGCCATTAGCAAGGTGGCCAGTTTCTGCGGCGACGCAGTGGTAGTGTGCTTGGTTTGCAGGGAGACGAACCATATACCTTTTCCGGGCTTTGAAGTGGAACGGTAACAAATTTTGATTTTCACGTACGGTACGTCAAAACTGGATGTTCGTGATTCGTGATCAGCACCCCAAACAACCATATGAACAATGTTTGGGCGAAATCGGTGAGTATGATTCCATCACCTTTACCCTAGCTTCAAATCTTGAACCTACGAGGTTCGCACCTCGGCTATCCTTGTCAATCACAAGTGTCATGGCCGAAGTGGGAAGCCATTCAGAGTTGAAGCCAACTGAGCTTGCTACGCTATGCATAGGCTACACAGCAAATTAAAATGTCGTTTTTGTTACGTCCAGCTCTTTTTTAACAGTAAAGAGAAGCAAACGTTTTTTCCAGCTTGTGAGCCCTATATTTCGTCTACACATTTTTTTCACCCTTGTTGAAGGTTGCTACATCGTCAGCCATTCTAACAAGTTGCACTCTGAATCCGTGTATGTAAAGAAAAATCTGGTACCGCCTTTTCATCTTGGAACGACTGTTCGAAAGTCAAAAGTCACATGTACTGAACGACTACCGAGGTCGAAGCAACATTCCTGTCTTTGTTCGGCTAAGGACGTGGTGATCAGGAATCTGGTATTTGTTTCCGAATTTCAGCCTTTTTATGGCAGGCTGAAGTAGATATAAATAAAAGAGGGTAATGCGGTCATAAGCACCCAAACTTTGTGCGTGGGGGTTATTTGGGGCGCTGCATCCGATTTTGACTTACCGTACATGAAAATCTAAATTTTTATCTTTCCACTGCCAAGAGCTCGGAAAGGGTTTATGGTAGTTGTTACTTGGCGTTTCTTCAAAAAATATATATTTCGGAAATGAGGATAAAGGGTGTCTCTGATGATAATTCACAAAATGCAAAGACAGCAGCATCGATGGGGACCAAACCCATGGTCACCTCCCTGCAAATCAAGCACACTACGACTGAACCGCCGCTGCAGCTGGCGACCTCCCTAATGATTGAGCTGATTACGCAACGCCCGCCCATCGCTTCATCAACGCACGCGACATGCAGTCGACAACGGAAATTTCACCGGCCAGTGTTCGCTTAGGAGATCCACTTAGCAAATTTGGAGCGTATATTTGTAATCAGCGTTTCAAGTCCTTTAACATGGCCCAGGTCTCTTCCCGAAGTTTCATAGGAAGCTGAAGGCGTTCCCAGCACCATTGTATTTACTTTCACGACTCCAGGTCTCGGGGAGAGGTCGAAAAAACTTAAACTCCGGCTAGGGGGTTAATTGGGGTGCTGATCACGAATCTGACATCCGTCTTTCGTTTTACGCTGGAGACGGTAGGTTACGGTAGGTACGGGTGAATAAGGTCATAGTCACCAATTTCACTCAAACTTCGGCTATAGGTGCTATCTGGGGTTCTACGGTAGTGGCACAGCATGCAAGCGGTCTCGCAGCGATCGCCTGAAAGTGTGCCCAAAATAGCGGGAAACTCATCGACAGGCGAAGGTTTAATTGAGAGATAGCAATATAAGCATCATGGCTCTCCAGGCACTGTTCCACAACCGCCGCCAGGAAGAACCGTAACCTATCGTACTCCACCGTGAAACGAAAAACGGATGTCAGATTCGCGACCAGCAGCCCAATTAACCCTCCCCCCTCCCTTACGCCATAGGCGAAGTTTGGGGGAAATCGGTGACCATGACCTTAGTCATCTGTACCTACCGTAACCTACCGTACTCTAACGTAAAACAAAAACGGACGTCAGATCAGCAATAACCCCCTAGGCGAAGTTTGGGCGAAATTTTTTTCGACCTCTGCTCGACCCGTGGAGTTGTGAACGTACAGTAGTGCCGCATTCCCTGGTCAGTGGTTGGGTGTTCGATAAACTTACAACTGGAAAAAAACTCGTATGAGTTGTCCACCGTGGTTTTGGAGTGAAATTCAGGGAAATTGTTACGGGACCACGCAGTTGCCTTTTCCTCTGCTAATCAGTCGCTGCAGCTAGTGATATTTGCGTTATTGTCCGGCGCAAATGGGGGGGGGGGGGGATTCTGATGGGCAGAAAATCCCATAGAGCCAAGAGCGTCGTTAATGTCCCTCATCCCTGACTCCAATGTATAGAGTCTGTAGTAAGGGTGCTCCATGGCCAATAAAAACCAGGTTTGAAACGCGCGGCTGTGGGAGTTGCGCGCCAGACAACTCGGACGGATTTTTTGCCGGTTGTAAGTGTATCGGCGAGTCAGTGGTTGAATATGAGGGGGAATCAGTAAGGTGAGAACCAGTAACGCCAAGCACGCAAATATTACCAGCCGAGGTAAGATTAGGACAGGAAAGGACTGCCTGGTCCCGCTACGATTTCCCTGAATTTCGCATCGAAATTTCTGTGGACAACTCGGACGAAGCTGCGCGCGAATCTCCTTACGGTAGATCCACACCAGGAAAGAAGGACATCGCTACAGGAGGTACATCCGCCCTCTGCTGGGGGGCGCGGCGTCAGAAGATACACCGCTGTTCTGCGGGCCGGAAGCTTTTGTTTCGTGTGTCAAAGGTTTCGTAAGGCAGCCGTTAGACTCTTGGTGAAGCCTAGGGGGTTGGGGGTGGGTGAGCAAGGGGGATGAGAGGAATATCGCACGCCCCCCAGCAAGGGGCGGGTGTACCTCCTGACCGTCCCCGGAAAGAAGAGCTATTAAGAAGTACAGGCATCATCAAAAATCTGAAAGTACGAGGCAATGCTCCCAAAAGTAAGGGAGAGAACGACCACTCCTCCTCCCCCCTACATCAAGCTTGACCTTGCTACCGCCTTCTCTGGGTACCTGTACTGGTAGACGATTGGCGCGCTCCAATAGCACTACTGTGAGAATGTCCTTTAAATGTTACGGCTCGTTGAAATCGCTAGAATTGAAGCTATTTCTTTTTCATGGGTGTTTCTTGTCTCTGTCTCCTTTCTTATTTCGTGAAGTGAGGATAGACTTAGTTCGAAACTAACTGCGTATGGGACCTACGTTTTGGAAGCTTCCTAGTATCTCGCTTTTACATACGGCTGGATGTTCAGTTCGTTCTACTGTTAGCCAGACCAACATTGAAACTTATTGCAGATGGATCGAGTTGTGAATAATTCGTCGTCGGAAGCCGACTGCAATTCGGATCGCTTCTGTTCACAGTTCAACAGCACCGCTTTGACGTCGTTGGAAGAATCGTTAGATCCTTGTACTAGCAACCTAAATAAGAAACCTGGTATGTTGTTTTTGGGTTCTTGGCTTTCTAATAAACCATATGGATCTATTTCTTGGATGAAAGGAAAGTAGCACTTCCTTAGTACCATATTGTATATGTATGGGGAAAACCTAGATGTTTTCCGGATCTATCCTAGTCCGGGGGCCACATAACTAAAAACTAGGCAACAAAATGAATTAATACTTACCGAGCAGCTCCTAGAGAACGAAGCCTAACCTAAAAGAAACCAAAAACGGACAAACAAACAAAAAATAAAAATTTGCCGCGGTTTACAACCGTCTCAGTGGGCAAAGAGCGACGGAATAGAGTCATGCCGCGTGCTGACCGCCACTTGACATGTTGTAACCAGGATCTAACATGGTGAGGAGGGCACAAAACTTTGCCTGCTTACAACCGTAACAAATCCAATTTTTTCGTTTTTTCTTTGTGACTTTTTCTTGTTTAGGTCCTGTGTTGTTCTGTAGGAGCCGCTCTGAAAGTCGTGAGTGAATTTGTCACATATAATACTTTCTAGTTATGTGCCCCCCCGGACTAGGATAGATCCTGTTTTCCTTGTTGGTGGGATCGGTGGTTATGTACAGTGTCGCTTAAATATCCGGCGCAAATAGTGCCGGGGACAGGGAGTCACCCCTTCTCAATGGCTGTACCCCTACCCAATGGTTGTACGCTTTGGTAAGAAGGCATATGTATGTCCAGCTGCATCACCAATGGGCTACCTCAGTTCACTGTAGGGGAAGAACACACCAGTGCTGCAAAAAAAAAAATCCGGTTTCAAACCGTTTTGTAAGGAAGTCCTACATGATGACCCCTCCCCGGACCCCGTTTGCGCCAAAAATTCCTTCAGGGGCCAGATTCATCAACGACTTGCAGCAATCTAACGGTGGAAATACTGATGGCGCGGCTTATCAATAAGCGATATGGTGAAACATTGAAACATTTCACCATATCGCTTGTTGCGCTATTAGGGATTTCGGCAGTATTTTACTGTTAGATTGCTGTAAGTCGTCGATGAATCTGGTCCCACATTGTCTCCACCATCCATTCCTCCTCCCAAGCTATGGCAGTGATAAGTCTAGCGAAATACAATACATTGAGGCATCATGTTGATTGTAAGGCAAATTAAGAGGATATCTGTGGGAAGGACACTATTTGTCTTGAAAATTGGAACCACGGGGATTGAGTGAAACAACCTTGTGCAGTTTTCTACAATGCAAAGAAATTCATGCTTCAATGGTTTAAAATTTGATGAAAGACACGACGTGAGACCAGAGGGGATTCGAGCAGCTATAACTGCGCCGGCTAAGTACTTGATGGGAATTTAGAGGGACTATAGGTTTTGCCTGATATCTTCTACAAACCGAGCCTGGCCTGCATCCGGTTCTATTTCCTTGGTCCAGGCTTTTCACACGGGTTAACCAACCTTCCATTCTTTGCGAAACTTCACTTAGAATATCAAACGATGTCCTGTTCATCGGCTGGCAAAAAAAAATATACAACCCTGCGTATTGCATATTTCCCCGCAAGTCATTTTTTAAGCCAAGTACGCATTCAAATTACCTCCATGATTTTCTAACGAAAAAGAAGAAAAACAAAAACGTCGAACACAGCCGAAATAAACCACCATAACGAAAGCTAGTGAACGATGAACAATGTTTACTAGAGTAAAATCTCCTTAACAGTGCTGGTAACCTTGCTGAAACTACCGGGAAGCTGAGGCTTTCTGATTAATTTCGCGAATTCTACAGCTCCATGGCAAGGAGTGCGCCTCACTGCTGACTCAGACTTGGAAAACCTGACTTAGGCCTGCGCGCGCTCCCTCTAGTGTAAGAATGAATCAATTCAAAAAAGTTCTCAGGTCAGATTTATCATCAGCACAACCGCGAATGCCTTTATGGTATGGAATGGCCCAGTTTTCTCCTTTATGTGGTTACAGGGCAAGGGCTACAATACCCCGTTGCAACCCTCTAGTGACCAAACTGGCTTCTCACTTTTGGCTTAAAGCGTCTATGTCCGTGCAGCACAGCATGCCTTATGATGCTACTCTAGATATCCTCACAGATTCGCTTTCAGAACCGCATAGGGTGTGAGTGTATACTCAGACTCATCCAATTTAGCAACCCCTAGTTCTTCTTTCTAAGTCGCTCCAAGTGTTATTCACTTTGTTTAGATCTGAAACTCTCGCCCATTCTCAATGACAGCAGCGATCGACGGACGGTGTTTAGCAGACGTATGATACAGTACAAATATCGAGGCGAGAGTCCCCTGGTGAAAAGGGGAAACACGGAGGCTCTTCATTCGCTGGGCGACATCTCGGAAATTCGCTGTGAAAAGGTTGAGAATTCGTGACCGTCTGATTGTGCTAGTATTGCCTTTGCAAACTGTGTAATGTCCTCTTTTCAAGGAGGACAGCTCCACTGTTTACTCGAGCTCAAGCAATCAGACTTTTGAAACCAGTCACGCGAATAAGGAGAACGCTCCTGGAACCTCGACGCCAGAAAGGTGGGCTTTAGTTTTAGTCACTTTTTTTATCTTACAGAGGAGGAACTTCATGTCATGGGTGATATAACCAGACCGTCCATCCCAAACTATGCACATGATCAGCATCGTTGTGCTTACCCTGCTTGTTTTCTTGGTTCGGTACCGCTCTGCCGCAGTATAACGCGTTGATAGGAAACTTTTAGTGTACCTCAAGGCACTGCTCATCGCTAAATGCTCAGCAGGAAGGGAGTAGGTATTCGTAATCAGCCCTTGGTGATGTGCGCGACATATTCTATTTCTATGGTGTATCGTATTCACTCGGTGCGTGGTGACGCAGTCGGAGGTGCAGAGTCGCGTACACCGCGAATTGAGGTTATTTGTTCGGATTTCTCGCCTAGGCCAAGCTCTCCATCCTCTGGGATTGGTAAATTGCAGCGAGACTCGCCTAGAGAAGATAAAACCCTGACTTGTCTATGCGGTGGCCATCGCAAGTCATTGTATAGGCCAAATACGCACTCAAGTCGCCTCCATGACATCCGTAGAACTAGAATGCGTTGCGCATCCCAAAGAGATTGATTGACGGCTTTCTCTATCTTAAATCTTTATCCTCATCAAAGTAGTTGTAATAACTGAGGGCTGTGCAAAGAAAGCTTCATCTCGAACTTTCGAAGAACTGAAATCAATGGCGCTTTCCATTGTTGCAATCTTTCTGAAAATTAGAACACTTCGGCTTTCTTCATGATTTGATTAAGTACTGTCCAGGATTAAAACTTAAAGGTTAGCGTTGATCACCCTTTTTTATAATGGGACACATATTCTATATGCTTCTTTGGGGGTGGCCTTAAAGGCCTTGAATGATTCATTGGCCAACGACTTTCAGAGGACAGCAATGGGCATGCCAGTGAGCAAGTACTGTGGTGTCTGTTGTACAGCGTGGCTGAAAAGTTCGGGTAATTGTTCGAAGTATTTCAGCAGTACGAAAAAACTACATAAACGAAACAGATTTACAAATAAAAATAACAGCAAGTTCACCAGATCAATAACAACAGAATACAACAGAAGAATTCACAACAAGTGGTCAAAATTGCCTCCTTTGACTTCAAAACATTTTCGCAGCCGCGACCACCGTCAGTGACTTCCCAAAGCGATCGTGGATTTGGCGGAATGCGCAGGTGCTTCGTCCTGTTGAAGTGAAAGTCCAGTTTCGCCAGAATGGCACGACCTCCACGGCTCCAGTACGTCATGGAGACATACTGTTGGTAGCTGGTGACGTTGATTTTGACGTTGTGCTCCATGTAGATCAGTACCGTTTTTCCGGTAGCGCATATCCCAGCCTACACTATCACCTGGGCTGGAAAATGACTGCGGCTGATGGTCCTTGCGGTCGTCTTCTTCTGCTGACCCTTCTTGAGCAGTTGCCGGCGATTCTGACGGTTGTGAACCGGCTGGACCGTGAAGATTTCTCGTCGGAGAACAGCACCCTCGATAAGCGACCACCACCGACCAGCCGACGCATTCGCCTCATTTCCTCTACCTCTCAGCTTTCATCGCCTCGTTGAGGAAGTGAGTACGAGTGACTTTGTAGCCACGAATCCTAGCTTCCTCCTGGCAATATGTTGGACTCGTTCCCTCCCGATCTCTAGATTCGTAGCCCTCATACCTCAGAATTGCGGCGACTGTGACAATGAACCTTGCTGATGTTCTCTCATGTTGTCGCTGTGATGGGACGGCCGCTGCAGGGACGGTCCGAGGTTCCGACAGTCTCCTTCCAGCGCTTTAGATCTTGTAGACGGTTCTTTGTTTGAAGCCGGTTTTCCAAACTATGTCCGCTGTCTCCACTCCCGTCTTGTGCAACTCTACGACGGTGTCGAGTTTTCACGAAACATAGCGCCAACACAATTGATAACAAGAAAACTACAGCAACACATTCTAGGTCAAAATTGCGCGAGGCATACAACGGAAGCAACAGAAACAACAGAAAACTTAAATTTTAAAGTCAAAAGTAGCACCGAAAAAATTGCCCGAAATTTTCAGCCACCTTGTAGACATGCCAGCGTTGTATATTTCTCAAACAAGTCTGATACCAATTCGCCGACCCCAGAAGGATGGAAGCTTTGGAGTGTACTAGAGAACGAGCTTCACACAACCTCAACGCTATGTGTTTCTACGTAAGTCAACCTACACGCGTTGGCTGTAATGTCGATTCCTGGCGTACGGGTCAATATTTTACCACAAATTTCTTTCCTTGCTGAAAGCCATTTATCAGTTATCTTTTATTGAAAGTGTTTGTGCACTTTAAGAAGCTAAAAGGAAGAACTCGAATACCTAACCTAATGAGTTCAGCGTTTCTCTATCAGATAGCTCATTCTAATGTAAATTTTACAAAGCCGTAATATCGTAGCAGTGCAATCATCCCAGTAAATCCGTTGAATACAATGGTTTTGATAGGTCTCCGGGCATCTCGCCCCCCGCGACCGCAGTCTCGGCGCACGAGCCCTGCTTTGTTTCGTGTCTGGTGACTCGCCACACCCCGGAGTCCCTTCCCTAGCCCAATCTGTGCTCTCCTCCGCGACAGCGGAGGAGAGCACAGAAAAGGCCGGACTCTTCCGTCTGGAGTCTAACCTACCACGTTCGGATCCGCGCTCGCGGGGGCGAGTGGCCCCGCAACCGTTTTAATACGGAAAGGAATAAACAGGTGAGAAATGGTTGAGAGTGAATTTTCAATGTTTCAAATCTTCTGTACTGTTGTCATCAGCTGGAAAAATGTTTTTGAATGAATTGAATACAGGCGTGGAAGAAAGGCGGGAATGAGCAGACTGATGAACAGTAGAAGTTGACTTAGTAGGGATCTGAAACTTTCGTAAGTGATCGAAAGTTCGTAAAATAGGCGAGGCAATAGGCTGTTTGCTGAAGTTGTTGCTACGAATTATGTGACTCAACATTTGGATCCAGAAACACCATACAATGCAGTAAGGCGTAGAAGTCATAATTATTCTATCATATCCCTTTGCAGGGATCTCATTTTTTTAAAGCTGAATAGTAAATACGAACACTTGCTTCATATTCCGGGTAAATTAAGCTCGCACTGCAAGTCGATAGTGTCAGGGAATAGACCGCTTATTCTAAAAACAACCTTCATTGTTTCGTCCTTTCAGAGAAGCAAACTCCAAGACGCATACATTCTCTCGTTCCACCAACTCGTTCGAAAGTCGAATTCTCGAAACTCTTCACACCAACACGTTCAGCCCAAGCGTGTTCGCTATAACCGGGACCCCACCTTCACCGGAGGTATGCATTTCATGAAGAGCACATTTCAGTCCCATGTAATTCTGTCGGTTTAAAGGAATTCAAATGGTCTATTGAAGAATTGTCTATGCTGAAACCAGTGCACATATCGCAGGAAGAAATCGCACAGAGTGCATATTCACCGTTAGTTTTCCTAGACTAGACGCTAGCCCGTAACATTTTTCTCATGCACATGATGTTCTACTACTTTCAGCGATCCCGAGCACGAGGCCAAGATACAGTCGATTCTTGACGAGTACTGGAGGAACAACACCTGCCATATTCCTTCCCCGGATGTCCCGCCGATGAAGGTGAGTTCTAGTTGAGTGCTGCTTTTGTTCCTTCTCATGAGTCGCTTAGAGATGAAAGACTCATAGAAATGCTTCAGAATCCACTGCTGATGTCAGCACCCGAGACCCCGCTCTGCGATATGGTTCGGATAAGTGCCGCGGCACGGATGAAGTATTCGACTTCGTCGCCGAAATCACGACCAAACTTGGGCAACGTTTCGCGTCGCAACAGCATTGTCCAGTCGTATCGCAGCAGGCAGTCACAGACAGAAATCACTATCGCCCCATCCGTTGACTTCGATTTTGCTCAGGTTCTAGGTGAACGGTTGTTTCTTTGCTTGGAAATGCCTCTATTTAGTTGCTAAATCTCTTCTGTGTAGGCCCATCATGTATCTACAACCCATCAGAAGATGGTGAGGACTCGGTCTTCAATGCGTCGAGTTCAAGCGTGGGTTCACTGCGCCGACGTCTGTTCACCGATGGGGATGAAGCGGCTCCTAACTGTGGAAGTCCCACGAACCTAGTAAGCTGCATTCTCTGCTCTTTTCGTCATACTTCGGCATTGTTAACCCATTGACGACCGCGCGGCAAATCGAGTGTCTGGCGCGTGGGACCGCGCGCTGGGACCGCCTTGAGGCTCGAATCTCGTGCACTCACTACTTCACGGTATTCCAAATGAAGCTCCCTCTCCAATGGGTGAGCCACATATTGGAAAAGGCCGGAACAGGTTCGCAGCAAAACGTAGAAGATGTATTTGCTGCTACAAAAAGGTCAGTAGAGAAAGGGGCGCACGTTCGTCACGAATCGTGCAAATAAGGTGACCACACGATGTAGCAAGTGTTTGAAATATTCTTTCTAAATTGGGTTCAAGTTTTTCGCAAGAAATTTGACTAGATGTCTTAACCATGACCATTTTTGTAAGATATACGTAGCTGTTCGTGAGTAGTATCTATTTATTTGAGGTTTGAATAGTGTGTTGTGCTGATTTTTTTTATCAAAGCTTTCGTTAGAAGTAAATGATTCTCGGACCACTGTGCAGGTAGCATTGGTAGGATCCAACGGATCTAATGAATACTAGTAAACTATGAAAAATCGAGGAAGTGCGCCGCAGCGAACATTTTTTTAACCGCGGGCTAAAATTGGGCCGCGCGGTCCCACGCGACAGAAAAACTGCGGGCCGAAATTGGGCCGCGCGGTCGTCAATGGGTTAAGATGTTCCAACATTGGTGCTGAACGAGGTGCAAGGGAACCACGTTGTTGCCTTATGCCCCGTTTATACTTCCGACGCCGAGCGACGCGATGCGACGTGGCCAAATTGATCGATCGCGTCACTCAATCCACTATATCGTGCAGCCACTATACGGTGTCGCGTCGCTTGGCGTCGAAGTATAAACGGGGCCTTGGGAGGCGCTCTAATCTCTGTTTGCACGGAGTTGTTAACATGGTTGACCATCTGCGATGTGGTTGATCAACGAAAATATCATTCTTTCGAAATTATGAATGATATTTTCGTTGAGCTAAAATTCTTTCGAAAGATACGAATTTTTTGAATTGAGGCATCGACAAAAAAGTATGTTTTCGCAGCTTCATGATCTACATGTGTATGATGTAAGAAAAAATTAATCTTAGGAGTGAAAAGGTCATTTATAACTTCATTAACATTAACACTGAATGGATGGACACGGGTCGCGACTAAGCGGTAAAAAGTGGGGATCTGATTCGAAGCGAGAAGAATAGAATAATGTACCTTCGAATGCGGTTCCTGCTGCCGACTGCGCTACGAACGTCTGTCTTTGGTAGAGTACCCGCAATCCCGGAAATTAGTCGCGAGCGCAGTCGGAGAAGGCACCGGGTGTCGCGTGCACTTGATTCAATTTTCTTAGTTCTGCTTTCCGCCCAGGGAAACTAAGCTTTTCATCCCGCTAGAGTCGGTGAAAGTTACCAGATTCGTTTGGGAATGATAAAACTGACTTTTACATCAGCTGGCAACCGCAAGCCGTCGTGTAGGCCAAATACTGATTCATATTGCCTCCAAGACATCATGTAGAAGTGGATTTCGTGGCTCATCCTAAAAGGAATTAACGCCGTCTTTGACCTTTGCCCTTTATCTCCTAAGTTCACCTCCCTGATGTCCAGTTTTCTTTCTATGCTGAAGTTCACGAGGTATTCACCCGTCTGCAGTGCCACCCTAGAAAACGTCATCCCAGACGCGGAACGGGAATTCATCGGAGTAAGGATTAACAGCAACAAGGAACAACTACGCGACTGTGCTCGCTGAATATATCGTTCTGAAAACACCGAAGAAGCGTTGAAAATTTGGCTCCGGTGTTGTCCATGCAGTTACTCAGAGCTAAGCAACTTACTAGAGAATGTTGTTACAAGATGTTTTGTTGCGATCAAAACTTTTGCGCCAGGCGGTATTCGAACCCGCATCTTCTGCTTTCCGGGCAGCGATGTTCGCCTTACACCACCGGCGATGTTTGACCGCACGTAACATCCGCGATATCCTCGAGGTCTGTCAGCACCCACCCGTGATACGGGATGGGCCGGCCGCTGATATCAGCATGGAACCGGTTAAGCTGAAGACCTTACTAGTAACAATGCTTGAACACATTTGCTTAAGCCTGGAGCTTCAAGCAGTGTTACTAGTAAGGTCTTCAGCTTAACCGGTTCCATGCTGATATCAGCGGCCGGCCCATCCAGTATCACGGGTGGGTGCTGAGAGACCTCGAGGATATCCCGGATGTTTGCAGTCAAACAGCGCCGGTGGTGTAAGGCGAACATCGCTGCCCGGAAAGCAGACGGGTTCGAGTCCCGCCTGGCGCAAGAGTTTTGATCGCAACAAAACATCCTGTAACAACATATAGCCTCTCTACCAGCCGCTCCAGGCCTAAGCAAATGTGTTCAAGCATTACTAGAGAATGCCTTCCGCTTCTCGTGGAACTTCGGGAAGATATCTATGCCATGTGGAAGAGCTTGAAACGCTGATTACAAATATATACCCCGAATTTGCTAAATGGATCTCCTAAGCGAATACTGGTCGGTAAAAGTCCTGTTGCCGACTTTATGTCGCATGCGCTGATGAAGCGATGGGCGGAGCGATGCGTAATCAGCGCTTCCATTAGCAAAGCCGGCAGTTGCGGCGGCGACGCTGTGGTAGTGTCCTCGCTTTGCAGAAAAGCGGTGACGGGTTTGGTCCCCATCGATGCTGGTGCTTTGCATTTTGTGAGTTATCGTTAGAGACACCCTTTATCCTCATTTGGAACACATTTTTGAACAAACGCCAGGTAGCAACTATCAGACTTTTCCGAGCTCATCGCAAGGTGAGTGGTAACAAGTTTTGATTACCCATAGGGTAAGTCAAAATCGGATGTCTTATTCGTCATCAGCCCACAAATAACCCTCATTGTACAAAGTATGGACAGATTCGAGATTTAAAAAAATTGAAGTTATGGGAAGCTGAAAGCATTCCCTTGCTAGGGCAGATTAGCACTTATATCTACTTAGGAGGTCCCTGAATCGAAATGAAGATGTCTAAGTGTGCCTAAGCCAATACGATGTTTTTACTAGATAAACGGAGCGGCAATGACATTAGCCATTGTCATCTCACATGAAAAAATCAAGAGTTTCTCTTAGCGTTTGCCGTTAAGTTAAAACTTCATTCTTCTTCCTTTTCAGGCTGAAGGCGATCATTCATTGGACAGCAGCAGCAGTCAGAATGTGATACAGTACGACGTGGATGGCTGTGGTAATTCGTTCAGCGGTTTCGATGTTGATCTTTCTCCGATTAAGAATTCGCCACCATCTTAATATAGCTGCGATGCTGTAAGGTTGTTTCCTCTGTCGCTTGCAATCTGCTTCTTATTGAAAGATCTGTGCCATTTTTGGTATATCCATTATTGAATCCAGGATTCTTGTAGTTTTTTGTCGATTCGATCGAACATGTAACATTGAAGCCAGTCTAGGTTTCGATTGTAGCCCGGTTACCTGACGTTTGTCTCATTGCTGAAAGAGTTTCATGTGCAAAAAGACACTTTACTTACTCTAAGAGCTCTTACTAGTTCGCAGTTTCTCATGTACTCATATTCGTATTGGTAGCTTTTTGTCGCAGTTGGGGTGGCATATATCTCGTTTGTCTGATTCTAGCATGTTCTTTTTCTTCACTACTTGTACGGGTATAGAATTCTTTTTTCCTTTTTTTTTGCCGTTTCGCTTGTAAATGCTATGATATGCACCATAAGATGGTGGTATAAACCCGCCCCAACTTATCCACCTTTCACTTGACTACTGGTTGAATTCGTCTGAACCTTTCTCCATCTTTTCTTTGTTAGGGATCTCCTCGCTGGTCTGCGTGTCTATATTGTAGTGCTATTTTAATGCGTTGTATCCCATAATTAAATTATGATGAAACAAGTCGCATAATTGTGTTGAAGATGTGTTAAAGCCAGCGCTATCTCTGTTCTTCGTTTCGGACTCGGCTTTGAAAGGAAAGATGGGGTATATGAATCTGCGGATTCTCCATTTGCAGATGAAGCTTCTCACGCATAACTTTCTGTCGTCGAGATTTCTGAAAAATGTGAACAATGGGTACCCCCTTATCCTTCGAGCGAACCAAATAGCCAACAAGGAGGTGGAGTTCAACGAGAAATTTGTGCTGAATATGATGCCAAAGGTGAATAGTGCGCACCTTACTATGACAGATCCCGCAACTTCATTGTCGAAGTGTAAGAGTTTAGGTTGACTACGCCTCGCTGTACAATGCCGCTCTCTCCATTGGTGAAGCTGGCAACATGCCGGAGTCATTGCCGGAGGACTGGGAGACTAATGTGCCGGTGCTAATGGAGGTAAGGATACATCGGGCTGAGTTTCCTGGGGCCGGATTCATCAACGACTTACCCGTGGGTATATAGGGGAAGAGATACCCACGATGAAGCCTGCGTCTCACGGGTTTAATTGTTGGTGAATCCGGCCCTTGGAGCTACATGCAGCTAAGTTTTGGGATTACCCTCATCGTATTAGGTTGGAAAAAAAGTCTCTTCACACTTCGAATTTTTTTTACCCTTCCCCTTGTAAACTCACTAGCCAATGTTGATTGCTGATTTCGTAATCCTATCACACTTGTCTACTGTTCGCACGCGGACACAGGTTAAGACTCTTCTTGTAATTCGTTATCCATCCAATCTTCCGAACTCATTGCCAGATCTACCTCATGGCCATTTTCAGCACGGCATTCTTCATGAATTCATTAAGGAATCCACAGCACGTCAGGCAGCAGACCAAATTGACCATATATATGGCTTGGGATCTACTACTCATCGCGCCTGTTATGAGTGGTTCGGAAAGTATTTAAAGGGAGATTATTCACTGAGGGCAAAGCATGGTCAGGAAGGCCAACTGAATAGGACGACACTGATTTACTCCACCTTCTTCGTACCGATAGTTGGCAGACGACACGTCAGCTGGCAGAGAAGCTCGAAGTGTCTCATAGGATAGTAGGAATCCATCTGAAGAATCTTGGCTTTCATGGAAATTTGGATCTTGGATTCCACATGCCCTGTCAGACACTCAGAAAGGTCGACGGCTCTCCATCGCTGCTTCTCTTCTGTCCAGATAAGGAAGAAAATCGTTTCTTCCGCAGATTGTGACAGGCGAAGAGTCCTGGGTTCTGTGTGCCAACTTCCGAGGAAAAGGCAATGGGTACAAAAGGGAGAGAGCCCTAAGTCTGATCTCAAGCCCAATGTTCACGAAAGGAAGATTCTCTTCAGTGTTTGGTGGGATACCAGAGAAGTGATTTATCGGCAAACTCTCAGAAGTGGAGAGACACTTACTGCTGTCACATACTGCGGCCAACTCCACAAAGTCGTCGCAACTCTCTAAGAAAACAGGCCGGAGAAGTCGAAGGTGATGATCCTGCATGACGATGCAAAACCACATGTTGCAAGACTCACAAGAGAAACAATAAAGGGGCTGGGCTGGGAGGTAATGCCACATCCACCGTATAGCCCTGATCTCGCCCCTAGCGACTACCATCTCTTCCGTGGTCTCAAGCAAGAAATTGGAGAGAAATATTTTGGAACGGATGAAGACCTCAAAAATTGGATTCATCAATGGTTCGACTCCAGAACTGCAGTCTTTTACGCGAGAGGAATTGGAAAATTACCCAGTCTTTGGAGAAGTGTAGTGGAACAAAATAGAGTTTATCTCAATTGATTTGACTTTGTAGTTGTGAAGTAATAAATCTTTGAAAAAAATGAAAAGACTTTTTTTCCAACCTAATATTATACCAGGCTGCCCAATAATTCCTGTCCGAAAATTTTCAAAATTCTATAATTTTCCTTAGAAGTGTTATAATATCAGGCAAGTGTAAAAACCTTCTAGGAGGTTTTCCAGAGTTCCGCGCTAGGGGTATATAAGGCGCAGTCGCCGCGTCTAGCTACCAGTACAAGCTAAAATGGACCAAGGTCGAATTCGTACGTTCGTGTACTACGAGTGGCTGCTGGGCAACGACACGGGCACCGCGGTCGCCAACATCTGCAGAGCGTGCAAGGAGGATGCAGTGTCCCAACGCACAGTCAGGCGCTGGTTCAATCGTTTCGAGAGCGGCGACACGAGCCTCGAGGACAGGGAACACTCGCTGAAGATCATGCTCTGCTGCTGGTGGGACGCCATGGGCATGTTGTACTTCGAGCTGCTCCCGCAAGGCAGGACGTCACCGCCTTCATCTACACCGATCAGCTCGAGAAACTAGCCGCCGCCATCCGAGAAAAGCGTCGCCGGCGGGCCTTGGTCCACCTGCTGCACGACAACGCGCCCCCACGTGGCGAAGGAGACCCAGCAAAAGTTGGCGACGCTCGGCTGGGAGACGGTTGCCCATCCGCCGTATTCCCCGGCCCTCGCCCCCTCCGACTACCACTTGTTCCGCCCGCTGAAGCACCATTTGGCCGGAAGAAAATTCACCAACTACGACAACCTCAAATCCGACATCGCGGACTTCTTCGAGTCGCAGCCCCCGGAGTTCTGGGCGAAGGGCATCGGCGAGCTGCCCAATCGATGGGCCACTGTTGTGGATAACTGTGGTGATTATATTGTTGATTAGACTTGTTTTTCAATAAAGTTGAAAAAATTTGAAATGGTGAAGTTTTCGGACAAGAATTATTGGACAGCCTGGTAAATGCAGCGGTTAGCCCCACGCATTACGTGGTAGTCACATGCAGGGAGTGATCAAAGGATACTTGGATTTTGCGGAAGTGTTAGCCGGTTCTGTCCTTGAGCTTAACCTTGAAGACAACCACTGTATTTTTCGTGCAGAATGAAGGAAAATGGGGATCATACGGGGGTGTCCGGATTCCGAAGATGTGTCATAGATGTAGTGAGCGCCGGAATTCTGAAGACGTCGTGCCACGTTATAGACGTGGTGCGACGTATGTCAGATTTCAAAAGGCTGTCTTAGGCATCGCGCCAACGTCATGTCACGTGCACCGGAGTTTAGAGGATGTGCCACGCGAGTCGTGATTGAGAGGACCTGTCGTGGACATTGTACTACGAGCGTCGGGGCTGAGAAGACGTCGGTGAACCGATATTGAAATCAGTTCAGCCACTGTGTTAGGGAATTGGCGACGAGGAGCTTATTCTTCTAAGGCGGAGCCGGGAACACTACACATGCCAGCTGTTAGACTAGACATTTACGAATGGTAATGGTGTGAGTGAGGTGTGGATTGGATAGGTTTCATATGAACTCTTTTGAGGAGCCCACACTATACTATTTCCAGTAGTAGTCAAGAGAAGTTTTTCCTTTATAAGTAGGGTGAGGTAGGTGACGTGTAGCGCTGTCGGAGGAGCTGTCGGATATCGCATGAACTCACCCGTCACCAAGCTTATGGTTAGGATATCCCATCCAGGCCAACCAAGCCTTCCATCCCTCCGGGGTCGGTGAATTGGTTCCGGACTTGTCTGGGAAGGGTGCTGATTTGTTCATCGGCTAACCACCGCAAGTAGGGCCAAATACGCATTCAAATCGGCTCGCGACATATCGCAGAGGTAGCGCGCGTAGCGTATCCCAAAAGGGATTGAGTAACGGCGCTATTTATCCTTATCCCTTAAGTGGGGTGAGAAGGTCTAGAGGAAGAGTAGGACCGTTATATCTACAGATGATTCATTTTAGACGGTTCATGAACAACCCTTCCAACTCAGCTTATTTTGAGACATTCTTAGAGGCAATATTTGTGTGTCTTTTGTTCACGTCTTTCTCACTGTGATAGCAAAGAACGCTCAGTGTGTTAAGGCAAGTGACTGACTTTATAAGCGAATCTGTTGTTTTGTTTTTGTTCTGAGCTGCGATTTCCAGAAATACTTTTGGCCAAATAAGTAGCTAATTGAGCGACCTTTGAAGATGGGGTCAGCAAGGTGATGTCATCTATGGAGTTTTCAACACACGGCATCTACATTCTAATCTAAACATGTCACTGGTGTTCTAAGCGATAAAGATAAGGTGTCTGCAGTCTTGTAAGGAACACTAAGAGGCGCAAGATAAGATTTAATAAAAAGCTGAGTGTTTGCATAGGGTTTGTAACGAAGAGTACGGTTAGATCGCATACAAGTGCATGTTGCACGATAAGTGGCGTGATTCTCATTTGCATGACTTTGAAACTTGACTAAAGTGTGGTCGCATTAACGCTTGTGCTCTTTTTGTGCCGCTCTTTCACTGCTTAGTAGTGTAAGGATCCTTTTTTGACCAAATATTCTACTCTTACGCTGCCTTCTACGCCATTTATCATGTAACTTCCACATTCTCCATTTTCCTGTGTTCCACATCCCTATCTTTTCCAGACCTTTCAACAATGCCGTTGTTTTGTGCTGCTTAACAGCTGTTTTGGTTGGGTTGTGCGGCAACCCTCCTTGTCTCTTGCACCTCGAGCTTCCACTGCACCCTAACGGCCAAGATGACCGCACGCCACTTTCCCTCCTCTTCTTCAATGGTCAGCGACAGCCAGAGATTGTTATTGATAAGTGCAACTGAGCGGCTGTCCGGTTTCGCTTCCTGAAAACCTTTCTATTGCATCTTTTAAGAAGCGGGGCAGAGATACGGTTTCGGAGGTCGTATTTATAATAGTGGCGTTTCTGCCTATTTGTCACCGAATACTGCATTTTGGCTTTGGTAGTGTGCTATGTTCGACTTTTACCCCTGTTTTCGACCTGTTAACAGATGTGGAAGAGACTAGGTTTCGTCAAATGAGTTACGTCGCGCGCTCATTAAACCATGCTTGATTCGCTAAGGGAGACCTCGTCAGATGCTTCCCTCGTTAGATGCTGACCATTTTGTGATGTTCTTCGTTAGATTTCGAAGTGTTCCTCATCTCATTTCTCGTTTGCGAAAATGGCCAACAACTACTGCTTTGATCCCTCGTCAAAATGTGCTGAACACTTTATTTCTAGAGGGAACGCACTTCATGTGACTTTTAGAAATTCTATGTACTGTTGCCAAATGTGGAATTTCTTGTCCTCATATTGTTATTAGTACTCTTGTTACTTTTTTCGCCCGTTCTCCACTACTCAGAGCGGGCAGTTGTAATCCCACAACTCAAGAGCTCGAACAAAGTTCGTCCAACGTTCGTCTATAGGGCTATTTGGCGTACTGATCACTAATCTACCATCCTTTTTGTAGTGCTACGGTAGATTAGTAGTTGCAGTGGACATGGTTACTGTGAAACAATTGGGTCAGCGTCATCGTTTTCTCCATGTGGTCTCCATTTAAAAGGATAAAGGACGACGTTACTCAATCCTATTTGGGCATTCTGCTTATGTCATGCAGGTCATTTGAATGCGTGTTTGTCCTATACAATGACTTGTGGTGGCCAGCCGACGAACAAGTCAGTGCCTTAACTTTCACAAATCTTGCACTAAATCACCGACCCCCAAGGGATGGAAGGCTTGGTTGATTTGGACAGTAAATCTGAACCTAGAACCTGGTATCGAGAGCGCGTGAAAATTAATGATCAAGAACCATATGCTAGAAACGTATGCCAAATGTGATTAGAACTGTGACAACACCCCTATGTTAAATTTGGTCGAAGTCGAATATACTCTCCCAATCTCTTCCCTACATCCATTTGTAGAGTAACCGCCATTGCCATCTATTGCAACACTACAATCCGATGTCGGATTCTTTTTACTATTAGCGTCCAAAGCAGCACTCCTTAATGACGGTTGGGCGAAAGGCTTCTTTCCACATCTGAAGGGGCGAATAGCGATAGTGTCCGAATCGGCGAGGGCGGCCATGTACGCGTAAAAGATTGTGGTCGGGAGAATGTTAGCCAACAGAACGACCAGCAAGCAACACGGGGTGAATAAGATGGTCTACATTTAAAAACCGTTAGTAGAATTAATGAAAATTACAAAAAGAGATCCCCTGTTGAAATCCGAAGATTGCACATCTTGCTAACAAATCTATAGTTGCCGATCATTATCGCAAATGAGACCGCTCATGAGTACCATTTTCAAAACTAATGGATGAATCACACACGGGCAATTGTATACGGCTAGAATCTAACTATATCCTCCACTGCGAGACGGGATTTTGAGGTGCGCGCGACGTAACTCCACACGATGAAAACTACACTGTTCCAGATATGAAATGAGGCTAGAAAGCAGAAACGGTAGCCTACCAAAGTCAAAAAGTTCCCTTCACTTAAGAGATACGAAGGCACTACTCAATAAACTATAAATCCCACCTCCTGAATCGAACCGCGATCCCTGTATCACCAACTCGCATTACTATCCACTCTGCAACCGAGTTGGTCCTGCCGTTCTTGCGGAAAAATCATCTAAAAGTATTGCGGCCTGTTTTAGGAGACCTAGCAGGTTGCCATATTGCCATGATCAGGCTCCAATTGGAGTTTCTTACTTTTGCAAACTAACTTTTGAGTACAGTAAGGCCAGAACTCGCTTCCATCTTATTACCCGTAATGAAGTGCTTTTTGACTTCGCCAGTCCCAGAATTCGTGCAACGAACGTCAGAGATTAGGGGAGGTGTCTCATAACTCAGAAACTATACATATATGGGAATTTGGACGGGATGGCCCAAAAGTCATGTCTCGAGAATCCGAAAATTGGACGATGTGCACCAAAGGCGGTGCATCAAGTGTGCGATGTCGTATATAACCACTCGGATATAGTTGTGTGCTCGATTTCTTTTCGAATATTTGAATGGTTCCAAATGCTCGTAATCTAGTACATTCGAAAACGCGGTTTTTTGAATATTCGATTTAGAATGCATTCGAAAAACACGATTTTTTGAACATTCGAATTCAAATATTCGAATTCGAATGAAAATCATTCTGTCTATTTGAGTAGGTCATTCGAGCACAACTATCTTTCGGAAACCCTCTGTGCGCAACTTCTGGCAGCGAATGACAATGATTCCAACTTCTCACTAACTGAGTTTCTTACGGCAATCGGGATTTTTTTCGAGCCTTTTCTAGATAAGATAGTACGGGTTTGGCACGGTAGAATAGCTAACTTCACAAGAAAGTGGTTTCCCTCGTGCTCATGCGTATGCCTGGCCATATAGCCCATGGCTGGTTGGTTACTTGTGCCTCATGTGAAAAGGCAATGTGTTTCTTCGAAATAATTCCTACTCAGTCCGGCTATTTTGCTTTCAAGGAGATATGCGAGTTCTAAAGGGCTTGGATACAGAATGATACTGAGACTGCGGATAAACTGATAACCACGTAGTTATCAGCGTTAAGCATATGATAGACGTATGGTAGTGTTTTAGATTTTTGCCTAGAGAGTAAGGTGTACAATATTTAAGAATTAATAATTTCAGCTGCACCGAGTGATGCTGTGCGTTGAAATCGTGGATGGAGAACTGGAGTGTCCTGATACTGGAAGGAAATTCCCCATTAAAGACGGTATACCCAACCTCTTGGTGAGCGAGAATGAGGTCTGAAGAGCGACTTTTCGTGGTCGTACATCGAGAACAGGTTTCTGGTTATCGGACATGTTTGTATCTCGCGTTGAATGCTAGAAGTACTTATGCACTGTCAGGTGAAGGATGCTTCGTAGATTGACTTTCTATCCTTTTGTCGAAGATAAGCCTCCCCTGTCAGGTGTAACTCAAAGTGAGGGACGGAGTGGAGTTTTGCTTGCACGAATATCTCGTCCGTCCACAGCTTGTCCATGAGATCCATGTAACTATGGCCTTAGGGCAATTTTTCTTGTGCTGCTGCTTTCCTTCTTTTCTTTACAGATTATTGTCTATGAATGATTTTTGCTCTCTTTCCCTTTCTCAACTCCAGATACCAGAGCTTCTTTTCCGTTTGTAACGCCCATATCTTGCACTTGGTGACCACGTGTTCACCATATCCTCCTCAAGCGTTAATACTGACCATGAGTGTATCTGGTTGGCTGTTGTGATTTTGTCGTTGAGTTATGCACAAAAATGATATTGTTCTTTTGTGTCAGTGCTTGTTTGTTTTCCTGTTGTCGATGATGAGAACACTTGTAAAAAGAAATCTTTATTTTTCTTCGTTTATTATGGTTTTTCTTCCAATATGGAAATAAACGCTGACTCGTTACTGAGACTTGGTCTTCGTTGGTGATCGCTTCTTGATGTAGGCCTTGTAGAAGAATTCGGCGAACAGATAGAGGTAGCTGAGGTACATGAGAGCACCGATGGACAGCACATTCCAGCTGAAAGATGAGGGATTAGTAACTTGCAAGCTCTGGCTGGCTTCTGATAACATTTTTTAACTGAAATGCTGAATTGGATAAGCGGCGCTTTGGGTGCAGTGGATTGAGAATTTGATTTGAAGGCGAGATAGGTTGACGTAATGGGATACGAGTTCGGGTTTTAAAAGGTTTCGTGGTACGTTAGCAGCAATTCTGAGTCATCAGTATATCATAGCCGCACATCTTTCAAGTTTCAAAGAAGGTGGCCTTTTAAGACATCTTCAAAATGAATTCACTGCTTGACTGCACAGAAAATAACCATCCCTTTGACGAAAGTGATGCTTAGTAACTCATCTTGGAGGCGGCGCGTAGTAGCGCTGTCGCTGGAGGCACAGACTGCCGCCTGCACCCGGATTCAGGTCATTGGTTTAGTCTTGCGTGTACTAGCCAGGCCCTCGAAACCTTCTATCCCTCCTAGAACCAAATCTACCTGGGAACGAAATACTGCCTTGTCCATCGGGTGGGCACCATAATTCATTGCATGGGCCAAATACTCAACAATTTGCCTTCACGGCATACTATGGAGGTAGAATGCTTGGCGCATCCTAGAATGGATTGTTTAACGCGGCCTTTATCATTACCATCTATCCTAGTCAGGAGAGGGTAATTCTGAACTTGCAGCTACGTCTCAGCGCTCATGCCCAGACTGTTGCCTTCCCTGAACTTCGCATCATCTGCTGAGGCTCTTGAAGAAGTTTAGAGAGACGAATGGTTAAGCAAAACGATATATGACTCATCCCGAAATATGGAATTTCAAAACAGTGAGCCAAGCAAGTCGTTCAGCTAAGTTATGCGCAAAGTCCAACATTTAGGAGACATTTGTGCTATCAATCATGTAGACGCTGCGAGACACTGAGCGAGTGCATGATGCAATCTCAACACATACCGTACCAGAAAGTTCTGTCGTTCTTGCTTTTATGTGTGGACAAAAAATTCGCTGCAGTTGAAAGGATAAATTTTCCTTTTGTTTTTGGCCTTTTTTGGCCAATCAAACATTGTGGTGATTTTTTTTTATTGAGGAGCCTTGTATAGAAAAATCGAAGGTTGATCAGTAATCGCTTACTAAATTGCATAGTTGTGCTCTTGAAATTTTTCGAATATTCTAATGGTTTCGAATGCTCACAAATTTCGAATGTTCGAAAAAGGAGGTTTCTTTGAATATTCGAATTCGAATACATTCGAAAAACGCGATTGTTTGAATATTCGAATTCGAATATACAAATTCGCATGAAAATCATTCGACTGTCTATTCGAGTAGGTCATTCGAGCACAACTACACTAAATGGGGTTGGATGTAACCGCATATGAGCTCCCTTCAGCCCTGGACAATTGTCCTATCTTAAAATCCCTGAAGCAGTCTCATAATGCATAGATACTTTCAAGTAACTATTATATGAGGTGTAGGATGGAGCACACGGCGTGATAAGAGGGGGAAGCGGTGGTGCTGATCTTTGTGATCAGGAAGCGCAAGATTACTCACCTCACAGCGCAATCTGGAATCGAATTGTAGGTCTTGATAAGCACGAGATGACCGAGGATGTAGCAGCTGATGACGAACTGCGTGATCTGGATCGTTGTGATGAACTTCGCCACCGGTCGTGGTGTTTCAATCTTCAGCGCTCGAACTCCAAAGTAGCTGAACATTACTGAGCTTACGCAACATTTCTTGGAATGCTTTGGTTGACTGGGCTAGACCCTGATGTGTTTAAGACCACCAATCAATGTACAAGGGTATGAATGAAAACTCGGATTAAAATCTCATTTTCTGTTATTAAAATTTCGTTAATCTGTTGATTATGAAATGTTGGGTTGAAGGACACATCAACCGTTGTCGTCTACATCTGCTCTGCGTTCAAGAAGGTGATTACGTCCGACGCGTTTAGTTTTCCGAACTTGGATAGAATATTTTGCATCATACTAATTCTAATTCTAATTCTCATCACTTGGCCCCGTCTATTTCGCACATTGAAGCGAAATCTTCGCGACAATGATCAGTTGGAATTCGGGAGAACTGAGGTATTCCATTTTTCAAATGGCAGCCGCAGCAGCTCTGTGCCAAGGGAATCGAGAAGCTGTAGGCATGGCTCAGACGGTGATGTAGAGACTGTGTTGCTGGTTGATATGGTAGTGTTGAAATTCTACGATGTTTTGAAATGAAAATTCCGGCCAAAATTTCGCGTTCAACCCAGTAGATCAGCTGGCAATGAAACAGTTCCGCTATGTGACTTTAATCCAGAAGTGGAAAATTAATATGATGACGGTCCAGAAAACCTTAACTATTCTGTCCGGTGGGTTTATCAATAAAGAGAAAAACGGCTCTTAGCAATTCCAACATTTGAGCATTTGGTTGTTTTACGGTAGAAGGTAGTAGTTGTCAATGATAAGGATATTTGGGGTGATCAGCACCCCAAATAACCTCACATCTCCTACACTTTTATTTCACTCAAAATTGTCAAATAAAGGTTTCTGCGAGCTGTGCTTCACTTACACTTCTTAGTTTTTGAATTATACTATGTTTTGTGTTTTTCAGCGAATGTTAGACAATGACCTCACAACAGGCACGGGACAGCAGGTGCGGGTGACTAGGGATGTCGAGGTCGTAATCACCGACTTCGCCCAAACCTTGCCCAGGAGGGTTATTTAGGGTGCTAATCACGAATCTGATATCCGTTTTTCAACTTTCGACCGATTACGGTAGGTTACGGTAGGTACGGGTGACTAGGGCCGTCGAAGTCATAATCACCGTCCCAAAGTCCCAAAGTTTTTCCAGGGGGGTTATTTGGGATGGTGATCACGATTCTGACATCCGTTTTCCGTATTACCCTGAAGTTTGTTAAATTACAGTAGGTAAAGGTGATTAATGCTAAGGTCATGGTTACCGTTTTCGCCCAAACCTCGCGTTGAGTACGAAGCTGGTCCTTATTTGGCAATTTAGAGTGAAATAAACATGTAGGAGATGTGTAGGAAGCAAACTTGTGAAGAAGGCTGCAATCATGAAAAATGCAAAAATTTTGCATAGCACGGGAGTCCAACAGCTGACCTAGCACATGCATGTAGCCCCACACCCTGCTGAGCCATCGTTTGCTGCATTGCCCTTCACCGCGTCCCATACAACAGCGCGCGCACGCATGCACATGGGCACGTGATGACGGTGCACTACTGCACCTCTCCCCCTTCAAGGGCCCGTAGCTCTTTTGGTTCAAGGACTCAGCAAAAACGAAACATGTTTTTCTACTATATGACGGGTGGAGATTCTCGCAGTACTATCCATTTCCCCCGTTCAGACCTACGCCTGAGACCCTTCCCTGGTTAGACGCGTAGTGGTGCAGTCGGAGGCGTCGGCTATCACATTCACCCCGAAATGAGATTTACTGGCTCAGGTTTTTTCGCCTAAGCTAGCCAATCCTTCCATCTCTCCATGGTGAAGAGTAACAGACTTGTCTGGAAAGGATAAAGCACTGTCTCGTTCATCGGCCGCGCAGCGCATTGTATGGGGTTCTCACTGCCTCAACGAGATCCCGTAGAAGTAGAAGTGCGTGCCGCATCCACCAAGGGATGGATTAACGACTCCCTTTATTCTACCCCCTTATCAGAACTGCCCAGTTAAGATACCAAATTTTGTCGATCCACGAGAAGGTGTACAAGAAGGAAATAGAGTAACTCACAAGTACATAATGGTGTGCACTGTCAGGTTGAGAGCCAGTGACCACCGCACCCAAGCCTGGTGCTCTGAGTAGGTGATGGTGGCGTAGACGAATGTGAGGGCGTGGTGATACCAGTGCATGAAAATCACTGGCTTCTTCCTAAATCATCGTTACTTTGAAGGAGTTCTCAGTAGTTAACAATTGGAGCATGATTCGAAGAGTTTACTAACCTGAGAACCAAGAAAATAGTGTCGCCGAGTTCAGGCGCTTTTGACATCACGAACGCCCATCCCCAAAAACCCGTCGACGTATCCGTATAGTAGTCATTATTATTGCAATATGTACCTGCAAGCGAACCGTATAGGTTTCTTTACCAAAAAATAGTGTGTCTCTCATTGAGACTTATTTCTTGCAGTTTTTATCCCTCCTTATCGCTGAAATTCCTTCTGATGTACAGTTCGTTTACAGTTGAAGAGTCATAGCTCTTCTAGTTTTTAGGCAAATGACTTCACTGATTCGTATGTTACTGCGACAGAATTCATAGAGTCTCGCATATACTTCGAATTGATTTAATGGTTGCTAATGTGGCCTACATTTGGAGAAAATCCCAGTCAAATCAAGCCGAATCACGGAAATCAAAAAATCAAGGACGTTTTACCCAGGAGCTGGTGTTTGATCGCTGCTATAGTTGCCTACAATTAGGGTTACCTCAGCATGTACGTTTAATTACCCATGTTTGAGAGATGTTTTCGAGAGCGGATCCGCCACCGGTCATGGATTCTTCCAAATTTTTGCGAAACCGGATCGTGCTGGCCTCCAAATGAAGTTTGAAGCATGGGAGAGCTACAACCCGCGAAGGGTCATGTACACAACGCAGAAAGCCGCCACTGCAATTCTTTCCGACGGAAGGCTAGCAGCTGAGGAAGACATGCTTCGATTATATAAGGCAATGTAGGCCAAATCAACGACTAGCACCTGAGGTACTGACCTACTGGGAAGGCTACCCTAAATCGGAGTGTATACATAGTTGAAATTGCAAGTCTAGCGGATACCGACGAACACAAACTGGTCATGGCCTATCTACATTCTTAGCCGTATGGAAATGAGAATTTCGCGCCTTGTTATGTTATGCGCACATTTTCCGAGGAACCCCATGAGAGGTCGAAACCCTTCCCTGGTAAGTTTTTAGTGTTTCTCGGCCGATCATTACCCTGCCGAGTGCCGTTCGACTGAAGACGTTAGAGATCGCGGTATTTTGGTTCATCCTTATTTTGTCTAGTCCGGTCTTTCCCCATAATTGTAGAAACAGAGCGAAGCTATTCCCAGCGATCAATGCTGGTGGTTTGTGCATGGCGATCAGGCGTTTGCTTGCGAGGTGATTGAACCTGATTTTATCGCAGTTTTCGGGTGGGTCCGCCGTTAGCGGGAACTTTGTCGTCATGCACTTCTTTGAGATAAGAGTCTCAGAAGGGTTATCGGAAGTCGGAGAGGAATACGGCTTTAATGGACACTGCATGAGCGTAATCGAGAATGGCTAGTAAGGAATGGGACCTCATTTGCTAACCTATGTAGTTGATAGAAAATCAACGAATGCGTCGCCAATACATCTTCTGGTTTACTTCCATTTACCTTCTAGAGTAGATGCATAGAACGATGCACCAGTTCTCCATTTATTAGCATCTAATCATTCATACGACACAAGAGTCATCAAGTGCAGCACTTCTGCGTGGTAGAGTTCGGGAAAAATATTAGTTTCTGCATGAACACTGTGTTCAGGCTGTTGGATCGGAACTCGCTCTGAGTACCCAAGCTCGTCATTGCTCAGAAATCGGTGAATTGGTATCAGAATCGCATGGAAAGCACGAAGCACTGGCCTATAAATAGGCTCTTCTTGTCCTCAAGGAGAATTCATCGTATGAATCGAATTGGCCTACAGATTTTCGCCCCGAGTTCCTGATTCAGAGTTCCCGCCTAAGCCAACCACGTCTTCCATCCCTCCGAGATCGATGAATCGGTAGCAAGTTCTCTGAGAAGAATAAAATGCTAACTTGTTCATCGACTGTCAAAGGAAAGTCGTTATATAGGTCGCATTCAAAGCTGTCTCCATGATACCCTGTGGGGCAGAATGCATGGCGCATCCCGCAGTGAAATCGACTAACGTCAACCTTTATAATTTATGCTCTATGTACTGGTTTTCATTGCCTAACTTGAACTGTACCGAGTCGTTCAAATTCTCTGTAGGAACCATGTATAACAGTTTTCGGGAGGCGTCATTGTGTTTAATTAAAGTTTCTACTAAGGGCAATAACTAACCGACAAATCCATCGGTCTGGAATGTCCTGAATAATTCAGGCAGAAGTTTATACGCAGCGACACCAGAGAATAACGAGAACGTGAAGTTCCATACAGCTAACGTGCCGTCTAGCTCGAACGGCTTCTTATTTCGCATAAATTTCTGTCCCAAGTATATTAATACTAAATAGGCGACAGTAATCTGAAAGACGTATCGCTATCTTTGCTGCAAGGAATGACAACAAGGAGGTGAACTTACCTTATACGAAGTTGGGACCCAATGTAACATGAAGGCGTCAGTTTTGTCGAGATTCCATGATCCAAGAAGGACATCTGCTAAACCCACTGATGACGACATATCTGCAACACAATGGAATGTGACAGGAAGAGCTGAAGAATTTTCCAGACAACTATAATCGAGAAGGAGTAAACGACGTTCGTTTTCTGTGAAGGTCGTGCGGAGAGGTTTGCAAACGACAAGGCAGGGGTAAATGGCTATGGTGATGGGACAGACGATGAGAATAAACAGTGCTTTGGGACCGCTGCTTTTAGACTCCTATTCTATTGGATTAGGCGTCATTAGGCTGGAAAGGCCAATGCTCTCTCATAATGTTTATGACAGTTGAAAACCTTTCTTTTTAAATCGAGACCAAGGGTCATCTACCGCATAATACACAAAGGACGTCGTACTCCTAGTTCCATGGTGCATCAAATATGTGGGGCATAGGGAGATCCTTTTGCGTACTATGGATTATTAAACAAAATTAAAGTAAGCCATAAGAAGCCCTCAAATGTTTGAGAGTGATGGCTAAAAATTTGAAAGGCTAATGCAGATGATCACCTAATATTGTTATTAGTATATTTTGTATTTTATTGTAAAGTGTGTAGTTCAAATGTTCCAGACCGCAAGATATGCACAGGCATTGCTTAGGGAGCTTGTGGACCCTATGGAGCTTGTGAAGTATATTGAGGGTAGAAACCTCAGGTCTTCATTGTTTGGAAAAATATCGTAAGAGGTAGAGACAAAAGAAGAAGATCGAAAATGTATATGAAAAAGGTATTCATCTTAAGAGACTTTAATGGCAGTGACGCATTGCAGGATGTCGTGCCCCGGGTGAGTCCGCTGCATCGGTGGTGGAACTCCTGCGGCCCTCAACCCGAGGCCACGTGTGAGGCACAACCGGTGTCGAGGTCTTACCTATGCGCGCCAGCTCTTACCTAACCTGCCACGTAAGGGTATGGCCCTTATTGCCCCGACGTAGCACACCTCATACCAATGCAGATGTTGTTTAGGACCTTTCCCGGGACTGCACCTGCGCTGGCCCCCGACGACTCTCGCCCATCTTCACATCACTCGCGTGATACAATTGAACCAGCCGACCTTCTGCAGTATTGCCACTGCGCTCAGAATAAACCTTCCCCCGCTCTCGAGTTACATGACAGTGCGCATCATACATCATACTTCATCTCAACCCAACATACAGACAATACATCAATATGGAACACAATGCCTACGAGTCAAGGCTGAGCCCCGCCAGCTTACCTACGGGTCAGCCCCAAGCGCAAGCCGCAGATCCTTCCTCGCTCCTACCCTGGAGCCTGCGCTCACGAGGGCGGTGGCTCGGTCGGCCTCTGCGGTTACCTCTGTGGTCGACACTGCGCATCCTATCCTGGTCGTCCTGGAGTCCTGCGCGGCCCGTCGAGTCGAGTCCTGATGATGTGGACACTGCGCTGGCGATGGAGTGGCGGAGCGGAGAGCGGACCGACCGCTCGGAGCGACGACGAAGCCGAAGACTGCCGGGTGCGCGCGGGAAGGCGTTCATAGTGCGTCGCGGCGCGTGCGCGCGACCGTATGCCCTGCGCGGCGGGACCAGTGCGCCTCCCAGCGTGTGTGCCCTTGAAGAGTCGTGATGGAGCGTGGCGAACGTCACGACACAGGATAATGAATGCTCGTAACGGCGGAGAACCCTTAGAACCAGGTGTACAACCCAAAGGTAAGGAACCGTGTCTCCGATGAGCCAGTTGCCAAAGAGTGTTGTCCGTAGTGAATGGTAGAAACACATTTTTGAGTTCATCAGCCGTCTACAGAGTTTTCGCTCTGGCGTCAACAACTCTGGCTTGCTCATGGAGAGAGATCAAGCTAGGCTTTCATAAACAAGTACCACAGGCGGTTCGTTGTGCGTATTGGTGTTCTTCTTACATTGTTTAGAAATCAGCGAGTAAGGTTTTCGCCATGCACCGAGCCGTAACACTTGTCTGGACCACCGAATTTTTGACGACATTGGGCAAATGGTCCATTGCGTATATAGTCCTCAAACGTCAACAAAGCTCGGAACTTCGGGTACTTCCCATATTTTTTTACAGACCGCGGCTTCAGAAGCGCATCAACGAAGTTAAATTCTGCTATTGCGTGGATTCCACACAAATATGTACACAATAATAAATAACGTTTGAGCGCGCATTCATCAGAATTTACCTTGGTACAGATCTAGAAGCACATGCACACAAGTGCTCAAGAAGCAGTAAATAAGTGAGCTTAATTCCATCAACGCTTTGAAAATTCGGTAAGTAAGGAACTGTATTTTTCTCGCTATCTTGGTGAAGTGAAGATCAGTTCCCATCTGAACAATGCGGCCTCTACATAGTAATGGAAAATGGAAAAATCATGAAAAATTAAGAATTTCTATATCTTTTTTATCCGAATAGCCAGAATGGAGATATAGAGGAATACCTAGCCGTACGAGAGCGGGCTCGATGGTGAGTTAATCGTAGCCATGAGGTATATGTTCCAACTAAAGATATTCTTCATTGCTTTGGAAGCTTCGACTTCAAATCAGAATGCTTGTCGGAGCCAGAACATAGATTTAGACGAAGCGACGTTGTACAAGCACGAGACTGAAGTGAGCTCAAAGATTCATGAAGATCATCATATCAAAGGGGACAGCTGGGCTGTGTTTGCCGTGGGAACGTGGACAATTCCATCGAATATCGTTGTCCCAGGTGTTTCACTGCAATGAGTGCAATTATTTGTGGTGAAGTATGACGCTTCAGGGCGCAGGCTAGCGCAGTCGAAGAAGGTGTTAGCTGTCGCGTGCACGCGATTCCAAGTTCGCAGTTCCGCCCAGGTTATCCAAGCCTTCTATCACTCCCGGGTTGGTGAATTGGTAGCAGACTCATCTGGGAAGGATAAAACACTGACTATTTAATCACCTAGCTCCAGCAAGTCATTGTATAGCATTCGAAATACCTTCAGGATACGATGCGGAGGTAGAACGCGTGGCGCATTGCACAATGGACTGACTAAGCTTTATCTTTTTTGATTATCACGCTTCAAGGTGGAACTTGAGGAGCAACCGCGACGTTGTCGTCTATCCTAGAAAGCACCTGGAGAGAACCTTAAGCTGGGTAGACTGCTATCGCCACTTCATGAACATTTGACTAATAATAAGTTAAAACGTCAGCAAGTCTCCAGCTTCTCTTGTCATAAAACCTCGGCATTGTAGAGAATAGTTGTCAATATTTTTTTAAAACGTCAGCCATTTGAAGGTGCTGATGGACTACCTACCATATGTACGGTAGCTGACGCAAGTGCATATTCTATAGACAGCTACATTAGAGAGGAAGCGCGGACTTGAAACAGCACAGCTGGCACACAAGGAGGCTTTTGCATGAAAGCTTCATAAATTTCCATGGAATAATATTGAAACGTAGCAGAAACGGAGAGGATGTTGAAGAGTGGTGTGTAGAAGTAAGCGCCTGCAGTGACAGCTCAACTGGACTAACCGCTTCCAGAGGGAGAAGTCTGTGATGCATGGTACGGTTTAGCGAGGGTACATCTGAGCGTGCGCACAAAATTTTAAGCTTGAAAATGCAAAAAATAGTGGCGGATGTTTTAATGAATAAGACGCAAGGGTAAGACGTCTCGAGAAAGGTCTCAGTCACCATTGCGTTGTGACTCTAAACAAGAACGCAGCGGCGAATGTCGATCACCGCGACGAATCGAACCTGAAGCTTTTTAAAGAAGATCCACCAGTCTGCAGGTTGGATTAAACTGGCGCAGAAGTTGCGCGATGAGATGAGAATAGTGAAACGGCGAGACGGTGATTATATAAGGCGCACAATCACGCCATCCATCGCCTTACGGTAAGAGTATTTGATGCTACCTTCGCTGATAACTTATCGTCTAGGGGTAAAGGTCGTCTGCAGTCAGCGATCGCCAGTTCCATTGGCGGGGTTACTCACCGCTTTACTGACAGCGCAGAGAACGGCCATCTTGACATGCCCTGTAGAGGCGGAACCTTGGGTGGGGGTTGCCTCCTTGCACATTGCCTGACAGGACATCCTTTGTAGTTGCCACTTAGCAGTAATTTATTTGTGCTGCTTGCGGTATTTACTTTATCGTTGAGAAGTGACCGAGAAACTACGTTATCACATCTCGATCATGCACTTCGCATCTCAAAGAATTCAATAAACTGGGATCGAAGATCCAGCGGGACCTATCCTGGTGGTGAGAGTGAATTGTGACGTGGATCTATCTTAGAAGGGGACAACACTTATCCCTTTCGACATGGCGAACATAAGATTCAAAGCGCGCAGTTTAACAGAGTCTATACTCTGAGATAGCGTGCATGCTGACCTTTCTATGAAATATTTCTGACAAAGATACTTTTCGGCGTATAGGTGGTCAGGCGGTAGACAAGTCAGTGTTTCATACTTTCCAGACGAGCCTAGTCGCCAACCCCGGAGAGATGGAAGGCTTAATTAGCGTGGCGGCAGGTTCGAACCAAGAACCTGGAGCCAGTTGCCCGCGAAAGCCACTACCTCCTCCGACTGCGCTCTTGAACTGCCCGAATTCACATATTTAATTACCCAAGCTTAAGCGCTTTGACTCACAGAATGGCCACTGAGCAATATTTTTGAGAACAGCTAGGAAGGCATGTGTAGGCCGCGTAAATAGCTTCATAGGATCATAAAAAAGTGAAATATGAGGTATTCTCGGAAAGAATTTGGTAGAAGGCGAGCTTTATCCTGTGACCATTTCATAACTTCTTCTTCCTTTCTGTTCTTACTAAGGCCTGCCGATTTTCTTTGAAAGATTTGTTGTTCAATGCATCCATCGGTTCATGACTAAGGAGCGGAAAAGGAAAAAAAACTTCGAAATGCCGTGTAATTAATTCGAATTGACGATACAGCGGTCTGAGGTGGGCAGACAAGTCAGTGTTTTCCTTCCAAACAACAAAGCCTGCTTTCGTGGGCCGATCCTGCTCTATTGGGAACGCTTGATGAGCCTGGGAGGAACTCGAACAACGAGTCGACTGGTGATGGATGCATCGAGAGCCTCCTCCTTTGGCTACGCCGAATCCACACAATTTAATGGAAGGTTGGCAGCGAATTGTGCAAGACGAGACGCATTTTTTATTAGCGAAGCGTACGAACTAATTACACAGAAATCCATGAAACAGTTGTTATGCAACCAATCTTTCAGAGACTCCCTCAAAAATTAGGCTATTACTTTTCTAAATCAAATTTTTGTCAGGCTAAAGGTTATTTCGAATGAGTTCACATAAAATTCTTGCAGCATCAGAAATGAAACGAAAAAGGGTTTAGGTTCCCTACTCATAAAATGTTTGATTCTGTTGAACCGAGAAACTCATTTTTCGTCGGAAATATGAGGTACTGACATAGCTGCTGATTTTATAGATCACTTCACTTCTGATCAAAGATTCTGCGACTATTCCTATTTAATCAAAATGGTCTCCGGAAGTGAAAATGGTTCTTAGCGAGATGTTGACCCGATCACGTACAAAAGAAGTTCCTGGATCTCATCTAAAGCACCTCTGTCAAATTTGACCAAATCCTAGAGTTTCCTCCAAATGTTGTATCTGTGTCTTCCCAGCAGAGCATTCCCTGTTCGCGCATTCCAATAACTACAGTGAAAATTCGGAAAAGCTAAATTTCCGTACGTCCCTTGTTGCAAAATTTCATGGAAATGATATCGACACCATCAGTGAAGTAAGCATCTAGTATACTGCGCAGGTGCCTGGCACGATATCGACATCAATCGAATTTGAAAAAAATACTTTCCAAAGAAATGGTCTTCGACGCATTTTTAAACGGGAAGAGAGAAGAAACGCAGAGCGAGAATTTTCATCTTTTACATAACAGAAAAACAGGTTTCATTTTTGCAACGTCTTTGAAGCTAGTGAGCTAGGGCCTTAAACTACACTATGGAGTCGCTATATCACAATGCAATAGCCTTTCAAAGGTCGAATCTTTCGGAAAAATTAAAAGACTGTAAGGACAAGAAATCGAACAGCTGACCCGCGTCTAAAGATCAGTTTTTTCGCTGTTTTTTTGCAGATATGTTCGATGTTTGGAATGTATTGCCTCTTGCGACTGTGCGACACGATCTGAAGCTTCAAGGCGCCCAACTAGGTAGGTTCAAGGACTTTGCAAACGCACTTTTCCACTAGAGATTCTCGCAGTGGTGTCCATTTTCCCCCGTTTAGAGAGACTTACGTCTGAGACCCTTCCCTGCATCGTTCACTGAAATAAGTTAAGAAAGGCTGCTGAATCTGGGAAGACGAGAGTTTTCCTTGCCACTTGAGCGATTTACAAATTTTTTGGGGACTTTTTATACTGTGTCAATCTAGGCGTTCTAAATAGAAACAGAGCAGAGACAGCCAGGAGCACAACCTCGCCATTGCCCGTAAGTGTGTCGAATTGCGCTGGTAGGTTTATGGTGAGACTAAAGAGCACAGATGATTGGCGCCAAGTGCGAGTGCGGTGCCACCGTCCGATCACTGGCATTGAAGGCAGCTGAGTGTTTGATCGCGCCACCGCTCCTTTCTCTCTCCATTGTGAGCGGATGGATTGCCGCCGCAAATCGCCAGCAGGGCGTCACGAAATTTGAGTTTTTTTCGGCTCCCGCGAATACAATTAATTCGCGCACCAGAAAATTCGCTCCGCGCGCCGCCGAATAGCATCCTAATTCTACGGAAAAATTAAATTGACTGAAAAAAAATCAGCCAGGGCCTGGATTCGTCAAGGGATGGGGGTATCGGTAGAGATACCGTAAGGGAATCGTACCCACTACCAGAAGCTACGATTCGCATTCATGAAAGGAATTAAGGGTAAGGTACAACTAGGCCTCTCGCGAGAACAGCTGTTCTCACTGGGGCGCCATTTTGTCAAGTCGCGGATGTACCCACGATGATCGGAGGGTTTTCTCTACCCATTGCTATACCCACAATTTTGCGGGTAAGGTTTATCATGAATCGTGGGTATGTCCACATCGTGGGTATATCCTCCCCCATGCCCAGCATACCTGTGGGTTTGCGCGTTGATGAATCCGGCCTCAGGATCTGCCACCGTAACCCGGTGTCCGATTGGGGCGCGACTGCTGCCCTCCTGCGAGGTTATCCACAGTTGGTCGTTGAATATCACAGGGCCCGGATTCATCAAGCAATGGGTATAGGTAGAGATACCGTAAGGCCGGGGGCATACTTCCATCGCCGCGATGCCATCGCGGCGCTTAGTTCATGGCCATTCCGCCGCACGCGGCCGAATAGTCAAAGAAAACCTCGCCGCGGCCGCCGCAACAGTGGCGATCGGCATGCGCGATGGCTTCCCGCGCCCATCGCGGGCATGGCATACTTTTTCGCGCCGCGCGCGGTGTTTAGCGTTGATCCTGGACGGATCGCCGTCGCGCTCCCTTGCAGAGCGATGGGCGATGCGACGAGCACAGAGAAATTCAAATTCTTTCGCGTCGCTCTGCAAAACTCATCGCCGCGATTCAATCGCGGCGACGGGAAGTATGCACGAGGCCTAAGGGAATCATACCCACTACCAGCAATGGGTAGTGGCTACGAATCGTATTCATGAAAGGAATCAAGGGTAAGGCACAACTAGGCCTTTCGCGAAAACAGATGATCTCACTAGAGCGCCATTTTGTCAATGAGGCGCGAACGAGTCGCCGGTATACGGATGTACCCACAACGATCGGCGGGTTTTCGCTACCCAATGATACACCCACGATTTGGCGGTAAGGTTTATCATGAATCGTGGGTATGTCCACATCATGGATATGTCTACCCCTATACCCAGCATGGGTATGCGCGTTGATGAATACGGGCCCAGGATTCTACAATATTCCGTTGGACATTGAGCACATTCTTGCAGGGTCTTACGTATTTTTGTAGGAATTGGAGAAGCAAATATATATATTGTACTGTATACGATTACCACAGTTCCTGTAAAAAAACAGATTAGTTACAAATTTAGGGTGTTAAAGCTATAAAATTAATTATTAAATTAGTAATGGGTCGCTTCCTCGCTTCATCACAGCACATAGTGTCCATAAGCATCCATTTCGAAGCTATCGGTCCCACATACGTTGCCAATAAACCCGTATTCCGCAGATCAGGCAACATCGTTTGAATGGCACTATGGCTGGCTGATGCAGAATTGGCTGCTTCACTGGAACCAGGTTCGAAGCTGTTGGTTTGTCCCACTTCTGTGTATCGTCTTTGTTTAATGCTCACCTCTTTCGTATGCGTTTGCAGTTATGTTCAGTTTTCCTTAGTCATGAAATATATTGGTACAAGTTGAGCTTCCTTGTGATTTATAATATTGTGTATAATATTGTGTTTATAATATTGTATATGCATAATATTGTATAATATGTGTATAATATTGTATTTGTAATATTATATTATATATTATATCATATTGTATAATATTACATGAAAGGTTCGAGGCAGCCTAGTGAAGTAGATAAGCTGTCGGGCCACCCATCTCCCAATCGTACGGATAGTCGTGCACATGAGAGCTCTGCAGTGCTTGTCGCACAAGTCCGTAAATCATTTGATAGTTGGGAGCATCATAGTGAATTGCCTTGAATAGGATCTTGGAGTGGTCTGAAGTTTGGAAATTGCCACTTGCTCCTGAGAAAACTGTATTCATGAGGCTTGGAGACTCAAGTTTACCGTGGAATTACAGTCTAGGTGATCACTCCTTGAACAAAGTGGGCTGTGTAATGGATTTAGGTTTTCTTTATGATGACGCTCTTGACTTTTCTTCTCATATTAAGCTTCTTTACAATAAAGCATCAACTAGCACATACCAGATCTTTAAGGGATTGTCAAGCTGTGATGAGAAGAATCTAATTAGAGCGTATAAAACATATATAAGACCCATCGTGGAATGCGGCTCAGCAGTGTTCTGCCCTCTCAAAAGGAGGGATGTTGATTTGTTGGAAAAGGCACAAAATAACTTTACAAGGAAGGTGATTCTGAGACTGAAGAAGCCGGGATTCTGTAATATACCGGGCTCTCGACATAGGAATTCACGGTTTCAACTTCACACCCTTGAGTCGCGGCGGAAGCGAAATGATGTGTGTACGGTTTTTAAAATACTTTCGGGATTAATGAAGGTAGACGTTGATAAATTTTATCGCATCGTCAAGTCTAGAACTCGGGGGAATTCAGAGAAAATTGGATATAAGACGCCTAAAACCAGAATTCGTGGAAATTCTTTCACATGCAGAGCTAGATCGGGTTATATCTCACTCGAGAGTGAGGTACCCACCACTCCGCAATTCTTCTCGGTTTTTAAGCGCATTGCAGGGAAGCAGTTGTTGTCTTTTTCATGACCATTCTCATGACGTTACTTCTTGATGTTTTGGATTGGTTGTGTTCAGTTTGTTATTTTTCCGATGACTGCCTTATGCAGCGTATTGGATAAATAAAAATAAATAGTACTTCAGGCTATCAATGTACTGTAGTATTTGAAGATATTCTCGATGGCACGGTGGGGGAAACAGCTCCATGATGTACGTCGGCTGGCGCACTCGCTTCTTGTATTCGCCAACTTGGATCATATCTTGCACTTCCTTCCAGGGAACTCGGCCGTATGTGAACTCAACAATCATGTATACCCATGTTTCGCAGTCATCCTTCCTGCAAAGCTCCCGCTGAAGATGGCCTGAGATAGGAGCATACCTTACTGTGCCTCGGAAACCTGCCGCCTGATTTGGTTTTCGAATAACATCCTGATCATTAGTGAATTTTCTGCACATGCCGAAATCAAGGACATATACTTTGCGCAGCTTATTTAGCTCAGCTCGCCCAATAGTGTAGTTACCTGGTTTCACATCACGATGAAGATATCCAATATTGTGGAGATCTTCGAGTGCTTCCAACGCGTGAATACCGCAAAAATTGCACATCCAAGTGTCATGTGTCCTCCTGGGCCCCCTTTGTTCAAATCCTGTAGCGATTTCCTTACAAGTGTCATAACCACGTAGTTGAAACTCCCGTATCTTCTCTTGTCTTCGATTTTGCAGAAATGTCGTGAACCTCGCTTTGTAAACTCTGCCAGCACGTAAACCTCCATTTTCAACACTTGAATTTGCTCGGCAACTCCTTCCACTTTCAGCGCATACTGTCCAGTGTTGTCTTGACAACGGTAAACTGCACCAAATCAACCTCTCCGAGTTTCTTCTCTATCGTCCACCGCTCCACCTGCATTCTTGGTTGAAGTACGATCAGCTCCTGAGCCATAGCTCGTACTCAGCTAACAAGACGTAAAGATGTGAGGAATAGTAATAAGTCAAGTATCACCTGTATCACCTGTCGTCCCGTTGATCATCGACTTGCTCGAGCGGGCGCCAGCAGCGTCTCCATTCGTCCCTGTCGCGTGCCAAAGTGGTCCAATGGATCCTCCTCGCTCGAGGGACACGAAGAGCGTCATATCGGTCGTTCAGGGCTTTCACGAAGAAGTCCGACCAACGCGTTGGTGGGCGTCCTGGTGTTCTTTTGACATCCCGCGGAATCCAATCTGTGACGAATCTCGTCCAGCGGGTGTCTGCGAATCGCATTACGTGGCCGGCCCACCTAATTTTCGACGACTTGGCCCATGCGACAGCGTCTCTGATTTTCGAACGTCGGCGAAGCTCGGAACTCCGGAGGCCTTCTCTCACTTGCGTGAGTCGTGTCACTCCGAGCATCGTTCTCTCGATTCCACGCTGACGCTGATCGCGTGTTCATCCTGCTTTCGTATAGCCCAGGTCTCTGAGGCGTATGTTAGGGAAGGAAGAACAGTGGAGTCGAATAGGTGGCCACGGAGTCGGACGTTCTTCGTCTTCTTCGCGACTTCTTCGACGCTCTTGAAAGCTCCCCAAGCCGCTCGTTTCCTCCTGCTCAGCTCTGGTGCTAGGTCGTTGGCCATGTTGACTTCGCGACCCAGATACACATAGCTGGAGCACTCGGAGATGTTCGTTCCGTTGAGCGAGAATGGGGCATCAGAAACCCATCCGTTCTTCATGAACATCGTCTTCGTAAGATTCAGCTGCAGTCCAACGCTTCCACATACACGATCGAAGTCGGCCAGCATTCGTTCCGCCTGACTGATGCTCGGTGTTATGAGCACGATGTCGTCAGCGAAGCGAAGATGGTGCAGTTGCCGGCCGTCGACCTTCACTCCCATGTCTTCCCATTCTAGTTCGCGCATGACGTTTTCGAGGGTGGCGCTGAAGAGCTTCGGGGATATGGTATCCCCTTGTCGAACCCCTCTCTTCACGTCAATGACGACTTCGTTGTAGAATGGAGAGATCTTGGTCGTGAATCCACTGTACAGCTCTCGAAGGACCCTGATGGGCTTCCATGACCGCTTCAGTCTCGACGGAGTCGAATGCCTTCTTCAGGTCGATGAACGTAAGGCACAGCGGCAGCTTGTACTCTCGCGACACTTCGATGAGCTTCGTAATGGTGTGTATGTGGTCTATCGTGCTGAATCCTCTCCGAAATCCTGCTTGTTCGCATGGCTGTCCTTCGTCCAGCGTTCTACTAATCCTATTCAGGATGACTCGAGTGAACAGCTTGTAGACTACGGACAACAGGCAGATCGGGCGATAGTTGCCAATGTCGTGCACGTCTCCCTTCTTGTACAGCAAAACGGTCTTGCTGGTCTTCCACTGAGATGGAACCTTGCATTCGGACAGGTAGCGTGTGAAGAGCCGCGCCAGAGTGTTGATGAGCGCTGGCGGGAGGTTCTTCAGGTGTTCAGCTCTGATCCTGTCAAAACCGGGTGCTGTACGTTTCTTCACCGACGAGATGGCGTGTCGGATTTCGGAAGAGAGAACAGAGGGGACGACGTATCCATCCTGCGGAAGATGGCATGGGGGCAGGTGGACGTGGCTATCGAAGAGATCGGAGTAGAAGTCGTGGATGACTTTCTCCATGGTCCTTCTGGAAGAGGTGATGGTTCCGTCAGGACATCGGAGAGCGGTCATCTTGGTCTTGAAGTTGGCGAAGTTCCGGCGGGCATTGCGGATGCTCAGCCCTGCCTCTGCTGCTTCAGCCAACACTTCCGCCCTTCTCTCCTTGAGATCTTCCTTTATCGCCGCTCAGCATAGCTTTGCAAGCTCGGACGTCAGTTGGTAGTTGCCTGACGCTCGTGCTGCTCCACGCTGGCGTATCAATAAGTCAAGTAATAGTTAATAATATGTGTATAATATGGTATTCATAATATTATATTTGGAGTAGACCTATGGCACGTATTTATAACGTAAAAGATAAATAAAAAATAAATAATCCAAATAACTGAATTCAATTTTTCGTCCTCTGGTGCACTACATAGTATTCGTAGCAAGTAAAAGTAAAAGTAAAAGCTAGCAATGTAGCTAAACTCGATAAAACAGAAAACGTATAAACCATATAACTGCATGTAAGAATGAGAGACAATGAAAAACTTGTTGTGTTAAGCTTGTTGTAAGCAGTCCTCTGTGAATACACTAAAGGCTATTGAAAGCTCATTTTTTATTTTTCAGTGCCTGGAATTAAATGTATGAAAAGATGATGAGCAGAAAGAGAAATAAATAGACAAATAAAATGAAGCAGGGCGGGAAATGTGAAAGACAGGTAAGGGAAAATGACACCTTAATAGAATCTTTCAGACATCCATATAGTCGCTCCTTCTCCTATCGGAATAGTATGTACAACTACAACAGTACTTTACATCCCGTTTGTTTCCCTGGTATGACTGCGAAAATAAAATACGAGATAAGCCCTCAGGCTTAAAGTTGTTGATTGAGAGGAACAGTCAGTTAACCTAATGGTTGCTTATCTAGACTACCGATAAAAAATGGAAATCCAAAATACATATTGGCACGGAAATCACCCACACTCACCTGCGGTGACCATACGATGGACAAGTCAGTGTTTTGTTTTCCAAGTCTGGTACCAATTCACCGACCGCAGAGGGACGGAAAGCTTGGATAGCCTGAGTAGATTCAAGAACCTCGACTGCATGCAATAACCGAAGGCTCCTCCGACGGCGACGCCACGCTCACCTCTATCGCGAAGCTCCATCCATATCACTTGTGCACAAAAAGTCAAACACACTATGTAACACGGTGTGCTGGACAAGGGTTGCATAATTACGGTCTACATAAATTTCGGGATAAAGGATAAAGGATAAAGGACGGCGTTATTCAATCCTCTCTGGGATGCGCCACGTATTCTACTTCTATGGGATGTCGTGGAGGCGTGCTGAATGCATATTTGGCCACACAATGACTTGCGGTGGCCAGCAGATGAACAAGTCAGCGCTTTATCCTTCCCAGACAAGTCTGGTACCAATTCACAGATCCCGGAGGGATGGAAGGTTTGGTTGGCTTGGGCGGGAAATCCGAACCAGGAACCTGGTATCGGGTGCAGGCGACAGCAGGCGCCTCCTCCGACTGCGCTCCACGCGCCAGGATTCGCCACTCATGGAGCCTGAAGGTTTGTGGGTGCTGCCAAAATCAGAAATTAAGCTTAACTATTCCGCAACTAGTGCGGAGCGGATAAGAGAATCTGGCGATCAAAGATTTTTATTAATTTTTCATTTGTTTTCCAAAAACCGCCAAACTCACTGATTTCGGGATACAAATAAAAAATTAATAAAAATCTTTGATCGCCAGATTCTCTTATCCGTTCCACTCTAGTTGCAGAATAGTTAAGCTTAATTTCTGATTTTAGCAGCACCCTCAAACCTTCAGGCTCCATGGGTGGCGAATCTTCCTTTATAAGCTTTTTGAGAAGAAGTGAGAGGTTGATAATGTAGGTGTGTAGGTGCTTATTCGAAGCCAAGTGCAGTCAGTGAGTTCATTTCGAGCTCGAGTGCACGGCTATCCTAACAAAGGTCTTTTTCATTCTTACATAAATTATTGGGAAAGCTGCTTGCAGGGTCTGACGTATCTTCAACACGAGACGGAAAATGTGTTATGCAGGATGAAAGAGTGTATTATATTATTATTATTTTTGTTACATTTATTATTATTTATTACTTCAGGGAGATGGGTATTGGATAGGGCATCTCAAATAAGCCATCGATACCTTGTGGAACCATGAAAACTGAAAATTCCTTGAAGGAGCTGCTCAATGCCAACACTTCTAGACACCTCTTGCTGATGGTAAAAATATGCTCATCAGAGAGGTGAGACTGCGGAAGAGATGGGTAATTCTAGTGCACAAAGGCTGGAGATTGCAAAAAAGGTTGTTATAACGTCGAAGGCTGGCCAGCAACAGTCTTATGCATTCTCGGCTCTCGAGGAGAGGTTTTTATGGTTGAAAGGCTCCTGACTACAGTGGTTCTAAATAATTTTTGTGCCACTGAAAGAGACATTATCATTTTTTTTGTGCAGCATTTTTGATTAAGTAAAGGAACATATATAATTCGTACAGGAACTAATGCTCTGAGATAGGTGTGCCAAAAACTAGCTAACAACAGCAATTCGTGGTCAGAAAAGTTAAAAGGTATTTACTGAGTGTTTGGAAGCCATGGTTGATACCAAGGTCAGTAAAAGTTGATGTGTCCGCCATAGGTTACAACTCGGCATCGGCGATATGAACATGTCGAAGGTACGATTATCCGAGGGTGCGCGGATAATTGCTCGATCGTGGCGTAATTCATAATGTGCTTTATACTGTGAGGCTGTTTGACAAAGGATAATTTTCTCCTAATCGAAGCGTAGCCAAGGTTGCCAACTTTAACTATGAGCACTATGTACCTTTGTCGTCGAAGGATTTTATGAACTGCTCAGATTCGACTTTTCAAGAGTCTTGGCTTAGACGTTTCTGATGCACGGACCCTTGCCAAAGCTGTTCGCCAAGATCGATACAGCAGACTCATTCCGGCTTTAATCTCTCCAGTGGAAGACGGGTAAGGTCTATTAGCCACCAAGGTGCAAATAGACAGCCTTGGTCTGTTGTAGGCATTGATAGACTAAAATTGACTCCCGTATCATGAGAAAGCGTAGTAACAACAAACTAATGTGCAAAAATATTGGCAGCACTCAGGCTCCAACTGAAAAGCCCGCAGGTGTGCTAAAATGAGGCGACACCCCTACCGACTGCACCACCGAGGCACATCTGGTGGGGTGTCGTAGAGGTTGATGAGTGTTGCGCACACGTCTTCACACCTCTTATTTTCAGGTGTTCAAAAAAGCGTTCAGCAAAAACTGACTGTGGTTCTGGACTCTGCTCACAGGGTCCTACATCCTGTCAAAATAGCATTGCAAAAGCTCACCTTGAATTGGGAACCTTTCCTTGTGAGAAGTTCAGCCCCATCTACCGTATTCTCCAGACCTCGCTTCTTCTGACTACCACCTGTTCAGAGCTCTGAAGCAGCATGTTTGAGGTAGAGAGCTCGATGATCAACGTCAACTGCAAATGGAGGTTTCTGAATTCTTTTCCTCTCAGCCCTCGGAATTCTTGCGGAAAGGAATTGAAAGGCTGCCTGAAAAATGGGGCAAGATCTTGGACTTAGATGGGGAATATATCGTGGTCTGAGTTTTTGTTTTAGCAATCAGGGACAAATTTGAATATTGTTGTGCTAGTGTTACAAGACTTTCAGCGAAATTGAAACATACAATGTCCACGCTTTCCTTGCAGTTTAGAGCACAGTCATTCAAAGATGTTAGTAATGCTGTCTCAACTGATCTCCCATTTCTAAAACCATATTGCTCTTTTGGGATAACATTGTATTCCTCTAGATGGTTCAAAATCCTCTTCTTCATGATTTTCTCAAAAAGATGTTAGACTCAGCCTAACAGAATTGCTGCTCTTAGGAAGAAAGCCCTTCCTCTTCTGTGAAACCACATGTAAATTGCATCCACACTACCAATCAAGTGCACATCGGTAAACGTCATACAATTGTAATCTCATCATTAAAGTCATTGCAAGATGTTGGTTCCACTCGCTGTTGTAAATACTTCGCTGTGGCTACTTTTTAGTATATAAGTAAAAACACAATAGTATGTATATTACCCTGTACTGCACTAACAACTAAGTGTTAACTAGTTAGTTACCTTCTTCACTGAAGAGCCTTGGAGTAACTAATGTTAAATATGTTTTGTATGATGATAGAGGCAAACCAGAACATGTTCAATGTTGTTGATAGTTGTCAATGTTTTTGTTGTTAATGTCATTTGGTTACGATAGTTGTGCCGTTGAGTTTTATGCAGTCGAAAACTATGTATGAGACGGTATTTATATATGTACAGACTTAAGAACGAAAGGCCGAGCATTCTACAAGCCTGGGAATTTTGAAGGCTTGCCGACCACCTCACCTCATGTAGTTTGTCTATATAGAGGGTGTCGAAACCCTCTATATAGACAATATACAGGTGGTGAGGTAATATCGACCGAGGATGACAACAGCTTGAGAACGCCTGAGCCACCCAGCGACCTCTCTCCATCAGCAAAGCAGAGGGATCTTAAAGAGAAGGCTAGTGAAGTTTTTGATGTTCTTAACCTTGAGTGTCGCCCTCTGGAATTGTACAGAATGGGCAGACAGGAACGCGGGCGTGTGCGCAAGGTAAAGGTGGTGCTGCCCTCGGAGTCGCACTGGGCAACCGCCCTTTGGAACTCATGGCGGCTTCGAGGGTCCGGTCCGCTGCATTTACCAAGGTTGGCGTCTGCCGCAGTATGACCCAGGAGGAGAAGAAACGGGAGTTCGAATTGAGTCAGGAGTGTAGGGAACGAAACAAACAGTTAAATGGACGGGTCGAAGACCTTCCGAAGCCTCGGGCTTCGGTAAACGTTTAGCTGGACGCGGCATACCACACACATCCACCAGATCCGCAGCCATTAAATGTTTTGTCAATTTTGTGAAGTCCTTCCCTGAATCTCTATTCGATCTCTCTCCGGCTTCCGCTGCGCATGAAGACCTCTTTTTTGGAAATTCACTCTTATGTACTAAAGAAGCATATTCATCTATCAAAAAAGAAAGGTTTTGAAATTCGAAAGTCGAGTAATGATCATTTTTGTTAAACCACTCCAATGACGCCTATGAAGGATAGAGCGGAGATTCAGGGAAAGTCTTTACAAAATTGATTATAACTCAGCTATCTTTCCGAATTTTAAAAACTCTGCTAACTTTTCGAAAAATAGAGGAAATGTGCTTTCCTACTGCATAAGAATCAGATTTCAATAAAGACGTCTTCGGGATGTGGGATAGGTTCGATTTTCAGCTTTCATCGTTTGGCAGCCGTTTTGAAATTTTGAGAGTTGGTCAATTTGTTGTTGACTATCCGGACCAATACCCACCGAATAACGAACAACAAAACGGATCTGCCAAATTCCCCAAAGAGCCGGATGACGGATAACGGCTGATCGGCTCACTCCTTTCCCGAAGCAGCATAGCGCCAACCAAACATTGAAAACATAGCAATGTCTTCATAACACTTATTTGACGCTCCACTTCTTTCGTCACAAGCTACCATTATGTACAATATACAGTAGGGTATCACGGCTCGAACTATTGTGATTTCAACTCCGGTTAGAGAGCAATCAGATGGAGCTTCTACACCTGAGCCCAAGTTTGTGCAATGACCGACTTCGCGAAGTAAATCTCCGTCGCTGGTAGTAGTTGAGCCCAGGTTCTGAATGCGTCAAGTCTTAGCATTCAACGCCGTGCACTGTGATTGAGCCCTGTCGTAGTTCGTTGCTCGTCATGTACTCCGTCTTCTTGACATTCAAAGGTAATCCGAAAGCTCCGAGTCTTCACATCTGAACGTGATTCTGCCAGTGAGTTTGCATTCCGAGGCGAGCACTACGTTGCAGCATAGAGCAACGTTCATGGCGTCAGCTGCAGAGAATCCCTCGCGATAATGTCCACTACGAAGAGCGCAGCTTTCGACTTCATAAGTATTGGATCAGTTCGATGTGTCTGAATAGTACTCCCGTTACGTCGCCCGTTACGCCTGGTCTTCCCTAACCAAATCACTTCGAGACAGACATCGTCAGACGAATTTTCCAGACCCAGGAATGCTAAATAAAGGACCATGTTTTTCTGTCGTTGTTTCTCCAACAATAGTCTGGTAGAGTGAACCGCGTCGATCGGTTCGCATTGGCGTCGAAGCTACACTCAGTTTGACTTACCTTGAGGGCGTCGTAAACTCTCTTCCAGAACGTGTTCAAAATCGATAGAGAGAGCATTCGCCAGCCCCTTTCTTCTTGAAAATCGGCGCCATCTCACAAGGTCTGGCTTTTCTCCACTTTCAAACGCCTTACTGTTACAATATTTGATTGGGGGGATGGGTTACATTTCATGCTGTGGTGCCCACTCCTAGTGCCTAGCTACATACGGCGAATGTTAACGAACTGTTACCTCCTCTTTTCAGAACATGGCTTTTATTTACTTTCGTGCTGGGCTGGAGAAGGAGCTTCAGGACGGAAGCGCGGGTGCATCAGTCAGGCCACACCTCGGAGTTCCTTCCCTGCTCAACTCTGTGAGCACAGAACACTGCTATAATGTTGTTTGCTTGTTTTCTTTACCATCTGCGTGTGTTCTTTCCTTCCTGTCGCGTTACTGAGATTTCTTTATAAGGCGGCCTCACCCCAAGTATCTACAATAGCGTCGTTCTCCTTCATGCTTCTGCAACAAGCTCATTTGGTCCTGTTGCTTTTACAACGTTCATCATTCTAAGAGCTGTTTCTATTTCCGACCTTCCACTTGTTTGAAGATATGGGACATTGACAATACCCCTTGGTGTCGTCGCGGTGAGCGGTCGGTCATTCAGTCGCTCCTGTACAACCTTCTGCCTGCCTAATCCTCCAACTCCTGCTACGTATTCTCTGAGGTTCTACCGCTGCAACAGAAGGATGTGACTAGCACCGTGGTGGCGAGGTGCGAACAAATTCGAAATAAGCCACCAAATATGGTCATTTATCATTGTTGTTCGTCCGCTGCGTGCGTGGCGGTTTGTCGATAATCAATTGGAGATCGCTGCGCGCTTGGAGATCCTTTCGCTGATCTTGGGCAAGCTACGTATCCTCGTGGCTGGGAACTGAATTGATAAATTGCATAGCCACTATAACGGTCCTTATGACTTCTGCTCCAGTGCCGAATATTGCAGAAACTTCTCGTTTTTCGATTCCTGTTCAGGAAAAGCCGCAAAAGCGTCTTCATTTCCACTTCGATTGTTCTCCTGAGTCGCAGCCAAATTTAGATCGAGACGTCAATCTTCTTCTCAACTACAAGGGCTTGCCTCAACACCTTCGTTCGATCATAACACTTCTTGTGAAGGATAGGAAAAAGCTAACTGCAGTGTTGGATCGCAACCACGAATTGACTGAAGAAAATCGATTTCTTAGAGCTGAAAACGAAGCACTAAAAAAGTCTGTTGCGTTTTCTCAATCCACTATCCCTAGTCGACCTCCCAGTTCATCCACTCCTTTCCCTACATCCGCAACCTCGCCTCCGCTCTCTTTTGAAGATGTGGAACGTTCGAGTTGCATTGTTGTAGCAGGGCTCACAGAAAGCTCTGCAGCCGTCCCTTCTGCCCGTTCTACTTATGATCTCACATACATACGTCAAGTAATGGACTTTTTAGGAATTGAATGTTATCTTGTAAGCATTTTTTGTATGGGGCGTCCAAATGCTTCATATCCACGGTTGTTGAAAATCCTTCTTCCAAGCTATTTCTTCGCACAGTTAATGCTCAGACGCGCATGTGGAATTTACCTTCGTTCGTCGCTCCCGAAGCAGGAAAGAGAGCGGCCCCGGGCAGAACGTTTAGCGCGCCATAGAGCTGCCTCGTCTGCATTTAGTTCTCAAACAGTCCATCAACCTAGCTGATCTAGCCCTGTTAGCCTTCCAAGTCGTAATGGTAGTTCGGAAAACGCATATACTTTCATGGGGAATGTGCAAGGCCCTTTTAATGCTGTTTATCGAATATTCGATCCCTCTTTAAAAAAACTCACAGCTGTTGACATATTCTCTTGCCCAGAGCGAGAACGAGGTGGTCATTATCACCGAAGCTTGGCTTAAGATCTCAGTTGATATATCTTTTCTTACTAAATCACAAATGCATTCCAAATATGACGTCGTAAAATGTGATAGGAAAGTAGGAAAGGTGGCGGTGTTCTTTCTCTTATTAAATCCTTTCTTTCATATCTTATCTCTGAATCCATCCCAGACCTATACGAGATCTTATGTTGTGACATTATGTTGGGCTTCTCCAACTTGCGTATTATCGGAGCTTACCGTGCTCCCATTATCACATGTGTCCTCACATGGTGCAATAAAAAATAACTTACTCGACGGTTATAACCTCTCGCTGCTTCACCGCCTTAGAAAGGATCCACCCCAATCCGTGTGGGTGAGAAGAATTTTTTGCTTAATTATTATCTCCACTTAGTAATCAGCTCGAATGAACTAATATGATTTAGCAAGATTTGTGTACATCTCCACCCCTGTTCGGACGTTAATCTAGCTAGTTGCCACAGCTTAGCGAGACAGTTTCGTTCAGGATGGAGATGACCTTAGAATCTTTACAAATGTACTAGCATCCAAGTAAGAACCTTCGGAAGCAAACAGTTATTAATTGTTAGGTTTTTTGCAAGGCGTGGAATTATATCAATATTAGCCCGAGAATCCGTTTACCACCGACCGATGCACCATGTTGCATTCGGTGGACTTAACAAAATAGCACGGCGGTCTCGATACTGAACATTTCATATACATACGGCTATATCTATCAAAGTTTAACAGAGATATGAACTAAAGTTTATTATAACTAAACGAAACACGAGATGAAATGCAAAAAATGAGATACACGCGAGGGAGGCTGACGGTGAGTTACTTTGGACTAGGCTCCCTTTCCCGATGTGAACTAGTAGCACATTTATTACTGAACTAACGATGAACTAGATCCCAAGGGTTTAACCACTCAAACTTCCTGATCTCTGCAAAAGGGGGATTCCGCCGGAGGGAGTCGCACGGGACGAGGCGGACAAGGAGAAAGCGATGGAGTCACGAAGCGACGAGGAGACAAACTGACTAAGTGACGAGCTCCCGACCCGGCACCGCCGCGGTGATAAGACCAAGCCGGTCGAAGGGGGATCAAGGAGTCGATTGCGCGGTCAAAACGGAGCATTGCCTGGCATATGCGACACTCCCGGGCGGAAAAGGAACTTTTTGGACTACGAACTGTATTGCATTACTGAAGTGACCCATAGCCCATTGAAATGATCTGCGCTACATGATTCAGTCGCAAGTAAGGGAGCCTTCACAAGGAAAAGCTAAACATGACAATGAACGACTACAAAACTACGAATTGAGTATTAAATAAATATCTTCGACCGGTGTTAGTAACAATTTCAGAAATGAAAACATGTAAAATGGAATGGTGAACGAAACACGAAACGGGACTAATCGTTAATCATAGCCTAGTTCAACGATGCGTGAGTAGTTCTATCGGTTGCCGAACATTCTTATCGATTATCGTCGCACCAGTCTATCGATCAGTCGTACTGTACCTGTCAAAGTTCTTGAACGAAAATTATTCCCTACAAACTCACCGTGTTTGAGGCGATTGTTGCGGAATCCTTTTATATCCGGTGAACTATCTACCTTATTCTTAGAAAGGTTTCAATATAAGCGATGTGAAATATCGCGTTCTCGAACAGTTTATGAGATGATGAGATGATGTACTACTACTCAGCTTGGTGTTTACCAACTATCATCACTTTCTCTGTTGTTCCTTGAATACCTTTGTGATGGTTTATGTTGACCTTCCGGAAACGGAGTAGATGTTGAGCGCGGAGTAGATTCGCATACGGAACCTGTAGTAAATGATGTCTGAAAGCGGCTTTGTGTACTATTCTTTTGAGCTTCCCGGTATGTTTGTGAGTACGGCTGGCGGGCTACAACACCAGGGGCGGAGCTTTATAGGTCCTTTGCTGCAGCTCCTCATAAAAGGCGTCTTCTGGCTGTCGAACGTCCAGCTTTACCCACTGATTTCTCATACAGAACGCTCGATGATGTCCCTTTTTATGGCAGATGCTACAGGGATCTTGACGAATGCAGCTGCCATAGTGCTCTTTTAAGCAATTGGAGCAAAGACCGAATTTTTCGCATAGATGAGCGCGCTCGCTTAGCCATGGGAAATTAGTGCAATCTGATGAGAAATGCCCACGTGCGGAACAAAAGGCACATGGTCCTACCATAGCTGGTGGTATTGCTCTCATATGTTGCCCGTCTTGGTGAACATTTTCGCGAGAGCTACCAAAGACGGGTGATAGACTATACTGGTGACCTTTGTTTTTTCGTCTTTCGAATGAACTATCGTTAACAGAGGTGTAGGACTTGGACTTCGCCAAGGAAGTTTTAAGTCTTTGTTCTGAACTAGTTCTCTCATGCTTCCTCTTCTTGCTTTTAACTGATGTGGGACGGTGCTGTGTGTTGGATTGCGACCTGCGCACAGAGTGAGCGCTTGGCGCTCGCCATGGATAAGAAGCGGAAGTGGAAGAGAACTGGTTTGAGGATGATGGGTTCCTCTTTTCTGACTTTCTTTTGAAAACCCCTGGAAAGATTAATACCGGGTCCTCCTTGAGTTCTGCGGTCTCCATAGTTGCACCCAACGGCTGTGTGTTGCTTGCAGCAGACTGTACTGGTGAAGATGAAGTTCTTACAGGTCTGCTCTTTTTCACTTGATCAGGACTGCCTCTGATGGAGCGGCAGTGGTCCTCTTCGATTCGTATTGACTTCCCTGTGAAGGATTGCGTAGATATTCGCCTGAAACTGCACTTTTAAGGTCATCGCTGTAGTTCTGATGCCACCATTGAAGGGTGTGGATATAGGAAGTAGGATCATTTGGTAACTTTGGCGGGATATTAGTCACACTATCTTCGAAATAGCGTATATCATCTTCTGTTGCAGGGAAGACTTGACGACTTATAATATGTGCCGTTTGGTTACCTTCTAAATAGCGAATCATGCGAGTGGCATGTGCTGTTATGGCGGATGATTCATATAACGTTTCTTTAAGCACTGATCGATGTACATGAAAGACTGAAAGTGCACTAATGAAGTATTCACGATCTAAAGGAACGTCAAAAAATTTGGGGAGAATAATCTGCTGAAGTTGCTCACGGTTAACAGATATTGCCGTGATGCTGTGGTGTAATTCGTGAATACAATCCATAAGCTGAACGTACCTGTGCTCTAGTGGGTGTCGTCCCGTGAGAAATTTTGCTAACTCGCAGAGCTGAGTTTTAGTGTTCTCGCATAATTGCCTTAAGTTCTGAACCAGATAAGATATTTTGACTGCCTCTTCAAAGTTTGTTGCTCTGACTGTGCCTGGTTTTCTCACCGGTGGAGCTAAATTCAATACTTGATCACGAATAATGTTGTGATTCATAATGTAATCGAACACTGCACGGAGTTGACAAGCAGTAAGCTCTTCGACCGTGGATGAGTCGACTGCTTCCGTGATGTTTTCTGTTACCTTCTCGATCTGGGTTAATGTGGAAGCGTTGGTGTTTGGGTTGAGAGGCTGGTCACTCCCATGCACTCTGTTTGGTCCGGCACTCACGAGGGCAGTGACGATTTCTCTTTTAACTCACTCGTTTCAGGAGTTCTCGCTAGTCGTCACTTCCTTCATGCCCTGCTTTGATTTTGTTATGCTACCGCTAGCGATTGAGGAGTCACCGGCCTGCTCATTGTCAATGAGTGATGTACTATCAACTTGCTCCACATTTTGAACTAATCCTGGGGTGTTTTGTGAATCACTTCTTCCTTTTCCCTCCCGATATTGAAAGATTGAAAAGCCAGGAGCGAGTTCACTTTCCGTTGGCGGAGTCTCCAACGGATTACCTACTGTATTAAACGAATTGTCATTCCCTTTGTGGCTGATCGGCTCCATGTGTTGGGCCCAGGATCCAACGAGATCTGGTTCCATTTTAGCAGTAATAGGTTCTGGTCCCTTTGATGGACTATCGCCAACAACTTGGTTTTCGGAGGAACTGTTGTCACTTGTTGGTGAACTATCAAGCGTTTTCACGCTACTAATACTTTTATGAGAATCAGTACCTGGAGCTGGGCGCCTGGTGCCTGCGTCCTTGGGCTTTCCTCGCACGCGCTTCGGCCTGGTCTTTCTCAGCATTGTTTCAACACCTGTAATGATTAAAGGAGAAGATGTTATATAGAAGAAGGATGAGGCTGAGCATGGGCGGACCATAGCCATGATGAGATTTTGGGATAATCATTGGTGACGCCACTGATAATCGATATGGGAACTGAGGCGTGTCAGGACCCACAGACTTTGTGTAAGGACCGTCCCTTCAATCTTCTGCGGTTTTGGAGATGGGACCTGGTAGCAAGTCGATATTGATTCGATGACTCATTGATGTTGACCTCTTTCGTGCCGGGACCTTCACTCGCTGCGTGCGTTAGAGTCCTTTAAGGTTCAGGAGCGTGTGGTATGAGTCATCGTCATCGACGTCTGATGAGTCATCTGGAGCGCTTGAGGACCATTGGTTGTGAAAGTGCAATGAACTTTTAAATTGCACTCTTGGTCAACATGTGGTGACGTCAGTACTGGGTGGCTCATCATTGCTGGTCTCACGGGTGCCTGAACTGTTATGATGTTCGTCGGAAGAGGCTCTAAACTCTGCACAACTGCATGCATTAGTTTTATGCCTTATGAGCTAAGGCATACGAAATGATTTGACCGGTTTTGGTTGAAGGGGAATGCGCCTTCCGAAGATGAGGTGCGCACTTACTTCTGAGGTTAGTTGTAAGTGTATTAAAATGATATAAGGTTATTATATTAAAATAATATAGGATTGTAAGAGAAGAGGGTACGGAGTTTTACTCCTCAGTGCCTTCGTTTAACATCTCTATGGGGTTGAATCCTCAAAGGAGTCTTTTCCTTTACCACTCGAGCGGATTCCTCATCCAATGTCGAAATTTCCAAGGGCAAAAGTTGGCTGATAGAGCGGTCTAAAACTCTGTGCTTTCCTGTTCTTACTTTCACAGATCTCAGGGTTCCGTCAGGTGAGCTATGAAGTTCTATTACCAGCCCCAAAGGCCAAGTGGGGTATCTAGATGTGCCATCTTGTCGGATCAGCACAACTTCTCCAATATGGGGCCATCTCCTTTTGTTATGTTTGGAAGTGGGTCGTGCTTGGTTTCTTTCTACAAGGGCTTGAAGATAGTCTTTGTGCCAAATCTCCCAAAACCCTTCCACGGCTTCTCGCAAGACCGCATAGTAGGTATTGAGATATTCCCGAGATTCTGTTTGATTGACGTAGTCAACGTAGTTGGGCTGATACTTGTACTAGACGGACTCAGATGGCCAAGTCGAAAGTATGGACTAATGGGTCTATGGGGCGTAACACGAATCCTTCTTCCGTTGCGTTAGTCAGCACGGGTGTAATAGGACGTGTGTTAAGAGTAGCCTCTATCTCCGATACGAGCATTTGAAAGTTCCATAAGTCAAGAGTATGTCGATGAATGGTATTTTTAAAGGAGGACTTCACCAATCCTACCAAACGCTCATAGAACCCTCCCTTCCATGGAGATAATGGCGTAATGAATTTCCAGCGAAGGTGTGGTGAAGTCGTGAAGCACTTAATTGAACAATCGTCTTTGAAGCTGTTCAATTCGTTTATTAGGACTTCCTTCCCTAGTTTAAAAGTAGGCGCATTGTCGCTCCAGACCAAGTCTGGAGTTCCTTTGCGAGCGTTAAATCTTCGAAACGCGAGAAGGAATTGCACACCTGAGTTGTCTACGACTACTTCGAGGTGTATGGTACGGGTAGCCATACACGTAAAAAGGCAGACCCACACTTTTTGATCCTGCCTTTGCTCCGAAGTAGTTAGAAGAGGACCGAAATAATCAAGTCCAATGTTTTGGAAGGGACGGCTTCTTAGACGCGCTCTTCAGGTATATCGGGTGAACTAAGATATGAGAAAGAGTGACTTTGTTAACGCTTACATATGACACATTTCGAAATGACCCTATTAACGACTTGACGAATTTTCGGTATCAGAAATTTTTCGCGTAGTGTGGATACAAGATGAGCTGGTCCCGCATGAAAAAGTTTGTGATGATAATGATTTACGATCATTCGTGTTACCGCATGCTTGGGAAGGAGAAGTATCGGGTTTTTAGCCACCTAATTCATTTGAGAGTTGGCCATTCTGGTAACGCCGCGGTGTATTCCAACGTTATCTTCCTTTGTGTGAAGTCGCTCTACTGCGCGGCAACGAAGGTGTACTACACCCTCGCGATAATGTTCCCGTATTACAAGAAGTTCTGCGGTTTAATAGTCATTAGCCGTAATGGTGTCTGAACTGTCTAGTCTGCTCAAAAGTGAGTTGTCTCCTAGTGGCACTGGATCTACACGATCTCTGTTGATAAGAGAATGTAGTTTTGCTATGTATTTTAGGACGTAACCTGTGATGCGAATGAGTCTCGAGTAAGAATTAGTCCTTTGAAAGGGGACAAACGAACTATATGGTTCTGTATTTATTGTGTTAACTGTTTTGAATTCTATTTCCAGTTTCTTGTAAGATGAGGGTGTAGTGGTGAAGTCTAAATCTGATTTGGGCCACTGTTTTACTGGATGGAGTATAAATTTAGGGCCGTTCCACCATATATGATCCTTGAGCTCTGAAGTATACAAGCCCCTCGTGGCGCAGTCAGCTGGGTTGCTGTCTGTTTCAACGTAGTGGAAACGACTAGGGATTTTCGACTTCTCAAGTTCATGGAGGACTTTATTTACGAATTTAACGCGATTCTCAACGAACGTCCTTAAAGGTTTTTGTGAGTGAATCCAGTAAACAGCTATCTGTGCGTCAGATAACAGGTGAAGTGAGTTTATGTGCATGTTTAGTTCTTTGTATAGGAAACGGGCTAGTTTCGTTGCTAGAACTATTGCCATCAATTCTAATCTCGGAATAGTCGTTCCTCCTTTAGATACCAGTTTGGCCTTAGAAAAGACCAGGTTACTGAAGGCACCTCCGCTATTGGGCCTGCATACCAAGTATGCTACCGCAGAGTAAACTCTTTGGGAAGCATCTGAAAAAAGTGGCGAGATCGTGAGTTGACTCGGCTAGAATCTTGGCACCTGTCCTACATAGCTGTTCATTCCTTGTACTATAATGTTCCACATAGTAATCAAGTTTTGATCTAAAAGGTCGTCCCATGAATGTGCTGTAAGCCAAAGGTCTTGGATAAAAACTTTGGCTTTAATAAGTATTGGAGTAAGGAGTCCTAATGGATCGAATGTGGATGCCAAGGCCTTGAGAGCTTCTCGTTTTGTCGCTACGCTTTTTGATGGCCTTGAATGATTACATTGATTGTATCGGCTTCTGGATTCCAGCGGAGTCCGAGAAGCTTAATGGTACTAGACATCTTCTTCATGCGATCTTTACAGGGGACGGAGTTCAGAACTGTATTACTGTTGGACATGAATTCGCGCAAATTCATGCCCATGTGTTCGAAAACTTTTTTGCATTGACGCTGTTTCAGCAAACCCTCACTTGGGGTTGCTGCACCGATGAGGATGCTATCTAGTATGTGTTTCCGAGAATTTCTCTGCAGAGATGATTTTCGTTGTTCCTTTCAAGCGCGTATTTGATTGACATGCTAAGTAAGAAAGGCGATGCGTTAATACCGAACGGAATACGAGTAAAGCGTAGAATGCGAATGTTATTTAGTGTAGGGACCTTAGATGAATCCTTCAGCCAAAGGAACCTAGTAGCGTCTCGTTGGTCTTCTTGCAGGCGAATTTGGTGAAACGCTTTTTCTACGTCGGCTGTGATAAGAATTAGAGTAAGACGGATACGTAACAGGGTGCCGCATAGATCAGGGATTAGAGAAAGGCCTTGATGAATGCAGTCGTTGAGGCTCGGGGTGCCTCGACGATGGCTTGAAGCATCAAAGACTATTCGAGGCATTGTCGTAGCGCTATCTTCTTTAACAACGGCTTGGTGTGGGACGTAATAAACGTACTTCCCCAAAGAGCGTTCGTTGCTCACCTCTTCAATAATTCTTGATTGTAACTGCTACTCGAAACTTTCGCAGTAGTCGTTCCATAATTTGGGGTTGGTGTGCAGTTTGGTGTATTATCTTTCTAATCTCCGAAGGGCGACAGCTTTGTTGTCAGGAAGAGGAGGGTGATCGGACTTCCAAGGAAATTGGACATGTATTAGACCGTTTATAATTTTTACTGTGTTGTAATAATGTTGCACTATTTCGCTATCTGATCTATCTGAATCTTCGGTTGTGCCCACAGTGTCTAGATTGAATAGTTGGCGAATGAGGGCATCCGTCTCCCCATTGATATCTACTGCAGGTGCGGAATATGTTTCTTTGGTAATCTCCTTATCAACTCGAGATGTTGAGTAGGGTATGCCTGATGTTATAGGCCCCAACTTCGTGTATGATCGTACGAGACCTGATGAAAGCTGCTGGTTGCTACTGAGACCAACTAATTCCCAATAGTAGCCCATTCGATGTCAACGTCCTCTTTTCCCACTGGATCTGTAGTACACTCGAGACTGGATGAACTTGGAATGGTTGTAATAAATCTACGCGTCCTTAACTTTAGATGTGTAGATTTGCCATTGACTCGATCCTGTAATATTATTCCGACTTGGAAAGATTTTTCTGTCTGTCTATGGTCTCCAAAGGTTACTGTAGTAACATTTCTGGGATTTTCTAGTTGCAATCCCAAGGCTTGGACAGTTTCCTTTAAAATAAAGCTGTTCTGGGATCCGCTGTAAAGGAAAACGGTGACAAATTGGTATGATTTTGTATTAAAATTATGCGTGAGTGCCTGTGAAATCATCAGTCGTGAGCAAGAGTTTGTAGCAGGACCTCTGAATGACTCTGCTGGAGAAGGTGCGGAATTGTCTTCCTTTGTTTGAACTTGGTTCACCAAGAATACATCTCTATCAGAGTCAAAGTCATCAGCGTCTGAGCCATAGCAAAGAGAAATGTGGTGTCCGCGACCACAGATATAGCATAGATCTGCATTACATTGCGAACTGCGGTGTCCTGTTTCGAGACACTTCCAGCAAAGTTGATAGTCAGTAACAAGCTTTCTCCGTTGGCGAGGCGTTTTTACTTCTTGAGATGATGTTGCTCCGTGCCCTATTCGGAGGCAACGTTTACACTGAGGATCGGAAGAGCGAGCACTCCCCATTCTATTTGTTGAATATCTGCTTGAACTGCTGCTACCGTTTCTGTTGGTTCGTAGGCTTCTGAGAGCAGAGGGAGATCTTGCGGTAGACTGTGAATTATTATGGACTAGCGATAGATGAGAGACAAGGGGCGACGCCGGATCAGTATCTTCCACTACTTCGAGTTGGTCGATGACTCGGTCAAATGCTTGGAGCAGTTCCTTCGTTATTCAATTGTCTTCTCGCCTTCTTTGTACGCCAACCTTTTCTTTTGTGTGGTTATGGAACTCGGATAAGCTTCACTGTTCCGGTCGACCCTGGTTGTTCTTCAAGGTTTTTAAGTTGAACCCAGATTGCCTTAATCTTACTCAGTGTTGTGTGTTGCGCAAGTGGGGTGTAGCCTGAAGGAGGTAACGTTTCCAACTGTTCCCGTAGTCTGTTTCTGAGCACATCCGGACGATTGTATGTGCTAAGTAGGAGTGAAATAGCTTCCTGATAGTTGCTAGCCGAGAGGCGCACGGAGCTAATCAAGTCCTTAGCGCTTCCTTTGAGTTTAGTTTCAAGATGTAGGAATTTCAGAGATGGTGGTACACTGTAGTTGTAGTGCATCGCCATTGAGAACATTTCCCAAAATGGGGAAATGTCTCTATTTCTCCACTAAACTCAGGAACTTCTAAGCTTGGAAGTTTTACAAACTGTTCCGCGCCGACGCCATTGTAATTTATGGAGACCTGTTCACGGATTTGTGCTCTGGTCCCTTCTTGAACTCCGTTATAATGATTGCAATAGGAAGGCAATGTATTACGCCGAAACGTCTCTGCACTATTGTTTCCTGAGAATGGACGAACATAAGGCCCTTCACTTATGGGAGGTATTTCTTGGAGAGCTCCAGTATATGAATCCTGCCCATTCGAGACGTTGTAGGCACTGTATTAAGTGTTTGGGGTAGTCTAGACCTTGGGTCCTGCAGATAATCGAGTTGTTGTTTTTGAGCAGTTTCAGTCAATGAACCATGAACAGGAATAGGATCTTCTGAAGAAGGATTTGGCAGCAAAGCTACAGCAACTTCTAGACGCGTGAGTAGTGCTTCTGCCTCCGCAATCGCTTCATCAGACCCGTTGGCTTGCCAATGGGCAGTGGACTCGTCAAAAAGTACGAACTCTCCGTCTGTGTCTGGGTAAGCGTAAGCATGTTGTTCTGCTCGCTCCCACTTCTCCCTGATATTGGAGAGTAAGCGTTTAAAGCCAAAAAATAAACAAAATAAAGTTGATTTGCGTTCATGTAGTAGAACAAGGTCACCACTTATCTTGCCATCCACATCGAGTCGATCCAGCAAGGTCCTATGGAACGATGACGTTGTTGCCTTCAGCGCGTTAACAGCTTTAGTTAACTGCGCCTTGACGTAGCCAGTAGATGACATACTGGACACTTTGTTCGGAGTAGGGAATACAAAGTAATTGTCAGCAGGCGATAAACCTCAGTTCGAATAAACCTGAAACAGATTTGCACGCCGCGTCGGGTGATCAGAATTGGACTGCCCGATAGCTCACACGCAGATACGCAAAGTAGAGCAACAAATGAGTTCCGAAAATGGGGAATAGAACTCAAATGTTCAAGTAGTCAGCCTACCAACGAGAAACGGAAAAAGCGGGTGCTACGAAGTGCGACAACTATTTAGCTTGTAGGATTTTTGATTAGAAATTTCACTTTTCATCAAGCCTGTTAACGCTTTTCTTCCATTCCTACACTGATCAACTGATTATACATATAATTCCCTGGAGATGAAATGGTAATTGTATTACTTCCTGACGGTTGTAGGGCTTGAACTAGTACGTAAGCAATCAGAATAGTTCAAGCGAACCAATGGAGAAAAAGGTGGCCCAGCGCCCATTTCCACCCTCGTTGTTGGTGGAGCAGCGACGAGCTTTTTTTTGACACCATACACTAGCTACCTTATTGGTTGGCCAGACCACATAGTAGAGGGATGAAGGGCCCTTCCCTAGGTGCGTCCGCCAGTCGGACTAACTTACTCGACGGTTATAACCTCTCGCTGCTTCACCGCCTTAGAAAGGATCCACCCCAATCCGTGTGGGTGAGAAGAATTTTTTGCTTAATTATTATCTCCACTTAGTAATCAGCTCGAATAAACTAATATGATTTAGCAAGATTTGTGTACATCTCCACCCCTGTTCGGACGTTAATCTAGCTAGTTGCCACAGCTTAGCGAGACAGTTTCGTTCAGGATGGAGATGACCTTAGAATCTTTACAAATGTACTAGCATCCAAGTAAGAACCTTCGGAAGCAAACAGTTATTAATTGTTAGGTTTTTTGCAAGGCGTGGAATTATATCAATATTAGCCCGAGAATCCGTTTACCACCGACCGATGCACCATGTTGCATTCGGTGGACTTAACAAAATAGCACGGCGGTCTCGATACTGAACATTTCATATACATACGGCTATATCTATCAAAGTTTAACAGAGATATGAACTAAAGTTTATTATAACTAAACGAAACACGAGATGAAATGCAAAAAATGAGATACACGCGAGGGAGGCTGACGGTGAGTTACTTTGGACTAGGCTCCCTTTCCCGATGTGAACTAGTAGCGCATTCATTACTGAACTAACGATGAACTAGATCCCTCGCATATGCGTCACCATTCGATAGAACTTTTCCTGCTGATTTCAATGGTGTTACTAGGAGTACCGATAACTGTGATCTGGGCGAATAAGAGCGCGGAGAACATCGACCGTTGTCGTACCAAATAGGACGCAAGGGCGTGTTCGGAGCGCGGTAACTCTGTCGAGATCGAATCGATCTGGCTGCAACTTGTCGATTTTGTAGCCAGTAAAACGTTCTAGTAGTAACCTAAAGTGAAGTGGTGTAACTTATGATTAGATAAAATTACAGGGGCGCAAAAATGTAGATTAGCCCTGTGGAACACGTTCTTTTCGGATTTCAGTCGACCGTCGATTGGACGGATCGATGCAGAGAAGATTGCCTTCGCATTTTTCGTTGCTGTCATGTTTTAGTCAGCCATTCTTCAAAGCCTTTTGGTCTTTGGGAATAGAGAATTTGATACCTGTATTAATTAGCAACAACTGGACCCTTTCTAGACTGCCGAGGGAACGCGATGGAGAAGCTAGAATTCCGCTACTTCGGAAGTGACACTTCCGAGGAAGAAAGTGTGGCTCTAGGTGGTCAGAGACGAATAAATATTGTGTTCGAGGTGCGGTAGAATATGAGTATTGTCGTATAATGACACCAGAGATATTAGCGGTCGCTCACCGATGCCACGCGGGACTTTTGCAACGCAACCTCAAACTTGGGTAATTAAACTTTATCTTATATTACTTACATAAGTTTACATGCCCGACGAACGAACACATACTAAACTAAAAGAACCGAACGACAGAAGTGAACTTAGGACAGACTAAGTTACAACGTTAAGAATCATAACATAGAAACAGCCTAAGCAACAAAGTGAACATAGGACAAACTAAGCGACAGCATAGAAACAACCTAGGAAGCATAGTGGACATAGGAGAAGCTAAGCGACAACATAGAAAACAGCCTAGGTTTACGAAGCGAGCTACAACGACAAGAGACATGCAACCATCCACGGGAGTCGAGGATTAGTGCATAAGAGAGGAAACTCACGGCTACTCGTGCTGGCGTCGTCGATGAAAATGATCGTGTGCCGGGCCGTCGTTCGCAAGCCAGTCCCAAACTGATACTCCAGAAGTGTAGTGTGTAGTAGTTGACACGTAGAGATAAATGGTACGAAATAGTGTGTATATATCTGAAGGTACAGAGAATACAGAGAGTACGCAGTCAAATGGCGACGCGCGATCGACACGGTAGGACAAAAAATCGATGACCGCTCGCGAACAAGAAACGCACTTACTAGAATAGCAACTAGAGAGTTGTGGTCGTTTTTGGTGACACTTCGGCCTAGCGGTTTCCATCGCATCAGAAGTTCACTCAAATTGGTAGCATGAAAATAGAAACAGATATAGCGAGATCAGATTTTTTCGATCTTCTTTACCTTAAAAGGTGTACTGCCCTCGATTCTCCATGAATTAGTCAAGTTAGCGGCGTGAAGTCGGAGGCCCTCAGGAAGGCATAACAAATTTGCTTTCGTTACATGTCCCTCGCCCCGTAACATCTTCCCACGGTTCTCTCGCGCATACTCAAACACAGAATCCTACTGGAAATAGAAATAGTGTACCCCTATAATTTGTCACAATTCGACGGACTTTAGAAGAAATGCTGACCGCGGTCGATATTCCGAGTATTGCATTTGCCTGTTGCACTACTATCGCAGTAAGCGAACGGACGACAGGATCCGATGACTCTTGCACATTCCAACACTGCGTTTGAAGCACTTTCGCCTGAGTCAAGTTGATCTTGCATTCCCTCATTCTGCCGGTTATCAGATTCTGAATCGCTGAATCGGGGTCGGATTCGACGTCATTTTCGAACAGCATCTCGCGATTCTTGATCTGGTCTAAAACTGCATTTCGTAGATGAACTGAATGTCATGGTTCCCATTTATACTTACGGGTCTCATTCCGCAGTGATCGGCGTCTTCTTAAAGCAGGTGGCTCAACTGTGGCATCCGGTTGAGGGCGTCGACGACCGAGACCCATATTCCCACCTACCAACCATAATTAACACTTAGCACCCTGCGGGATGTAGTAGTATCCAAATAACAAATAACTACCTATAATAAAGCTATACTATAATAAAGCTCTCCTTATAAAAATTGATGCAGCATTTAATCACATTTATTGGAAACAAAGGCTTGAAAGCAAGCCTTTGAATTTGGAATGTGCCAGGAAAAAAATTCCTCCCGGAATGTCTATTTCGCAAAAGATGACACGGAAACGTTTCGCTATTCCGGGGATTAGGAATCGAAAGGTACGGGAAGTGCCAGGAAAAAGGAAAGCTTATTGAGCGCAAATCCATTCCAACAGAAATAGAACTCCAACTGTTAGATGTGTTCCATGAGCTGAGTAGAAGATGCAAGCAAAACGTTCCATTATTATCCGAAGATGCTGTCAAAACAACGAACTGACTACGATACAGCAGAGAAAGCGATAAAATAGGATTACGGAAACACAGCGCAATGGGCACTATTCGATTCACCGGCTGCTGCGCTACGACGCCGCGCGCGGCACTAGGCACATCGCAGCACTCCTTAGCAGCCCCCGCTTTGGATTTTTTCAACAGGTTTCTATAGACATTGCGTAAAGAAAGGGGAGTACCGCCAGGAATAGAAGCATTCATGAATTGGCGGGAACCAAAAACCAACACGGAGGCGTAAATAAAAGAAAACGGCCATTTCCCTAAAAACACTATCAAGGTGGCCGGAAATTCGATTTCTTAAATGTTTACACCGTTGAGCATGAGCTTCTCTTGTCGGTTGAACTAGCGAAGTGTTTATGGTTCACACGATGTGTTACATTTGTTTGAAGAAATCCCATATAAGTGGAGTTCTGCGGTAGACAGTCGATTTTCTTGATCTGCTTAACCAATCAATTCTTAAAGCAGCAATCCCGATTTTTAGGTCGCCCATGCAATTCAGTTCCAGACCTACAAGAGCAGCCGAAAATAACATAGACTAGTTCTCCAAATTAAAATTTGCGTTGTCAATGTGAATGTCAATGGTGGAAATAAGCACGTTCCTGGTTTTCACCTTCAGCAATCACTTTATAGTGCTCTCTGCGGTTATTTCTACTAACAGCACTTATTATCGGGTCCATGTCCTGCTCCTATAACCTGACAATCAACCCGCATGCCTATAGTTGAGCGAGTCGCTGAACACATAAAGTCGGTGTAGCTGTGCCGCGGCGCCACAGCGCCGCAGCCGGTGATATCGAATAGTGCGCATATCACAGTGCCCCCTCCCGGGCCGTTTAGCGCAAAAAAATGTATTACTGCAAATAAAAATGTATTTAGGGCTAAGGGCTATGTAAGCAGCAATTTGGCTGCTGCTTACATAGACTAAGCCCTACTTACATTTTAGAAAATACAATTCGCATTAATAAAACATTTTACACTAAAACAAAGCAAATTCTATTAACACACCCGAACTCGATGGCTGTTCTCCGATTCCGACGCTCCAAACTTGGACGGCTGCCCTCCGACGCCGATGAACAGCTGGCTCTAGGCTGCGACGACTTGACTCCTTCACCTGAAAAAGACAGGTTAAACAAGATCGAATAACAAAGCGAACGAAAACCCAAGTCCACCCCTGTGGACAGCTTTCAATTATGTGCGGTGCAGAACGAACAATTCGGTTCAAATTCAAACTAACCCCCCCCCCCCCCAGCCACTTCCCCCAGCCCCTTAGCGCCCACAAACCCGTGCACTGCAAGTAAAAATGTATTTAGGGTTGTGTAAGCAGCACTTACACAACTCTAAATACATTTGTAAAACCACATTTCAAATCACTGAGAGAAAATCCACTAATGCTGTCCTCCGACGCCGATGAGACCGTCGCTCTGGAACTACTCGTTCACCTGAAAAGGAAAGGTTAAACAACTTCGGTTAAAGACGATAACCGTACGGCACAGCAAAGAACACCGACACAAAACGCGAAGGACGCGAACTGTCGAGGAGCAAGATGAAACCCAAAGGGGATTGCGTAATCCCCCGCGAAAGTGCACTGACTCACCGAACTTGGACGGCTGCCCTCCGACCTCCGCTGACCAGCTGGCTGCGATGACACGTTCACGTGAAAAAGAAAGCTTAAACGAGATCGAATAAGGCAGCAAACAAAAACCCAAGTCCACTCCTGTGGACAGCTTTCAATTGTGTGCAGTGCAGAGTGGCCAATACAGTTCAAATTCAACTAACCCCCCCCCCCCCCAGCCACTTCCCCAGCCCCTCAGAGCCCATAAACCCGTGCACTGCAAGTAAAAATGTATTTAGGGTTGTGTAAGCCCTCTGGCTGCTGCTTACACAACCCTAAATACATTTTTAAAACCACATTTCAAAACACTAACACTTAATCCACTAATTCGCTAATCTTGAACTGCTGTCCTCCGACGCTGATGACCACGTCGCTCTGGAACGATTCGTTCACCTGAAAAAGAAAGGTTAAACGAGATCGAATAACGAAGCAAACACAAACCCAAGTCCACTCCTGTGGACAGCTTTCAATTGCGTGCAGTGCAGAGTGGCCAATACGATTCAAATTAAACTACCCCCCCCCCAGCCACTTCCCTCAGCCCCTTAGCGCCCATAAACCCATGCACTGCAAGCAAAAATGCATTTAAGGTTGTGTAAGCAGCCCTCTGGCTGCTGCATAACAACCCTAAATACACTTGGGCGCAATATGGCTCGGAGGGGGGGGGGTTCACCTCCAAACAGATTCAAATATGTATATAACGTCAAAAAAACCTATGCTGAATGCAGAGGAGCAACAGAACAATAAAAAAACACTAACCTGCTCTTCTGTCATGCGTCGGTGACCTGCATTCTAGTTGGGGGGAGGTACCTTATCATGGTACCGATAAGGTGCGTCCCCTCCAACTAGAATTGCACCGACGGCAGAGAAAGTTGGCTAAAAAACGACTAAAAGAGAGAATACAGAAAAAAGCTCGATAAGGCACCGGGCTAGAGTGTGTCGCCGCATCGACTGCCGCTTGGACTCGCCAGATCGATAGGAGCGCGCAGCGGCGCGTCGCGCGTCGCGTCGACATCCGCCCTGTTCAAGCTCGCCAGGAGTGCGTCGTTCGTTATCGTTTATTCTCTCGAATCTGTGTTTGCCAGACGTTACATATGTTGCTAGGTTCATTCTCGATAGAGGGACACCGAATAACCTCGGAAGGAAGGCCGGCGAATCTGTTTGGAGGTGACCCCCCCCGAGCCACATTGCGCCTACATTTGTAAAACCACATTTCAAAACACTAACACTTAATCCACTAACTCACCGATCTCCGAAAGCTTGCGTCCGACTCCGGTGACCGCCTCGCTCTGCAACGACTCCCTAACCTGAAAATGTCAGGATAAACGAGTTAAACCTTTCAAACAGAAACGAACACCGACGCGATCGACGCCAATCATCGAGAGATACCGAAGAAAACCGAGGCAAATCATCAACAAACAAAAAGCGAACTCAAACGAAGTGGCGCAACCCCTCACGCCAGTCGGAGCGACCGCTCACACCATCACGAGACGCATTGCGTCACCTCAGGTTACTGTGCTTACACACGCGGAAATCGCGGCGGCACCCATGTGCGCCGCAGTTCTTGGGCGGTAACTGGGACAGTACTTGGGCAGTTGGTTTCCGAAACCGGCCGTACCTTGGCAGCACTCCTCTTGCAGCTGTTGGGCTGGGCTGTAGGGCGTGTCCAGCTAATGGCCGGCGGCGACGGGAGGAGCGAACACTACTGCAGTACTTGCGCTGTACCTCCGCTGTACTTCCGCTGTACCTGTCGGTTCGGCAAGTCATTGCGCAACAGCCGTAACTCGGCAGTACCTGCTGCAATTCCTGCTCCGCCACACCCCCGCCTCACTGACCAATCGCGATGGAGGAGCGGCCCCGCAGTATATACTGCCGAGTGACGGACCTTTCGGAAGGGGGCGAAACCTACAGCCCAACTTCTCCCGTGGCGTCAGAGTACGATTCTACGAATCAGCTGGTTTGACACATATCTGCAGTTTTCTGCTGTTATTACCACAAAGGAAACCAGCTGTGGTGAAAGTGAACGAAGAAGGAAGTAACGATGGGAAGGAATATCGATGATGATCACATCATTCCGTCAACCTTCAAGTCTCGACAGAGTTGGTAGCAGCACAGATTTCTCAAGAAGCAAATACACTCCGCCTCTGGTTAGAGACAACTGAAAACTACGGTCGTTGTCCTTTGAGGTCATAAACGCCTGAATGCCTAGTGACCAGGGAGGAGCGGCGGGTGCTGGCCGAAGTACCGCTATCGTCGAGATGCAGTGCTAAAACGGCACATAAAAGACTATAAAGTCCTTGCCAAGGATGGCATAACACCGACGGAAGAAAAGGAAACTTTGACGAAATGGTCCGCTTGGCAGGGCCCGAGGCGGCGCGTGCTTTTTCGTCGCGTAGTCTCGCGCACTCCACGCCTCCATGCTCTCTCCTCGCGGTCCACTGTCGCAAATTGAACGACTCGCGAAACTTAAACGTCATTTTTATCATAAGGTCACACTTCCCTGGTTTCTAATTGAAGTGTCACCAAGTTGTGAAGAGATTGATAAAGAATATTCGAATATTCGATATTCGAGGCCTTCGAATATTCGAAAAAACGATTATTCGAATATTGGACTTTCTCGAATACTCGAATGTATATGTAATTCAAATTTGGACTTTTTTCCAATAGTCGAATATTCGAAACTCGAAAAGGACAAAGGTATAGAACATATTCGTTTTATGAGGCATTTGTTACATAAACAATGCCATAGTCGATTATGAGCCTTAAACTCCACGCACAGCAAACAAAGAAGATGTAACGCCAGCCATCTAAGCCTGCACACGGCCGCGCCTGCAAATTGCAAGCGGTCGCTCCCACTCGATTGATATGCATTGTGCACGGCGCACTCCAAAGGTTCGCTGGAGAGTCTTAGAGCAATTCCAGAGTAGGGCGGCTGCGAATTTGTGATAAAACTCCTTAGACGCTCATTCTACAAGCTGTCCCCCCTCGATTGATAGGTTCGATCCTATATGCATTGTTCACGGCGCACTCTGAAGGCTCGCTGGGCAGTCTTAGAGCAATTCCAGAGTAGGGCGGCTGCAAATTTGTGATAGAACTCCTCATATGTTTCTTTTTGCAAGTGCTTGGTTTAAAAAAAAGTTATTTAGAAAGGTCGCATTAGAGCGGCCTGTGTTGACCTTTCAGGGATTTCCGGAAAATGAAGGGAACAACATGTCCGGTACTGTCCATGTTCGATGGTTTTAGAATATTGTGATGTCTTCTTAAGCTGTTGACCAAGATTGATATCGGCTTTATTGAGTCCATCGTTTCGGCGTCTTCGCCTTCTTCAGAGCCTGGGAAAGTCGTGATCGTTTACGACACTACTCCCACAAACACCATTTCATCTTCCAGGGCAATTTTCTTGAGGATAATAGAGACAAGATCAGGCATGGGAGTTTGCAAGAGACGCCTAGCCTTTAAGGTGGTATGCCGGAGTGAACCACCGATCACCCGTAAGCTGGACGTAACGTGGGTGAATGAGCCTCAGCCCTCAGACCCCTCCCTTAAATACCTTGGAGGTCAGACCAAATAGGTCAGAACCTACAGAGCTCTACGAAGGGTACCAGTTCTTGGGTTATCGCTAGACACTCCTCTTCCCGATTGACCTGTGGGCTCCTAGCCGTGATCCAGAGCTCTTCGAGTGTCCTACGTGCCGATATATCGCTCTCTCGCGCTAAGATCGACACTGACACCTGCAACATCGCGCCTTCGTGGTATCGAACTCTGTGTTCTTCCCAAGGGGTCGGGACGTTGCCTTTCTTAAGGTCGTCCAGGTGCTCCTTGACCCTGACACATAGGGCTCTGCCCGTTTCCCCTATGTATTCATTCCCACACTCATTGCATGACATGAGTTAAACCATACCAGCTGTCATGCAATCCCCCTCTTTCCCATTGGGGCACACTAGGAGCCCACAGGTCAATCGAAGGAGGAGTGTCTAGCGATAACCCAAGAACTGGCACCCTTCGTAGAGCTCTGTAGGTTCTGACCTATTTGGTCTGACCTCCAGTGTATTTAAGGCAGGGGTCTGAGGGCTGAGCTCATTCACCCACGCTACGTCCAGCTTACGGGTGATCGGTGGTCCACTCCGGCATACCACCTTAAAGGTTAGTCGTCTCTTGCAAACTCCCATCCCTGATCTTGTCTCTGGTATCCTCAAGAAAAGTACCCTGTAAGACGAAATGGTGTTTGGAGGAGTACTGTCGTGAATGATTTCGACTTTTCCAGGCTCTGAAGAAGGCGAAGACGCCGAAACGTTGGTCTCAATAAAGCCAATATTAATCTTGGTCAACAGCTTAAGAAGACATCATAATGTCCGGCACTGTAAAAAATCGCGACGAGCTTTTCGAGTGCACGACGCAGTCTGTTTTTTGTGCAATATATGATTGCCGCTTTGTTGCGATTTAAAATGAAATTTTATTCATTGTTTTTTCTCAAAAAATAAAAATTTGATAAAATTATTAGGCTTATTCAAGCAGTTGAAGTAAAAAATTTCACTGCTGATACTGCTGATACTCGTAGTACTCCAATATTCGAAAATTTTGCGAGAGCTCAATCGTGGTATGTGCCTGTGAACGTGTTTGTTCCTTCCATCTATTCGGTAGCTGCGTTGGTCCGTCTGCATGACATCTTTGAACTTTTCTTCGAAGGAGTAATCCTAAGTTTTTGAGGGCTGCATACCTGCTTCATAATTCGACCCTTTTAAGCTGTCGCCGAACTCTTGCTTACCGTAATCAAAGAGTCAGAATGTTAGACTGCATTATTTTACCTAGTTATGACGCATAAATATAATACAGCGAACATAAGGAAATGGCACATTTTCACCTTTATTACACCTTTCCTTGAACAAGTGAGAGCAATGACATAGAATACGGGTGGGATCTAACTGTAAGACAGTAACTGAAAATAACTGGAGTACAAGCGATCATCACTGAGCAGTCACAACCGCAGTCAGGCCTCTGACAAAAATAATATTCCGCAATAGGAGGAAATTTTTTACAATACATTACACATTCTTTGGGATAAACTACGCTACATACATCTATTGTTATCTGAAGAGATAGAGGAGCAAGCACTGTCGTGGAAAGTCACTGCCCATCACGTCTGACCGCAGAAGGGGAGTTCCAAAACATTGCGAGCACTGAGTAAAGGATGCAGGTACGAAGAAAGAAATATACGGAAATGGTGTTTATGTTCACGGAAATGTACATCAGAATCGCCACGAAGCGAGGAACGTCACTGAGTAAACGCTTTATTCAGCGCGCTAGATATAGATGAGTTTTAACACCTTGTTGATGATGGTCAGCGACGCCACATCACAATGCTGTTACAGGCTTTTAACAGAATCTATTGACTACTGTAAGTACGTTGAGCTCTGAAGCAGTAGTGGAGTGGTAAGCATATACATATTTTGAAAAAAGTGCACTGAAACTACAACTACAGGGAACATTAGTTGCGCTAAATATTTTAGTCTCTTATGCTGAAAACGTTGAGGTTTTGCATTGAATTATTGACATGTTATGTATGTATGAAGATGGAAATGCAAGCAGAACGCAAAGAGCGTAGTAGCATGGTACTGAACGAGTCTAGTACCATGGCTGCACTGCTGCGTTTGACCAGGCCTTTGCCATGAATAGCTCGGGCGACTGCACACCAGAAGCGGTTCCATACGATGACGGTGGGGAACCTTCACTACAAGCGTAGTACGTGTTGATGTGTGCAGGGCCGATCTGCAAATGTTTTGTTTAGTAATACAAAATACAGCAAAATACTGTAAGACAAGAGCGTATAATAAAAAAGGGTCGATGAATTGCCACATAACTGCTGAAATGATTTCGCTTCATAAAAATTAAGTATAAAGCAGATATCCCGATCAAAGCAAAAGCTTTCCACGCTTAAATCTTCAAACGTTAATATGATGCTATAACCACGCGTTACGCAATATTAGGGCGTAGCGTAAGTTCCATGAATTTTGAAATTCTTTAGCAAAAATACCGATTTTTGTTACTTTGCTGACTAACATTCTCAAGAATCAGTGTTACAAAAAGCACAACAATTGCTACCCCATTCCATGTGTGGACGGCTGCCATGCAAGAAGCCTTCTTCGGTGGCTCTATTCCTGAAGCATGACAGTACTGTTAGGCTACCGCGAAAATAATGGTAGATTAGAGCCGCCACACTCGACTTAAATCGCTGATGCTTGCTAACTTTTTATTTTGATGATTTCTTAAGCTTATCTTTTTTCTACCATGGTTGTTGCTGTTTCCTTCCGATCGCCCAAATGCTATGTACTTCGTCTTGACGTTGACAAACGTTGATAAATAAATAAATTTCCGCCTGTAGGCCAGCTTTACAGCTGAAATAAAAAACACCAGATTCTCCGCATCCTTCCTCATAAAACAATGAGGATAGATTACTACGTGCATGAAACCCTAAAGTTCTGGAGTTGATGAATTCAGGACGTCGTCTGTGGTTCAGTACCTAGCCTACCCCTGTATGTGGTTAATTAGCGATAAAGGGGACATTTGGATAGATGACAATTAATTCTGGAGTGGACCGCAGAATATGACACAAGCGTTTCCACCTTGGCTGGACAAGTTGCTGGTGAGCTGACTGCAACCGTGCGATCGAGCGATCCCCGTATCATTAAACGCTTTTATAAATTCTATCCAAAGTTTGGACAAGACCAGTAACACCTGGCCTATCCTACACGAATCGATGATATTCTACTCTCCTCCCCTTCCTATCCGCGATTGTTTCCTCGGACTTCAGAGTGGGTCAACGGAGAATTCCGTTGGAAAAGTGACAATCATCACTTTAGAATATAAAAACGTTCACAGTCTCCATGTCTTTCCTGGTAAACCTTTCTTCTACCTGCTCTTCTAAACAGTTCCTAAAAGTAGGCCATGTTCTTCCAAACGCACGGATAAGGTCCTTCCATCAGCCTAACTTCGCTCTACGAGCGGGCGCACCCACACGATTGATTCTACATTCGTTGCTCACAGTGCGGGCCTTGGCAGCAGTGAGTTTCAAAAAGTAGGCCAGTGCTCTTCTTCACGACAAATAAGTTTTCGAGTAACAAATAAATATACGTAACGTCCAGAAGTTGAGGATGCCGCGCCCCAAAGCGATTTGCGTCCGGCGCCACGCGTGGCGAGCGGAAAATGGCGCTCTCCAGCGCAAAAATGCGCCGCTTTTGCTTGTTTTGGACGGAGCGGAATGTCCAGGGGCCGGACGCTACCAACGCTTATACCCGCAGGAATGCGGGGTATAGGAGGTAGACGTATCGACTATGAGGCATTCATGATAAATCCTACCCGCCACATCGTGTGTATATCAATGGGTAGAGAATACTCGACGATCGTCGTGGGTATATCCACGAGGATTCCACGCCCCATTGAAGAAAGCGCTCCAATGAGGTCAGCTGTTCTCGCGAGAGACTTAGTTCTATCTTAAGCCCTCCGCACACTTTTGCGGTCACGCGGCAGCCCTATCTTCAAGCATGGAGTAGAGACGCAGAGTCGCCGCGCGAGGAAAAACTAGCCTCGAGCGGCCTGCCGCTGATGTGCCGCCTACGCGGCAGAGGCCGCAGACGCGGTGCCGCCTACGCGGCAGACGCGGTGGCAGCGGCAGTAATCCTTCAAGGCATTGTTGCCGCATTGCCGCGTTGGTGATTGTACGAGCGGGAGGAGTGCCGCGTGAACTCTAGCACGCGGCAGTGGAAGCCGCGTACGCCGCTGTTTTGGCCTCTGCCGCGTACGCGGCTACCGCAAAAGTGTGCGGAGGGCTTTACCCTTGATTCCTTTCATGAATACGAATCGTAGCCGCTACCCACTGCGGGTAGTGGGTACGATTCCCTTGCGGTATCGCTACCTACACCCACTGGCTGATGAATACGGCCCCAGTAGTGTGTAAGATGGATTACCACGGGCGTGAAACATTAGATCTGGACGCGTTGAATTTAGTACATCGATTTCGCCTATGATTCAACACTTAATTAATTTTGTTGGCCAAATATTAAGGCTACACTTGGTTAAGTGGTATTTAATTCTGGAGTGGTCCGCAGAACAAAAGGGAAGCCCCCATGCTTCCTCTGTGTGTCCGATTATTTTCCGGAGCATCGATTTTCAAACGTTCGTTCGAGCATCAATCTATCAATGAAGATTTTCATAGCTCCTAAGTTTTTCACTGAACCTGGCGACAGGCCCATCATCTGCGGCTCGAGTGTGTTCTTCCCACCCCAACATATGTGATTCGTGGGACTCTAGAACGAAAACAGGAACACCATCAGGTTGTAAATCCATCTTAGGAATTTATCTAATTTATTGTGGCCTTAGGCCAGCGCTTCTTGGAGTGCGGTTCCTTCGCCGTAAAATATCCGAGTTGAATTAGAAAGGAAAGAAAGTAGAATTGATAACAAAACAGCCGAGAAATGGCTTCAGTTGCGGGGAATAAGGACCAAATGCGGCTCTATCCTAGACGGGGGACGGTTCGCTCCATTCACGGTGTTTTGCTTCTCCATTCCCTCCTTTGAGTTCGTCCAGGGGTCGGGTGCATCAATAATTAAACCCGTGGGTATGCGGGGTATAAGGGGTAGAGATAAGACAAGAGTCAGGAAGAGATAAGGCAAGAGTCGGAGATGCAGGCTTCATCGTAGGTATCTCTACGCCCATACCCACGGGTTAGTCGCTGATGAATTCGACCTCAGGGCTTCACCTAGTGACAAATGATGTGGTGGTACTCATGCGAACTGAAAGAATGGGGTGCTTTGTCGCGGGGTACTGAATGCAATCGTCACCTTAGCGCTGCCCCTTCCCGACTGGGATAGACCCCAAAATCCTCCAATAGTCGGAGATGCAGGCTTCATCGTAGGTATCTCTACCCCCATACCCACGGTTTTGCTAGTCAGGAAACTCATGTCACAATAATGAAGCGTATCTCCTTCCCACTCCTAGATAAATGCATTGATTACATACTCCTACACAAGGTAATGCGTGCTGAGCCAAATAACAGGTCAGTTATGTAAATCGAATAGATCGCTGTCATTGTGTCAATTGAATTGTCGGCTCGTTCCATTCACGGCGACTCCTTATGAAGAAGAACCAATTTCAGTACTGCATAAATAAAACCTCAAAATATCCGAAGTGTGCACTTAAAAAACTAACCACATTCTGCTGGTCTGTGACCGGCCGGCCTTCTGGAAACGGAATGAAAGTCCGCGTTGCCGGACCTTCGTTCTCCGCTAGTCAGCTGCTTACAACACTGGACGGACTGCATGACGAAGAGTGGCTGAAAAAGTGTTCCTAACGTTGTAAAGCACAATAGACCTAGCATACGATCCTATAAGTTCAGCAGCTTCATTGAGTCTGTTGAGATAAGAACTCACATCAAGTACGGCTCATCTGTTCTGCCTTCTTCAAAAATGTCACCGAACAGCTGAACAGATAGCGGGTTCAGCTGGTACGGAAGCGCAAATGTGTGGCGCATTCGTAGATGATCCACCACTTCCATAGAGATCAGCTGAAACAGCGAGACTGTGCAATGGTAAAATAATGAGAGAAAGAATGCAGAAAAGCTGTTCAGAGAAGAAAAGATATTGTGAACCACGAATTTTTGCAAGCGCATGCTAAATGCTCTACAACATTCCAATAGTTTATTCTAAAGGGCAAACATTAGAAATCGTTAAGGAATTGCGGTAGTTTTAAAGTACATCTCAATTTACGTAAGAATTTCAGGACAGAATTTTGCTTCACAGCCCAATAGTCTCGAGACCTACGTAGAGCTGTGGTAGAAGCAGTAGGATCCTCGCTAGACGTCCAGCAGCTTTGCTCGGTTCGCAGACATCAGCACAGTGCTGATAGAGAGCAGTATGAACTCGATCTCGCAGAGCACTCACGGCTGACTCTCCAAGTGGCGACAAACCACGAGCATCTGTAAGAAAGGACTGTAATATCTGCATCACAATGGGTCAGGAGAGCACCTCCAGCTATAGGGCTGGAATCAGACCACTGTTCCTTGAGGTGCGACGGGGTGGGATGGGAAACGTATTCAGTTCCAGCCATAGTCATATCTCCGTTCGGTAGTATTTTAATTGAATAGTGAATTCCGCCAACATCCATACCTCTGCTTGCAGTGCAAACAGTTCAAAAAAAGACGTTTTAGGAAATATTTCTGTCACTCGACTTACTGAACTAAAACGCCGAACAATGTTCTGACTCAATACATTAGGCTAGCTAATTTTAATCATGAACTTGAAGCGCATCTCAAACAAAGCGATGGAACAAAACAACGAAACAATTTTTCAACGATGTTTTGTTGCGATCAAAACTCCTAGCGTCAGGCGGAACTCGAACCGGCACCTCCCTCTGACCGGGCGAGAATGCTGAACGCCATTACACCACCGGCGCTGTTTGATCGAATGCAACATCCACACCTCGTGAGACCCATGGGTCATCGTTGTAACAGCTTACATCCTCGATACCAGCCAACTGAGGCTTAAAGAAACTGAATTGAAACAAGGTTTCTTTTCTCGAAATCCCTGATAGCTATTCAGTGCAAGCGAATCATTTTCAACATCTTGGAAGCTATGGGGAGTTAGGCCGGTAGCAAAATGAAGTATTCTAACAATGCTTGAACACATTTGTTTAAGCCTGTAGCGGCTTATATAGAGGCTATATTTTGTTAAAGGATGTTTTGTTACGATCAAAACTCTTGCGCCAGGCGACACTCGAACCCGCATCTTCTGCTTTCCGGGCAGCGATGTTCGTGTAAGGCGAACATCGCTGCCCGGAAAGCAGAAGATGCGGGTTCGAGTCCCGCCTGGCGAAGTAATTCTAATTAATGTAATTCTCTTACAAATAACCTTTAATTATACGAGACTGTGCACAACTTTTTAAATAAATCAATAGTGTGCTCGCTTCGGCTGAATGAGAATTTATATTTTTTTTAAATCGTGGCCTCTGTCAAAGCAAAACGGCACTCAAAAAGTTTTACATTCATTTTTGGCCCGCGTTCATAGAACTTGTGATGAATCCTGCTGCACAGTTTCTCAATTCTTTGTCGATGACGTTCATCAACAGGTCAAAAACTTTCTTAAGCACAAAAAGGAAATTTGTGGAATTAAAATACTTTTTTCAGTGAGTCAACTGCTAGTTTCTTTGAGAAACAGAACACGTTTCGCGCTACTCATGGATGAAATCTTTTCTAACAAATCTTCAAAAAGAACGCTTGTCCTGTAATATCTTATGATCAAGTAATTTTGCATCTCTTTTTGTACAATAATTGCTCTTCACTTTTGCTGGTCTTTGAAGAGCCAACTTTTGCAGTGTTTTTTTTTGTGTTCAACTTATTTCGTATTACTATTACTACTTTTGGCTCACCTAGTGGACACCTAGCCGCAGCTCTCAGTAAAATATCTTTGGAATACAATTCCATATCTTGATAGCCGAAGATACTGGTACGCTCTAAGAACAAGGACAATTCAAGTCTCCTGGATTCAAAGGAAAAGAAGGAACTCCTTTCAGATCAGCCTTTTATTCCGTGAAACACGCAAAGGTGTGACAATGCCTTTCCCATGTGCTCAACGAAGACATCAGGAAGGCTCTTTTTAAATTCTCTAACCTCGTTACAGATGAAAGTACCGGATAAATGCTAGCAAACCAAGGGCAGGCGCGTGCGCAACGCAGCATCTACCTATCCGAGAAATTCTGTTCAGAGTATTCTCCAAGTTCTCTCTTCGTGAAACCTCGGCATTATTTAGATGTTTCGATTACTTCTGTGCCGAACGAGGTTGTTAGGTGGACCAGTATTTATTGAGCGGCCTAACGTTTCGACCCGTTCGTCGTCTTCGGAGGCCTAAAAGTGGCTTGAGGATTCGGATGTTGCTATCTATCCGACCAAACGCCTCATCGACTCTAGCCTTTCGGATATCGTCTTGAGGCATAGCAAGAAATCCCGAACCATGAACGATAAACTCACCCGCTGATCCACCGCTTGTGCGGAGCGACGCCGCTGCCGCAGTTAGTCGACAGATGGTGACTGAGACTCACTATACTGTTCATTCTACACTATGTATACTGTGTATACCAGTGTCATTCTTAACCACATCCTTGTCACCACCGTCGCTCTATAACTCACAATGCGAAATAAACGGCAGAAAGTCATCGGTGACCGAAGGACACTCATTTCAATTGTTCATTCGTGGATTTCGTGAAAGAATCCAGAACGCCTCCAGCGCTTTTCTAGACGAAATATCTGTCTCGATGGTCAAAATCGTGCACTTCACATCAAAGTCGTTTCCGCCATGTTCCTCCACTTTATGCTTGCCCAGAGGATTCGTTAAGATACCCCGCCTCTTGCACGCTAGATGTTCATTAACACGAATAGCAAGTACCCTTCCGGTTTCCCCAATGTATGTCTGGCTGCATGTTCGGCATTCAAGCTCATAGATAACGCCAACTTTGGCGCAATCCCCTACTTTCCCGTAAGGACATACAACACAGTTCTCCGACGCTCTCCCTTTCGTAAAGCCTATTTCGAACCAGCTGGCGTCTGATGCTGTCGTTTGGAATGTTAACTAAGACAACATCATCCTCCAACTGGGCCCGTCTCATGCTTCGTTGTAGAGCGGAAGTGACGTTATCGGAAATGAAAGGGACACACAAGGGTACTTTATCTCGGCGTGGTACAGCTCGCTGATCAGAGTGAGATCCCCTGTGGTGATGTGGTACCGTGTATCCATTCTGCGCAGCTATTTGACATGCTAGTTGCACAGATTCACGTCGTTCTTCAGCACCAGTGCATACATCGTTCGCAGTTCTGAACATATTCTTCACCACCGCGCGTTTGACTGCGTTAGAATGCGCAGATGATGCATGGACCAAGATGTTCTTAGAACTTTCTTTGCGGTACCACTTCACTCGGATCATGCCACCGGATAATTTAACCTGTACATTCAGATAGGGGAGCCAACCATTTTTCGGGGTTTCTCTCGTCATCTTGATCTACTGCGACTGATGATTTAGAAGATTGAAACACTCATCCATTTCGGATTGTGTTGAAGTTATAATGAAACAATCATCAATATACCTGCAATACATCAGTGGAAGACGATCTAGAACCGGCTGCTCTATTTTGCTCATAAAGCATACCGCAAGCACAGGAGCCAATCGCTGGCCCGTGGCAAGGCCTCTGGTTTGTGAATAATATCTACCTGACCATTTGAAAATATTACAATTCAAGCATTCCTTGACCAGAGTCATGATGCATTCCTTACTGAGTCCAAAAGTGTTGATATTATCATGATACCGGTCAAGCATTTCTGATAAGGCTTGCAAGGCATCATTATTTTGGACGTTGGTGTAAAGTGCGGTTACATCAAATGACTCCACAATACAACCTTCATCAAAACGTCTATTGTGGAGCTGTCCAAGAAATGCTCTCGTATTAGTCAGGTGAGCAGGAACCATTACCAGCAACTGGCTGACGATTCTATTTAGAAACCAAGATATTCTGTCAGTTGGTCCCCCTACACAACTAATTATAGGCCTTATTTTAAATCTATCCGGTGACATTGACAGCGTATCATCTGGCGCAAGTTTATGGGTCTTGATAAGGCTGTAGAACACTGGACAAGCTGCATTGTCCAGCTTGAGCCTGCTGAGCAATTTTGGGTCAATTCCAGCAGATCTGCCTACGGTCATCCAAACGTGATTAAGGCGTCTGCATTGCGACGAAAACTCAGCAGCGCTAGCGAGACGGTAAACTGAGGAATCCTGCAGATGGAGCTCTGTTATGCCTCTGTCCAGTGACTGCGGCATAATCACAAACTCCCCACCTTTGTTGCTTACAGAAATACGAATTGTACCATTTGATCTTAATTCGCGTAGTTCTCGGAACCCCTTCCATTGGTCGTATGTCAAGTTATTGTTATTGAGCCGCTAGTGATTTCTAAGAACGGCCAATATATCAGATGTTAGAATTCTTAACTTGACATCAACTTCTGGAACAGGAGCTGGTTCTTTGTAGAACATTTGCGGAAATGGTACTGATGAGGGTATTCTCTGATTCGTAGTGGTCTGCGGACTATGTCCACGTCTGTATTTAGCTCGCAAGGCATCCCTTAGCCTATGTAAACCCCTACAACTTTGCGGAATGTTAGTCCATTGATGCTTCGTGCTGGCGAAAATGACGGACCGAGACTCGGGAAATTCATGGCGCTGGATGAAATGTTAGCGTCTCCGAGAACAGTAACTCTGGCCTGCCGCGTATGATCTTCAGCTTGAGTTTCATTAAAGCGGTGGTCTGTAGGCAAATTGCGTTCAAGAACTCCAGAATTTCTATGGCTAGGACCCAAAAGTCTATCGTACTTAGCACAAAGAGAAGACTTGGCCCTAGATCGAATAGAATCACAAATCAGCCTTGACCCACCCTCAATCCTCCTCCAAGTCTGTTCGGGCAGAAGACGCCGGCACGCGCTCTCTTTTGAAATACATTTCAATAACGACGTATGCAGCATGCGTCTCTTCTCCTTGATCGCAATCTTCAACATCGATCTGTAGACGTTCCTTATCATCGGGTGATCCTCGGGGAGACTGCATGCCGCTCCTATCTTCTTATTCGTTATGAAATGCGGCAGGACGTCGGTTGTTCGGCACCGCAGGAGGAATTTCACGGACTGGCGGGTGAGTACCACTTTTTGGCGAAGCGACAGTGCTTCGCGGACCAGAGAGAAGAACTGTGGCGGTAAGTCTCGTAGTATTCTCCAAGTTCTCTCTTCGTAAAACGTTAGGCCGCTCAATAAATACTGGTCCACCTAACAACCTCGTTCGGCACAGAAGTAATCGAAACATCTGTCAGAGTATTTATGCTAGTCGGAGTCAACAAAGGACCCTGAGCGGGTTTGTGATCGTATTGCAATCACAGATCTCATCAAGGGAAGGAACTTCGAGGTGTAGCGCACTAACTCTAACTTACCCTGGTTAAAATCCACCTTCGCGACTACGCCTTCACAAGCCCGTGCCAAAAATGAAAATTCTCCGGAGGGACAACTATAATGTGGTAGAGTTCTATACCTCTATATTCTTTGAATTAGCGGGCAGTAGATCGAGCTTAAAAGAAGGAGTGGAGAGACAAAACGCCATATGTCTCTCTCCGTGGACTGAGTTCAGGGGCCGGATTCATCAACGACTAACCCGTGGGTGAAGGGGATAGGGATACCCACGATGGAGCTTGCGTCTCTGACTCTTGCCTTATCTCTATTTGACTCTTATCTTATCAATCTTATCAATACCTCTTATACCCCGCATACCCACGGATTTAAATGTTGATGAATCCGGCCCCTGAATTACCCCAGGTCTACAAGGAACCAGTGTGGTGAGCAAAAGAATGCAGCGAAGCAGCTTGGCATGTAGTTTCGAATTTCGTGCAATTTGGGACAGATTTGCAAGGACCTCAGAATTCCCAGAACCACTTAACTCTCGCCCTCCAACCGTGTTTGTATTATGTGACGCATCCAGTCACATTTAAAGCCTTCATTATATTCCATAACTGAGCTGAGCAACTGGTGCCTGATGCGCTCCAACGCTATATTGCGAAGCGAGCAGTCATAGAGTACGGCTTGCTGGCCACAGGAAGCCACGCTTCGTCCAACTGATCAGGCCATACCGTTCTCCCATCACTACTTTGGGACCACTCGAGGCCGCAGAATTCGCCAGATTTCGGAAGATCAATATGGATGCTCTACTGCCCTGATGCGATGGCTGACCCACCACATAGTCAACCGATCATCGTCATTTCAATTGAGTGCGAGCAGCCTTGCTACCACCACAGTAAAGACCCGGGAACTAACCACTGTAGAGAATGGAACGCCTCACCATCGCTGTATAAGTTTGGCGACTGTGTTCATACAATACTACTGGTCTGACACTTGTCCAAATTCCTTTGCATTGTCTACATCTCAATTTCGGAGCCGATAAGACCTCGATTTCTTTAGATTCAGCCACCCCCGCTATCTCCGAACTCCGCGCTCCTTTGTGTTATGGATAGCCTTCACTTCGTTTTCGCATCGTCTCGCTACCACAAACAGAACAGACAAATGCCATAAAACGTGAAGCGACTCCCTGCACGCCTTGGTGGTTTTTCTGTGCCTCGTTTCACTGTACGCGTGGTTTTATCGCGTCGTAAAGGCATTCTGAGGCGATTTTTTGGCGGCGACGTTTGGCGCATGTCCATTGTAAACACGACGGAATGCGATAGAATCCGCGACGAATAACTTCCGAGAGAAAAGCGCAGCAGCTGAACAGAAGTGAAGAAGAAATGCCGTCGAAGTGGCGCACCATTCTCACCCATTTCTTTTTCTTTTCAATTACACTTGCAAAGCAGCGGAGAGAGAGATCGTTTCTACCGTACAAACACGTGAGAAAAACAAGAGCCAACCTTCTTGCCTATGCATGATACACTACCACGAATGCTCTCAAGACTTTTCCCGTTCCAGCTTATTTTAAGAGACAACGGTCGTTTTCCCATTCATTGACATAATCGCTATTGATGTTCATACATAGCTTTAGTCCGAACCAAAGCAGCTGTCAAGCCGGAGATGCCGAAGGTTGCGGTATCCATAGGGTACGCAGTCTGATGCAGGTCCTGCGGTTGAGCACCCAAGCGCCAAGCAAGGCAGCGTTTCAACGCCATTACAGTAGAAAACCCTACCACTAATTCAGCTAATCAAACTTCTTCTTTATTATTCTTGAACTAGAAGGCCTCGTTAAGGCCTAGCCACAGTGGGCACAGTGGGAAACACTATCTAGTGGGCACTAGCATTTCCTCTACCTGTCTTCGAAATGCATAGCTATATCTCAGGAACCACATATATTGGGACGCTACAAGAATGTGGATAATTCTGATTTGCTAGATCTAGTCAAGCAGAAATCTGACCCGAAACTTCTAGGAATGGAATTCAGGATAAAGGATAAAGGAGGGCGTTAATCAACTGCTTTTGGGATGCACAGCTCATTCTATTCATACAGGATCTTGTGAGGCGATTTGAATGCATATTTGGCCCATGCAATTACTTGCGGTGTTCAGCCGATGGACAAGCCAGTGGTTCATTCCTCTCACAGAACTCTGGTACCAATTTACCGACACCGGAGGGATGGAAGGCTTGGTTTTCCTCGGCCGGAAATCCGACCCTGAACCTGAAATTGGGTGCATGCGATAGTCGGCGTTTCTTCCGACTGCGCTACCACGCGCCCGAAATAGAATTGAGGTGCTGAAGCTGCACGGTCAATCTCGCTTATCTCGCATCCCTTAAAAGCCGTAAGATATTGTCAAGAATTTCCCTCGACAAGATCGTCAGGAAGGTACGGTTTCCAGTTCCTCACCTCGTTATGGATAAAACTGCCAATGAGCATAGCAACCGTTTAAAAAAATCAAGTCATAGTTCATTTGGGCGTGTGGTAGCTCTGTCGGAGGAGGCGCCGGCTGATGTACACCACGACTCGAGGTTCCTGGTCCGGACATCCAGCCCAAGTCAACTTCATAAGTTTTCCTTTCCTCTGGGGTCGGCAGTTTGGTACCAGACCGTTCTGGGAAGGACGGAGTACTGACGTGTTCATCGACTGGCCACCGTAAGTCATTCTACAATACGCATTCAAATTGCCTTCACGACTTCCAAAAGTAGTCAATATCGTCATCCTCTATCTCTTGTTCTTACTTCATTTACCAGTTTACCAATGAGCACAATTTCACAAACTTGCTAGTTTAACACGAAGAGAGTACGGTCTCACCAATGTTGAGGACGACGAGCGCTTTCACCAGCACCAGCTCCTTCGGTGACAACTGCAGCGGTTTCAGATGGCGTTCTGTCCACGTGAGCAGCGCGTGAATCGCGTTCGGTGTCAGAAAGCTGGAACGGAATCACGCTGATGGGGGCGACACTCTCGGCCAGGAGATAGCGGAAGATAGCGCACCAATTCGACGGCGGCTGCACGTCCGGTAGCAGATGTGTGTTGTTGGGCAGGGGCAGGACGTGTCGCGCGGCTCCGGCCGCACTCATTGTGCGAGCAGCCGAAGCGGCGACGACACTAGACCGTACGCCGAGCTCCAGAAGAGTCAACGGCACACAGCACGCTCGCAACAGACAGATCTGAAATGCAATGCATCGTGATGGGAAGTGTAGCGAACACTGGAAGGGAGCGCCTGAAACGGTCACGAGTTCAGCACGATCCAAGCACAGTCCGAATTGCCGGAGGTACCGACCTTGTCGCTGCTGCTGATGGCGTCTTCCATATCCGCCACCTGCCTGGTCCAGTCAATCGCCCATGTCAGTAAGCGACGTTCACTCTCGGCGCATGCGACTTCATCAGCCGGTGCACATGCGCGAAAGCTCATCTGGAATCGACGGTTTCATTGTTGGTACGATGCTAGCGTTGGGCAAATCCGACCTCCTATTAAGAAGGCTTTAGATCTCTACTTGAAGATACATAAGAATAGTGCGGAGCGAATAGAGTCTCGCCTGTTTTGACTCATTATTTTGCCTTAGAGCGATGAGTTTTTGAAATCTCAGAGCATTTCAAAAATGTTGAACGGTGGTCAGAACTCGTTGTCTTGCATTGTATCACAAGCCGTTGCCTTAAGGGCAATGGATATGCATGTAGTTCAATCCATACAAGACATTCTCATCTCAAACTTGTTCAGATACTCTTCGTCCTATTCAATGTGCTCATCTCGAAATCGTTGCTAGCGCTTCTTGATGAGTTCCATTCCAAGCGATTTCGAAAGAAACATGATAAGCCTGCTATGGACTGAAACGACACGCCGGTAGCCAAACCAGGGTTTTGCGTTTTTCACCAAGCAAGCCTTGTACAAGGTCAGTGACTTTCTGAAAACGAGTAGCTGTTGAAAAGCCCAGGTCTACTGCTTGGTCCTCTGACTTATTGAGCGACGTAGTTGGGGGAGGCCCCTGCTGACGCATGCATCTCACACCGAGGTTCTAGCTTGGAATTGCTCCACGGCCAACCAAGCCCTTCACTTTCCTGAGAACACAGAATTGGCATCGAATGTGACAGGGAAAGATAAAACGCTGACACGATCATCAGCTGGACATCACTAGTCATTGTATATATCAAATACACATTGAAATTCCTACGATAGCCGTAATGTGCCTGGCGCAATCCAAACAGGAAAGAATTAATGCCGTTCTAACCCTATCAACGTTTAGTCTATACCTTTCTAACTTTCTGCTACAAAAGCCAAAGAATGACAACTCTTCTAAAAAAATACCATAGGATGCTGAAACCTATCCTCTTTTGGAAGCCCAACGCATAAGGTGGATACAAAATAAATTGATATTGTCAGGTCTTGGAAAAGTGCTACCTAGTAATAGGAAATACCTCGATCACAGAAATGCAAACGTTTTCTTTCATTTAGAAGGGAATGAGGCGCAAGGAGGGGGTGCACCTTTATTTTGCTTCAGAGAATTTGCACAGAGGCTTTTGAAGTGGGAACGTTAAACGCAGAGTACGGCCTCCTGTGCCTACGGAAAATAAAAGTAAAAATAATAGTTGGACAGTAAATGGAAAAGAAGCAGGGTGAACTTCCTCCTCCCCCCCCAATACAGAGTTTCACCGGAGATGCGAACAATTTCTGAAAGTGGAGGAAGCAGTAGGTGTTTTCCGCTACTTCCTTGGATATGTTGCGTGGTTACCTTTTGTGTGCGCCGCTTCATGGGCCTCTCTATCATTGCCTTCTAAGAATACCTCATGAGCGACGTCAAAATATGCATTGTGCATATAAATCTGCATATTGCGATGAAGGGTTTTACTTTTCCCAGTATCTTTTGTAAGCTTCGCTCTCATATGTAGAGGAGTCTCAATCGCGATACAGTAATTCAACCATAAACCAAACCAAATACAACCATACTCAACCATGTATTGTAAACATAATCTGACGACATTATCAGGATACGTTTTTACAGAACAGCACTGTTAGTGTAACATGATCCAGTTGTAGATGCAGTCTAAACTAAGAATGGGAACGATGTCACTTAGATTCACATAAGTAACACCTAAGCAATCCTTCCGCTCAGGTGAAACAAAGTGCTCGAAAAGAATCTCCAAGGAGCCCTTTCGTTTTCTATTTTATATTAATCCTATTTTATTTCATTCGCCGAACCCATTATCAATAATCTTATGTACTGAGATCTATTTCGATATCTCATGTCGCGACCCATTTGCCTGAGAACTCGCTGCAAAACAGATAACTCAGAAGTAATCTACCTCTGTTCGATCACCGTCGAGTATTTCCGGCTCATCAATCACCATCGCCAGCGAGACGTACGATCGTATCGGCGGCAGTTTGCCATTGCCGTCGCTGGCCGTACGTTCGATGAGCATCAGCGACGACGTTAGGAGACGGTGATCCATGCGCTGGCGCTTGTTGGCCGGCTGTAAGTCATAGCATTACTGCGACAAGTAGGAAAAGTGAAATATCTGGTTTACAAGACTGGCTAAATCCACATATTCAAATTATCTCGCCCAACCGCTTCATATACTGGAAAACTAGAACCTATCCCAGGAGGGGAAGCAACGCTAGAACAGTAAAACAAATGTAAACAGTGTGGCATCTCCTGGCTAGGAAATCGGAAAGAAATATTCTCTTGTAGGGCACTATTTGTAATGTAGTTTGCTTTCAGTTCTATCACCGTTGTGAAAGGGCCAAGAGTGGAATGCCCCCTCCCTAGGATAGATTCGAAAACTACATACCATAGCGCGTAATGCAGGGGACCTGGAGAAGGAGAGTATCATTAGAGAAATGGAACGACAGCCTTATTTCCTAGCAGAGAAGACTTTAAAATCCACGTTTCCCAAAAATTTCTGATTTTTGCCTCTAACACTGCCGAACAACCGTTTCATTTAGCGCTGTGGTAAAAGCCTGAGTAGGATAATCTTAGGAACTTTGATGGGTACCACTGTGAAATTTTGGATAGCGCAGACGGTGTAAACGAACAGCGTATTGCCCAAAAAGCACAGCTCACGAGCTCGAGTTCTGTCTGGCGCTAGAGTTAGAACTAGCTCGCAACAAAAGCATATGACGTCTATATCTAGATGGAATGACGTCTTCATCTCAGGTTAGACCAGCGTTTGATGAAATGAGGAGACTCGTGCACTCTACTAGACTCAAAAAGTTGCCAGAAAGATGCCACGGAAGATAGGCAGGCATAAGAGAAGCCTTTTTAGAGAGCTTGCTCTATCATATCCTACTATTCTGGGCCTACAGAAGAAAAAGAAGAACAACTGCAAGTAAACTGCATTGTTGGGGATTACGTAGCATATGGTATAGATCTGATAATAGAAGATCAAAGACATATGTAGAGATGAATCACACGGCACTAAATGCAGGGCGTCTCAAAAAATGTATACAATGTTTGAAAGGTGATAACTTGCTCATAGTAAAGGTGCTGATAAAGTTAAGAATTCAATGTGCAACCATACGAAAAAAGAAATTTTCTGACATATGTGAGGTGTGGATTGCGCCTTGCACTCAACTGAAAATTTGCATTTTACGCTCGATTCATTGTGTTTCGCTTCAATACTTGTTATAATTTCTTCACAAAGTGGTCGCGTCGATTGATTTGTGCTTCTTTTAAAGTATAAAACACACACAAAAGTACAAGGGTAATGTACAAAACACGCTGTACACACTATAGCGTACGCCATGATCCCTTGCATTTCCAACTCGATTGATTGTGCAGGGGCTGAGTACCTGTTACAATCTTGTCACTAGTTATCCAAATTATCCTGTACTGTTCTTCTTTTAAGTCTAGAAGTTGAAAATCACGTGAAAAAACGCGCTATGGGAGTTTATTGAATTCACAATTTAAATGTGACCAGGAGCCCTATTTTCCAAGACGGATTCTGTGGAGTGATGAAGCGACATTCAAGTTCAATGGAGAAATTAATCGCATAACTGCAACTACTGGGCGACGGAAAATGTTAAAAGAAGCACAGCCCAGGTTGTTCTCGCCAAGTGGTAACAACATTGTAACAAGCGTTCAGCCCATACACAATCAATCGAGTCGGAAATGCAAAGTTGCAGTAGCGGGAGCACGGAGCAATCCTGACTATTTTCACGCCACAGAAATCTAGTTACACTGTGCTTTCATATGAGTCTCAAACTTCACCTGAAGCTTCATTAGCAGCAATGTTAGGACCTTTCAAACACTACCTACATTTTTAAGGTAACCCTGCATTTTTCGCAAGGCGCAGTGTAATTTTAAGTTTTAAACCCTAAATAAAGCAAGAATCAATCGATACGACCACTTTTTGGAAAAATTATGAAAAGCATTCAAACGAAGCACAATCAATCAGGTGTAAAATTCAAAATTTAAGACGAATCCATACCGATTATATGGTACAAATCTCTATTTTCGAAAGCTTTCATATAAGCCCTTAACTTCTTCAGTACCTTTATTGTGATCAAAGTTATCACCTTTCAAACGGTGTTTACATTTTTTGAGACATCATTGGATGTAGAGCATAGGGGCCTTGAGGATCTAGGTATTGTCAGCCGGTTAGAAAGCAGAACAAACTAAATATAACCATTTTTACCAATCGCATCCACACAAGTAATCATTTAGTAGAACAACACTTATTCATGAAGTCTTGCTTAGAAAGATATAGAATAACTCCCTTTTGGTATCAGGGAAGAAACTTCTTCAGCGAACACTACGAGTTCCGCCAGACAGGCTCATGCGCACTCCACACTTCAAAGTTTGAATATATCACCATCCTGTTTTTACAGCCGTGAGAAGAGTAGTCTCCCAAACTTTACAAAGCTCATTCTAATTAAGAACAAGTCAATCGGGTATATAGCTAATAGCTTCCTCAGGAATAGAAATTCAAATTACACTTCGTTATGATGAGCACACCAACCGTTTCGATGTTCTCCTGGTTCTCGTCGAACTCATCGCTGTCGACGTCACTGCGCTTCCGTTTCAGCGCCTTCTCGTTCTTCTTGTCCATGCGAACGGCTGAAAGAAATCGCGGACGATTTGATGGCCGGCACTTCTTCCACCAAAGCTCCCCTACTACAGTAATCTCGTTTGTTTTAGTGAAAACAACGGCACGGCCGACTCTTTCATTGGTCCGCTCCAAGCGAATCGATCGGAACACGACCACCTGATGTTTGGTGTCGCCGAATTCGTCCCAAATGTCCGTTTTATCACTGATACCACCGCCACCCCGGCGAATAATATTTTTGGACGCCGTGTCAGGCGACCGTACTGCGCCACCGCCATTAATCCACAGTAACCTCTGGTGCATCAAGGTCGTTGGGATGACAAGTACCTAGTTTTCCCAATGCTACTCGATCGCCGCCCGTTTGTTTTTGCATCACCTCTGCATTGAAATGCGTGAAATTCGTAGCGCGGAAGTTTGGGACGCGAGCAAAGACAATAGAATTGGCGGTCGGCGCTAAAAGGAGCAGGGAGATACGGTTCGTAAATGACAGTAAAATTTGAGTGAGACAGACGGAAAGCACTGCATTCTTTTTCGGAAAGCACATCAGCCGCTAAAAGCTCTCTATGCTGCCAAGATGTAAAGCCCTGAATTTATCATATTATCCGGCTGCTGTCATCTACTGTGAGAACCAATTACGCATCCACGACGACTGCATTGTATCAGAACCCCTAGGAAAGTGGCTAACGTCGAAATCAATCATACTGCATGTCATAAGCTTTTTGGACTTTTGGCGTTGAAGTGGACTGAGCTTATGCTTTGTGGGTGGGGGGGGGGGAGGTTGACAGAGAATTTTGCGATCTTCTCTTAATGATTTCAACAAAAAAAAATGGATGCCCGCTTGGAGTAGACGTTAAGTTGATCTCGCTAAGAATTTCGAGAGTGGCATAGGAGTTGATCAGGAAATATCTGCTGTCTGGTATATGACTGTATCTAGGCGCATATCTAAAAAGCAAGGTCTACCCTGATTTTTCTCGACAAAATTTGAGGAAGTTATCCAGAAATTTGCGAAATAAAAACGCTAATCTCGGTAAAAACTTAATTATTATAATATAAGTGAGCACGTTTCACAAGCGAAGCGAAGGTGGTATAGTTGCCAGAATCGATCCTCACTCCCATGCTTTCCCATTCTAGATCGCACATGACGTTTTCGAGGTGGCTTTAGAGAGCTTCGGGGTATGAGATCCCCTCGCCGAACCCATCCTTTTACGATGACGACGACACCGCCGTAGAATGGTAAGACCTTGGTGGAAAATCGACTGTACAGTTCTTGAAGTACTCTGCTGTACTGAGCAGCCCGGGAGGGAAATCCGAACCAGGAACGTGGTATCGGGTACACTCGGCGCCACCTCCGACTGCTCTACACGCGCCTGGAATTCCAATATGTATACTAATGTGGTTGGAATTGATTCATTCTTGCTTTCAAAGAGGACAAGCCGTTTTTGCAGGAGTGGGCAGGAGTTGTCAACCACGGTCAACCAATTGGTAGGATCTTGAAACTGGTTGGAATCTATGCTATTGCATTCTCTTAGATCTCTGAAATTTAAGAGAAATTCCCCTATCTCCCTGAATATGAGGAGAGTTAACGCTATCTCCTATGCACATACATATATCGTCGACTTATGCTTATCTGCTAAATTTTTCTGGATATCATGAAAGAAAAGATCCAGTAAAGCTTAAATTAAATATAGTAGAAGGAAGTAACAAGAATAAAACCCAGTCTGAATACAGAGCCAGCCCCTTTTGTATTTGTAAAAATTAGCTCACCTTCCAGCTTCATTCCAGACTTCAGGCATCTGTTGAAACGACAATAGCGACAAGCGTTTCGTCCAGCTGCAAACTAAAGCATTAGATTGGAGCCTGTGCCTCCGGTGACAGAAGCCATCACTTTAAACTTAATACTTATCACATAAATGGAGTTCAAATATCCGCCAAATATGGCGTAGAAAAGAACAAGGAGAACACACAACACTACATATGTGTCATTTATTTATGTATTTATTTATTTGCTTAAATACACTCGAGGGTGCACTAAAACGTCTATGAAAACATTAAACAAACAGAGTAGCCATTAAAAGCAACAGTAAAATAAACATTCAATAACATTAAAATTAGAAGCCTTACTACTTTATTAATTACCATCTGACTACACTGATTTACGATGCATTCCGAAAGAACCCTGGATCGCCTTCTCTTTATATCAACCAATCTAGCGTTTTCTCTTAGTTAATTTTGTGCACTCAAACGAAATGCATATATAAAGCTAAACAAATAGATACACGATGTCGTCAAAGTTTCAGGCAGAATCAAAAAGATATCAACTGTTTATCAGCTTCTTGAATTTGTTGAAAAAGATTTTCTGAAGAAAAGTGGAAAAACGTACCACTTATCTCCTTTTATTTGATATTTACTTTCAGTTTTCTTTATGGAGTCGTAATTGTGGCCTACGTGAAGGGGATTGGGCGCATCAGACCAATCGGGCCACATCGAACTGGTGCACAACCAGACGGAGCCAGAATGGTCGGTGCTTTGATTGGTTGACGAGTGCTTCGTCGGTAGTTTGGTTGGTTCTGATTGGCTGCAGCGTCGCCAACACTATGTAAGCCACACTAAAGACTAGCACTGGCTGCGCTTGCTGTGTCTTCAATACTTCCTTCTTCCACCCTTTCTGTTTTGTGGTTTTGTATTGTTCCAATTTTAATTTTTCACTTATTTTCTCTCTCCACACGGGTCGAAAACACTGCAGTTTCAATATGACTGCTCAGCTAGAAGGTTTGGAAAAATCTGAAATATTTAGGATATCTACATAGATACGCTGGAGCTATGTGCAAGTATTAATGGAAGAAGCTTTTTTTTAAACGCACGCATGTCCTTCAGGTTCTACTCCACAAGTTTCTCGACAAGAACATTTTCTGAACCAACGGCCTTACAGCGGTTATGAAAGGGTAATAATTGTGTCATTGACCAGGTTAAAGCAACAACCAATCGGCTCCACAAATGCAGGATTGGAAGCTATGTAGATGTTATTCCGTTTAGTCCACAAGCATGTTGCATTCAATAGATTATTTTCTCAGGCTTTTTGTAAAAGTTTCAGAAAAGAAATCTCGAAGGGCTCAAGAAAATATCAGAGATGTTTTCCGACAATTTGGAATCTATTGTCACAAATAAAATTAAAGTTCCTCCGCTTGAATTTTATTGACGGACGAATGACAAATTTAATAGCTTCTGCCTTAGCTGAAAGTGTAATTCTGGCAGAAGTTATGATTAATTGAATTTGAAGCCAGAAACGTCGAAAACATTCGGTCCGAGAATAGTCGATTTTCCAAACGCAGCCCTATCCATTAGCATGACAGAATAAAAATTCCTCTACCCTACTCTTTCCAGCTGAGAACGACGTTAAATTCTCATTATAGATGCACGAAAAGCGTTAAATCACGAACGTGCCAACCCTAACACTCCGCTCCGTTTCAGCAGGTTTTCGTGAACGACGAAATAATGGAAAAAGTCACTAATACCGTAGCGTCTTCTTCACCACCTCGCATGACCGACACCGTAGCGTGGAGAGCGACAGAAATCGTGAACACTGTGCAAGCTCACGTTCCGATTTTTCTTCGAAGCACATCTCGAAATGGTAGATAGGACTGAGGGGTTATAGGGATGGGAATGGAACGAGAAGCACTGGAAATCAAAGTATTGGAAAGGAGTGTCATTGTAATGACTGCAAAAAGGTTGATTCAGCTCAAACCAGCCGAGCATCACATTACTTGTAGGAAAGGGGAACAAAAATTCCTCAGAAAAGCACCACTTACAACGGCCACCATGTGCGAACAGATGAAAGTGACTTTAGCACCAGATGCCTTCCGTCAATGAGGGGGAGAACGAGCCATATCTCCTCATCAGAGGTGCGCCTCTGAGAAAATTTCAAAGTCGCAAACTTTGCCGGTTTCATCAGGAAGAACAGATATGTGCGCAGTCTCTCAGATAAAAGTTACGAAGTAGCGCTTCATTGTACCATGCTCTAATGAATATCAGCATCACGCTATGGATGATGTTCCTACAGTGTAAGCTGTGCACAAATAAAATCACAGTAAAAGTAGCTTCTGACATGCTGCAGATGAGGCGTTGAACAAACGTCGGATATGTATTTTTATTTTTTCCATTTCCTTGCTTTGTATTCCAGTTTCCGGTTATTTTTAGCATTTTTTAACCGTCTTTAGTCCTCCGCCTTCTCAGGAAAAATCCCACACATTTCCTTATTTGAGAGCCCTGGACGTATTCTATTCTATTCTATTCGTATTCAGACATGACGAGTTATGGAGAAAGCCCTTTATCAAAAATATAAAAGATAAAAATAAAAAAATTAAAATACATATTTATCAAAGGACTGCTGCTCACACAAGAATCTAGTGCATATACAGTATATACACAAAGTAAGGCTACTCTTCGGCGAAACAAGCAAGCAGATGTTGTGGACAGGACATTTACTGCCTGTTCTAAAAAAAATCAAGTTGCAATCTGTGCTTCCCTTCTTCTCTATTAGAGTTTTTTTCATGAGTTTGTTTCTGAGCTTTCAGCTTGGTTAATAGTTCGCCTTATTACTGTCTTACTGTTCTAATGTTTGTGTTTGATCCTTGGTATTGAATGCACTATCAGGTACTGGTGGGTGCTTGAATAAATAAATAAACAAACAAAATTGTTTGCTATATACTGGGGTGGAACAACATCAGTGTTAACAAGCAAACGCTGACTCAGCTCCCGTTATTTCGGCTTATCGTAACCCGCACTGATGAATCAGTGGCTACGCGCTGTGCTTTAGTATGATCCAGACTAACCTGTTGAGATAGAGCAGCGCCCGTCGAATCGACAGGAGTACGACAGTCCACTCTTGACGGTTCTCCAGAAGAAACATTTGCACCCATGACATGCGGCGACTCCATAGTAGAGATGCGAGCAGGCCCGATCTCCACACACCACGCACTAAACGATCCGGACGTTTCTAACGGGGAATCTGAGCGAGAAGGGGCTGGAATCATCTCTGAGCTCCCGATGTTCTTCCAAGCGCTACTCGAGCGATTTCTGCCCATATCAGAGCCAGCCAGTAGCTCCTGGAAGCGACATCGAGAGCTCTGGAGGAATCCATCCGCGGCGGCGCATGCCTTCGCGCTCACCAGTGCTCCGACGGCAGCCTTGTCGCGACCGATCGGCGGCTCCGGCGGGTACGCGACATTAGCACGTTGTTTCGGATTTGGCTGAGCATCGGCGGACATTTTTAACGCGTTATTTCAACGGGGAAATTTCTATCGATCGAAGTGATGATAGCGGGGTTGGCAGACTCCACCTTAAATAGAACTCATGTCGAAACTCAGACGGAACACGCTTTTTGGTGCTAAGAGCGCGGGGATGAGCGAGTGCAGAACGTGTAGAGGATGAACTGCAGGTTCTGACCAATGAATTGTTGCATTTTTAAGATCTTCGCGTTGCAAATGCACACCAGTAGAAATTAAGACACCGTTTCCACGTCAGACTCCGACGTGGGAATATTGCACATGTGCTAGGAGAAAGAACATTAAGAAATGGAAGCTGTTTACTTATGTACTGACAAATATGAGTAAAAACTGCTGATAACGAGCTGGTCAAGCACAATCTATTCAGAAGCAATAAAAGATAATAATAAGGATCGGCTTTAGTCAATTCCCCTGCGGGATGCGCCAAGCATTGTACTCTTCCGGGATGTCGCGGAGGAATTTGAATGCTTACCCGGATTGTACCATGACATGCGAATAAACAAGTCACTGAGTCACTATTTCCAGTTAAATCTGGTGCCAATTCACTGTCCCCGGAGGGAGGGAAGGCTTGTTGGCCTGGGCGGAAAACTCGAACCGAGAAACTAATCCGAGGTGCGGACGACAGACGGCGCTTCAGTCTACTGCGCTACCACGCACTTAATATGCCGTTATAATCCTAATTTTGCCTTCTAATGGATCAGGCAATCTGCGTGTCTCCGTGAAACGAATCTTCTCATTGTTACGTGATGGAGCGCTAAGTTGCTCAGCGGCTGACCACAGCTAATCTTGTGCGACCACAGCTAATCTTGTGAGCGCGTATTTCGGCTTGGCAGGCAAGTGAGAGAAGGCCTCCGGAGTCCCGAGCTTCGCCGATGTTCGAAGATCAGAGACGCTGTTGCATGGGCCAAGTCGTCGGAAATTAGGTGGGCCACGTAATGCGCCCGGCAGACACACGCTGGACGAGAGCCGTTACCGACTGGATTCCGGGGGATGTCAAGAGAACACCAGGACGCGCACCAAAACGTTGGCCGGACATCTTTGTGAAAGCTCTAAATGACCGATATGACGCTCTTCTTGTTCCTCAAGCGAGGAGGATCCATTGGAGCACTATGGCACGCGACAAGGACGAATGGAGACGCTGCTGGCGCCCGCTCGATCAAGTCGATGATCAACGGGACGATAGGTGATACGGGTGATACAGGTGATTTCGGATCGGCAGTGACTTGGGGTGTTTCACTGCAGATCGTTGTTTCATTCTTAGCAGACAATTTTGTTAGCAGTTCACTTATGGCGAAGAAAGAGTGATAACGGCGATAAACGGCGGCCTCTCGCCTACTCCGCCACCTACGTTGAGTCCTACTAGTGCATCAACCTTACATGCAGCAGATTTCTCCACCATTTGGATTCTGTTTTTAACACCAAAACTAACTACGGCTTTCTCTGAATTGTCATAGCAGAGGATGTGACAGACGCCGGATGATACTCACCACCATTTACGCTGCCGAAGGCAGGTGGTGGTAGCACAGTGGGGTGAGACGCCGGCTGTCGCATGTAGCCGACTCGAGGTTCTTGGTTCGGATTTCCCCCTCCGGCCGGTCAAACCTTCTATCCTTCCGGGTCAGCGAATCGACAGCAGACTTGTTTGGGAAGGAGAGAACACTGACTTGCTCATCGGCTGGCACCGCGAGTCATTTTATAGGCAAATAATAATAAGTAAAAATTAAAGGACAGCGTTACTTAGTCCCTCTTGGGACCCGCATTTCACCTCCATGGGATGTAGTAGAGGTGACTTTGAATGCGTATTTTGTCATACAACGACTTGCGATGGCTAGACTAAGTCGGCGTTTTACCCTTCCCAGATAAATTTGGGACCAATTCAGCGCTCTCGGAGGGACGGAGGGCTTGGTTGGTCTGGAGGGAAACCCGAACCAAGAACCTGGAATCGGGTGCATGCGACAGCCGGCACCTCCAACTGCACTACACGTGCCCAGCATAGGAGGCATAGGAGGCATAGGAGTTGCTGGAGTCGCACATCGAAGAGCCATTCTTTCCCTTTCTTTAACTCCTCGATCCCAAACATGCAACTCGCAACTGGAGCCGCAAATGGGCTTGCCATAAGCCAAATACGTTTTCAAATCGCCTCATCAGAAAACAGAAAATAGAGGTAGAAGCAGAATGCGTGGCGCACCGCGAAAAGGCGCCTTTCCTAACTCTTGATTTTCATCATAGCACAGCGATACGCAAAAAATCGCCTTAACATGTACACGCCTCTATCTTGCACCCATTCCCAATCTCTCACGAAATAACGCCATCTTCATCAGATGAAGGTGTTCAGCAATGTATATTGAAAGTATATCGGTACATTTATAGTTTTCTTCGGAGTCTTAACTTCTGAAGAAAATTTTTAATGGCACATTTCATTTTTACAGTGCATCAACCACTTCAAAAGTCGTGAACGAAAAAAGCTTTAGCTTAAATGCACAGCCTATGAAGACCAAGGTTCGATAAGCTTCCTTGAAAGTTGCTTAGAAATTACCGTGCAAACGAGCGCTCGTACTCATTGATGTACTAGTTAACAATTAAAAAATGGGAGAGAAGGAATTGGGGCTGGCAGTTTTCGCGTATCTTCAGTCTGATTTCTTAGATAATATTAAAATAAAGTTCTTCTATTTGGAAAACAACATCAGTGTTTAACAATCGGGGGCACTTTCACCTTGGTGTTATAGAGTGCTCGAAAAAAGCTTTAGGAATCAAAGGATCAGCGCGTTTTTGCGCGACGAGTGCGCAAATCCGAATTCTGCCGTAAAATCGCCTCCGAAAACTTCGCAAAACTGCGCGGGTTACATCGAACTCTCGTAAAATCCCAGACGACGACCGCGAGTGTGCCAGAAAAAAGAGAGGGAACGGAAGAACCGCCCTAGCTCGACTTGAAACTGCGAAGATTCTGAGCGGTGAGACCGTAGGATGTAACAGGTGGTGTTGGCGAATGTAGAACGAGGAGATGAACACTCAGCGAAGGAAAACGAGCGACTGAGCGAACGCTGATGAAGGAGCGAAGCGAGCGACGCAAACGGGACGATTGTTCGATGACGTGCAGAACCGGACCAGTCGATGAAACCGTGAAAAACCGAAGGCTTTGGGAACAGAACACTGCGGAGACGATCTATCTGGGATTCGCCGCACTGAGCACCACATTCCCATGTTGTATGGATCAGGCAGAAGTTCAGTGCAACTGTGAAGCGTAATGAGTGCATACTTCACATAAAAGGGAACATTCGGGTGAAAGTGAATGGTGTATGCAGCATGCAGAAGCACAAGCACGAACCTACAATCATCTCTGCAAAGTGGAATCGCGAACGTGGATTTTTATAGAAGCAATAGAAGTAACAGTAAGAATAAAAGACAAAGACGGCGTTAATCAATCCTTCTGCGGGATACGCCACGCATTCCATTTCCACGTATGTCGTGGAGTCAATTTGAGTGTTCGGCTTACATAACTACGTTCAGTGGTTACCCGATAATAATTCAGTTAGTTCTACCACCAAGTAACCGATTTCGAAGGGATGAAAGGCTTGATGGCTTGGGCGTGACCCAAACTTTGAATTGATTCGAGGTGCGCAGGAATAACCTCCTCTTTCTAATCAATACTAGTCGACGGCAGAGGTGTCGAAGATTTACGTGACTAACAAGGCCCTACGGTATGGCTTGAGCAAGTGAACCTGGCTCGGACATCGACCATTTCTCTATCCAATTTCTTCGCTGGATTTAGTAAGGTGATAGGGAACCTGAGCAGAAAGCATTCGTCAGTTAGCCTACAGAGATTCGCTCCAAAGTCAGCTTGAAGCGTAATACATGAAAGAGTAAGCCAGCACTGCTTCCGTGCTAAAGTTGACACCCCACTGACAACCTAACTTGGTTACGCTATAAGTCTCCAGAGAGAAAGTCTAGAGAGGGACCTACCCTATATATCTTTTATAACTAGCAGCTTTACCCTAGCCAAAGCAGATTTAGAAGTAGGTTTGGATAATACTCTAGATACTGTACATAATACTCTAGGTTTGGATAATACTCTAGATAATGTACATACAGCGGCTAAAAGATTTTGTACGAAGTTCCAGTTCTACAGTACCGCAGATGCTCCTGGATACTGTTCCTACCCGGTCTACGATTCCTCACCGCCGTTAGAGCCTGCGTTGACCTTTTCAGTAAATTCATAGAATGCCGGACTGCTCTGGGTAGAATAGGCCATAGCCGGCCGCGCAGTCAGCCCTTCTTATGCTTCAGGTAGAATGTACTTTTTATATTCATCTTCGTTATAGAGCGTATAAGCAGAAAGCACAGCGCACCCAAGCTCCCCAAATTTTCCCATCACACCTATTTTCCCTTCGTTTATCAAATAAGAAGAATCTGGAGGCAAAAAAAACCTTCACTAAATCGGATGAAAAAAACTGAATTCTGAATTACCGCAGAAGTTCTATTTTTGAATGCTTTTTGACAATTAGAAGTACAATTGTCTTTAATCCCGCGCAGCAAGAAAATAGGAAAAATTAATTATAGACATATATTAACAGCGGTGGGCCCATTTTGAGTTGGGTAAAGCTACCAGATTTGGAAGAAATGCAGGCGGAGCCCTCCTTTCTAGACTTGCACCAGAAAGTATAATACAGGGTTTGCTGCGCCATACAGAACGCCACTGCCTTCGATCAAGTGTTTAAGGTGCCCCTCAAATTCAATTTGCTTGTTCTACTTTTAAAAATCCTACAAATGCAACTTTATTTTTACAAATAGGGCACCTAGAGTGCAGCTGGAGGAGACGATGGCTGTCACGTGCGCCTAATTCCAGGTTCCTAGGTCGGATTTGCAGGACAAGCCAACCAAGCTTCACATCTCTCCGGGATAGGTGAATTCTTTACAGACTACTCTGGGAAGGATAAAACACTGACTTCGAGTGGCCACAACAAGTCATTGCGTAGTCCAAGTATGTACTCAAACGGCCTCCACGATATCCCGTGAAAGCAGAATGCGTGGCGCATCCCAAACAAGATTGTTTAACACTGGTTGTCACAACGATGTTTTGTTGCAATCAAAACTTCTAGCGCCAGGCAGGACTTTAACACCGGTTCTTACCTTTCGCCCTTATTTTTACAACAAAGTACTTAAAAATGAATAGGTGTTCACATCGGCGAAAAAATCTGCCTCCTAGAGATATCTTGCAGAAGTATTTAGAATGCATTCTCCTCCCCACGAGAAAAGGTCGTCTAACCTCGTCCTTTATCCTTAGTCACACTAACCCGATTTTGAGTCTCTTTTTTACATTGAATTGGTGAAAATACCATTTCAACGCCGGAAAGTATTGCGATTTTTTTAGCTCAAATAGAATTGTGTGGCTTTTCTCCTTTTCGCTCACTATTCCTTGTTCAAAATTTGAACATTTCGGCCAGGTGAAGATGCTCTACATTGGAGAATAAGTAACGGAGAATAAATGAATTCCCGAGCGGTGAGCACTTCAGAAGTCAACAATAACAGGGCTTACAACGCCTCAAAGTGATTTCGGAGCAGGCGCCATTCCGGAAAACAGGCTTAGCGAGGTCAAAGAGTAAGCTAGTTCGGGACCGAACTCCATGCTGTCTAGCACCGGCATTCTAGCAGCAGCGGCAGCGACGGCGCAAAAGGAATCTCGGCGATAAGGCAGTTATTGCGGCAGCGACGGGGTGCGAGAAGCAGGCGGCTTCTGATAAGACGGATGGACGAGATTAGGAGCTGGGAGGGTTTTTGCAGGGAGAAGCCCCCGTGTGAGGACCGCCGCGCGTGATGGATGGTCGGCGACGACGTCGTACCCGGGTATCGAGGAGAGCTGGTGCGACTGATGCGACGACCGAACGACAACGCCCCGTCGTCGCGCGACTGAAATCGATGCGGACGATAACAGTGTGCTGCCTGCGGTGGCTGACGGTGTCGTCGTCGGTTGCGGTCGGCGGCGCCGGCGTGTACCACAACCGGTTAGGTGACAGTTACTCGGTAGACTTACCAAGTGCAGAAGTACGGACAAGTTGAGGTGGGAGAGTGTACCTGCAGTTACAGCGCTACCTGAGGCGTTAAGTAGCTCCTTTACTGGTATCGAAGACAGCGGAGGTCTTCAACTCTTGGCGAACCATGATACTAGAGAACTTCGATATGCGGAACCAAGATGGTTAACAGGATTTCAATCGGCAGTCGCTTCGGCGCAACCGTCTTCTTGGAGCCTGGGACGGAAGGGGACGTTGAAGAAGCTACCCGTCCAATAACCGTTTTGAGCCAGAACAGACCATCTCCACATTAAACTAGACATCTGCAAAGCCGAAGTAGACGCGTCTGACTTCCAAACGGAAACGCTTTAACAAAGGCCAAGTAAGATTTTTTAAAAGAATTTATGCTAAAGGGTTTGCTAATAAAAAGGGACTGCACGTTTAGAATGAGAACACCAACCCTCCAAGTTAAAATAATGCTTTAAGTTTGTTCTGAAGTATAGCCGTGCAGCAACATTATTTTGAATGATTGAATGGCTTCGAATGCTCACAAATTTCGATTATTCGAATTCGATTGTATTCTAAAACTGCAGTTTTTTGAATATTCGATTTTGAGTACATTCGAAAACCTTGGATACTTGAGCTCGAATGCATTTAAATGCGATTTTTTGAAAATTCGAATTCGAGTAGAGACAAAAAGCACAATTTTTTGGATATTCGAATTCGAAGGCAATCGCAAAATGGTAGCTTGTGAATATTAGAATTCGAATAAATTCGATTTTTCGAATAATCGAATTGGAATATTCAAACTCGAGTGAAAGTTCGAATAGTACTCGAATAGGTCATTCGGGTTCAACTATATTCTGAAGTGAAGAGACTCACTCACTACGTCGTACATCACATGGTTGATTGATAGTGTAAACTTCCGCGAGGAGTCGCGCTTTCGGAAATGTTGAAGTGTTTTTTTTTGCTTTTCATCTTGTCCTCTTTTAGCCATTGTTTCTGTTGTTCATATGTACATATACAATGCCCACCATAAGAATTGGGAAAAGGGCGCGGTAGGAGCGTTGTCAACGTTCTTTCTGTTTTTTTTTTTGCTGTAGTTGTCTTGATCTCATCCTTTTCGTCCTTTTCGCGAAAACTCACATATCACCGTGATCTCCTTGACGAGGTCTACCCAGGGCTTCAAAAACACTTTTCGTTACTCCACTTCTGACCGGTATTTTTTCGAAAGCGCCATTAGCGAGAGACTTCTCCACTAATGGCGCCCAAAGGACATTTGAGCACGCGGATCCAAGACCGACAGTTGGATAAGTTGACGGAAAGCGCCTTCTGAGCACAAATTTAATAGAAAGAAAAAAGGTTGGAGATCGCAAACATTTTATTCCAATTCATTTTGTTTATTCATTTTTTGATTGTTGTAATAATAATGGCAGTTCCTCTGCTCACTTCTTGCCAAGCACTTCAACCACTACCTTTGTCTTGGTAGGATTCCGAACTCGTGGAAGGAACCTAAAACAGTTCTAATCCTCGAAAAAAGTCAGCAGGAGGATATCAACAGCTATACCCATCAGTCTTCTCTCGGTTGTGTACAAGCTGGTCACCAAGATATTGCTTAACCGCATGGAGCGCTGCTTGGATGAGTATCAGCCAGTGGAGCAAGCAGGGCTTCGCTAGGATTTCTTCTGCATGAACCATATTCAGACTGTCTCACAGCTCATCGATAGGAGCCGCGAATACCACATCCCACTTGTCCTTGTCTTCGTGGATTACCGGAAAGCGTTCGACTCTGTGGAAATCAACGCCATTCTGAACGCGCTTGTGCATGCTGGTATACCATCGCCCTACATCCGACTTTTCGACGAATGCTTCTCGAACACATCGACCACCATGCAGTTGTTCGATCGAAAGCTTAAAATTCCTATCGGGAAAGGAGTACGGCAGGGAGACACGATTTCTCCCAAGCTATTCACAGCGGCACTTCAGGATGCCATGAAAGACATGAACTGGGACGATAAAGGCTACCTTGTGGACGGTAAACGGACCAGCAACTTCGCTTCGCCGAGGTTATTGTTCTCACCTCTACCAGCACTGCAGAAGTCGAGGAGATGCTGAACGAGCTCAAAGTGGCAGGTATGAAGATTGGATTGGACATGAATATGTCTAAAACGCAGTTTATGATCAACCAGTGGTGTGACACGGGACTCGTAAGGTTAAATGGAGTCGCTCTACAACAGGCCGACTCCTACGTCTATCTGGGAAGAGAGCTGAACATGGATAACGACCTCGCTCCTGAAATCGCCTGCAGGAGACGCGCAGCATGGGCAGCCTTCAGTTCGATTCGCGAAGTCGCCGATCAGGTCAAAGATGCTGGTCAAGGGCCTCGATATTCAACTCCTCTGTACTGCCTGCGATGTGTTGCACGACGGAAACCTGGCCCGACAACAAGACAATCACCAGAGCGATGCAAACTACGTATCGTCCACTGAAGAGATGTCTTCTAAGGACAAGCCTTCGTCAGCAATGGCAAGAAGGCCTACGAAGCTCAGAGCTACGGGAGAAGTCGCAATTAGCAGACCCGCTGCAGTACACGAAGTCCAAATATCGCTGGGCCGGACACCTGCTTCGACGAAAGGACGACAGATGGAGTCTCCGTCTCACAGAATGGCTCCCGAGAGACCATAAGAGACCACTGGGACGACCGCCAACGCTATGGGCAGACTAATCATCAAGATCCTTCAGAGAGCGGAGTCTGCCTCACTGGATGCAAGCTGCCAGAGATCGAGCGGTCTGGATGAGTTGTGGTCACCGCTGAGAAGACCTACAGCCGACAAAAGGACCATCAAAGTGTCAAAGTACATAAGTAAGTATTGTAATAAACATACCAGTTTTGCACAAACCTAGGAGGTGTTATATGGAACGCTCCACGAGTTCAAGTTCTACGAGATATCGCGGGGCGATTGGAACGTGCTTTCATGAAGTTGTTTACCCACTTTCTTAAAGCTTAAATTTGCACATTCTGAAGACCTGGGAGATTCGCATGAATGCGTTTGATAGGTCATGTAAAAGCAAAGCTCCTAAAGTCTAAATGTCCTATAACTTCACACCTTCAACCCCACCAATTCTGCAACTCTCTGCGGCGAAGACGATTTTGGTGAAAATCGAAGGGCTGCAGAAAGATGCCTTCTTTGAGCAGAATATGAGGAGTTACAGTTCTTATCCTTTCTTTGCAATTGTTTCTGTTGTTCCTATGTTCATGTATGTACATGCAAGGGGCATTTACATTATCAATCCAATAGGTGTCGCGCTGTATTGGATACAGTGCACACTCCTCAGATGTCACACCAGCAATTTCCTTGTTGGAATTCTTTGCCTTTGAAAAATCTAAAATATTATTCAGGCCGAAGGAAAAGAAATTTAGGTTCAGGGAAGCGGATGCTTGCACGAGCAAAGCAACCCAGGTTGTGTGTCCATCCGCCACAGTGTCAAAATTAGATCTACCCTGGAGTTCCTTCCTCTTCTCAGTCTGTGCAGAACCCAACCAAAAGCACTCGTTTTGTGTTCATTGGGCTTTCTCCCAATAATTACTGAAAATCGTGTCTATTCATACAAAATTGTCATTTTTTCAGACACTGCGCAAAAATTTTTCTTTAAAAGGATTATTTTAGCTTCCTTAAAGTGTGTTTATTAGGCTTTAGATAAATTTGAATTGCTATGAAAAGGTTCGGCTTCATTTAAAAAGTGTTGAGTTTGACCTGAAAATACTCGAAGGTTTCAGCGTCATTTTTATAGCCTCTGTTCCTGCAATCAATCGACGCCAGAGGGAGTAACAAACTTCCCAAAAGGTGCTGAAGATCCTGGGTCTGCATGGACAACACCTCGCAGACTGACCCTTTAATTTATGTGATAAAGACTCGAAATATTCCTGCATTAGTGTTGTAGGATTTCTTTCTCAACTCAACGTGTTGGTAGATGCATGAAGTTTTGCTGGAGTAGACGTCTGCTCGTGCATGTGAATGCATCCTAGAACAACAAGGTCCATTCTATCCCGCAGCGCTCACCTCGTTGGAAAGGACAGAGCACTGACGTATTCATGCGATGTTTACCGCATGCCAATGTAGCGCCCATGTAAACAGCCTCCGCGTTATCCCATAGATGAAGTATGTGGCGCATTCCAAAAAGATGACTCACGCTTACCGTTATTCATCTTTTTTTACAAGTTTTGGGCACAAAACTAGTTGCATTACGATATACAAAACATTGTTTCTGGTTTACATCTTCATTTTTGTCAACCTTCCGTCGTAAGCGCCAGAATCTGTTCTGCTGTTCTCCCAGAGTCGAAAGAGAAATGAATGTACACGAAAACGAAAACGTTCTAGGAAACAGCGGCTGGCTCCTTTTTTCAATGAGGGAAAGAGATGATCAGTGAAGACGAAGAACTGACACAAGCCATAAACTATTCCAAGCCATTTGCTGTCCTTTCTTTGCTCTCGATGTCATTGTCTTAGACAAACACAAAGACCGCAGCGTTTTCATTGAAAGCGGCCGATAACTTCAATGGAAAGGGATAGAAAAATTAAGGGCGGTATTAGTCGCTCATGTTTGGAGCGCGCTATGTATTCTATTTCTTTGAGGCTGTGGTTGGGTTTATGGACATCTGGAGACATTGTGGATCTCTGACCAATGCAGTGACACGGAAAAGTAGGCATATGTGCTAAGAATCAAGCCTGTCACTAATTCGTCGACGACGAATGGATAAAGGGCTAGATATCGTTAAGCGAGGAACGAATCGGAATTGATTTTCGATAGCAAGAGAGTAGGGGTCCTTCCCTAATGCGCCACTGTATCCTAAGATAAAAGCGCTAGAGAGAAATAGGATCCATCTTAGTGGGAAGCATGGGGACGTGATGTTATAGGACGTGATGTTCCAGGTAATTTGGTTCGAGAAAGTAACATATCAACGCATGGGACTGTTTAGGGCTTTTGGATTACCTGAGATATAGGCGCGTGGAGCGCAGTCGGAGGAGGCGCCGGCTGTCGCCTGCACCCGATACCAGGTACTTGGTTCGGATTTCCCGCCTAGGCCAACCAAGCCTTCCATCCCACCGGGGTCGGTGAATTGGTACCAGACTTGTCTGGGAATGATAAAGCGCTGACATGTTCATCGGCTGGCCGCCGCAAGTCATTGTACGGCCAAATACGCATTCATCTCGCCTCCACGACACCCCGTAGAAGTAGAATGCGTGGCGCATTCCAAAGAGGATTAAATAACGCCGTCTTTTATCTTTTTACCTAGGATATCGGGTCCCATGTCTATTATCCTTTTACCCTGCACGACGAAATGGCGTATGGCGGATTAATTTCGAAGTGTTTTCGACTTTTTCAGACTCCTAAGAAGGCGAGAGACGTCAACCGAAAGACTTAAAACCTATAACAGTCTTGGTCTACACCTCATAAAACAACGTTGAAAGAATACAAAGACAACACCGCAAACTGGCCTACAAGAGGAACTTTCTTTGTGATTTCCGGGCCAGGGGAAAGCACACCGTTTATATCTGTTTCGCTTTTTTAGCGATGCTCCTCCTTCGACTAGGAGAGGTCCGGAAATTATCTAAAAAATTTAGATTGTTAAGGAGAAGCTAAAGCAATAAAATGTTCAAAGGATATTTGTTGCATTTGCAACAGGCGGAGCTCGAACACGCTCCATCTGTTTTCTGGACGTGATGCTTGATCGCTCATCACCAGCGCTGTTTGAACCGGACGCAGCTCCCACGATATCGAAGTAAGGCACTTTCTTTGCAGTCATAAGGACTCATAGGACAACACTGCTGTTCGGAAAGAGTTGAATGCTCCTCAAATTCTTAAGCGGGTGCCTAGCAGTTCTGAAATTGTTCAGAAAAATTCTGAACAATTTCAGAACTGCTACGCACCCCACTTAAGAAAAGCAACGGCATCGATTGCAAGCTGTACATTTCTCCTCCAGAAATCTACAGCTTGCAATTGATGCCGTTGCTCAGTGGGTCCGTGCTAGGGGTACCTGGTCGTTACCCCCAGCACCCGAGAAAACGCTACATATGAGACTAGGTAACTCAAATAACTCATCGGGGTTCAATATCAAAGGAAATGATATCTCTGTAGTTGACAGTGTCATCGACTTAGGATTTTGGTATAATAATAAGCTAGATTTCTCCGAGCATTACAAAAATATTTGCAGGATGGCTATGCATACCAAATTTTCTGATTTGGCCACGAAGAACGAGGATGTAGTGCTCAAGGTTTACAAAACCTATGATAGACCAATTCTAGAACGTGGCACTACAGTCTTATCTCCATGGATAAAAAAGGTTATGGAAGCGGCCACAGCTCAACGCCACATTGAACAATTGGTTATAGAAGCGACTAAAAAGATTCAAAATAATTTTACCAAAAAGACTATGATTAGATACGGTGGATTTTTCTACTCTCGAATTCCTAGATCTGGAATTAGGAAGTTTCTTGGAATTCACACCCTAGAAAGTCGTAAAAAATTGAGGGATGTCTGCATGTTAATAAAGATATGATAAAGAATAAAGGACGGCGTTGCTCAATCTCTTTTGGGATGCGCCACGCACTCTACTTCTACGGGATGTCGTGGAGGCGACATGAATGCGTATTTGGCCATACAATGACTTGCGGTGGCCAGCCGATGAACAAGTCAGCGCTTTATCCTTCCCAGACAAGTCTGGTACCAATTCACCGACCCCGAAGGGATGTAAGGCTTGGTTGGCCTGGGCGGGAAATCCGAATCAGGAACCTGGTGTCGGGTGCAAGCGACAGCCGGCACTTCCTCCGACTGCGCTACACGCGCCTCAGTGTCTGCATGTTATTTAAAATAATTTCTGGACTGTGTGATGTGGACGGTACAGCTTTCTATAAAACAATACCGTTTATAACCAGGGGTGGCAATGTCGAAATAAGCTACGGCCGGCCTAGAACTAGTATTCGAGCCCAGTCATTTGCAGTAAGAGCGGGATCCGCATTTATCTCCCTAAGATCTGGGCTAAGCCACTCTTCAGCCAATTTTGTTGCTTTCAGGCGACTGGCCTCGAAAAGCATCCTAATTTTTAAAGTCTACCTCTTGTGTTTCATCTAGTTCGCAACTTTGGCTATTTTTTATCCTTAAAGGGAAAGTATCTGTTACCGTTTTTTCTAAGGTTTTTGTTTCATTGTCTCATTGTTTTATTGTTCACTTCTCCCACGACCGTCTTATACGTCGTAATAAATATTATTATGCTTGAACACATTTGCTTAAGCCTGGAGCGGCTGGTAGAGAGGCTATATGTTGTTACAGGATGTTTTGTTGCGATCAAAACTCTTGCGCCAGGCGGGACTCGAACCCGCATCTTCTGCTTTCCGGGCAGCGATGTTCGCCTTACACCACCGGCGCTGTTTGACCGCACGTAACATCCGTGATATCCTCGAAGTCTGTCAGCACCCACCCGTGATACGGGATGGACCGGCCGCTGATATCAGCATGGAACCGGTTAAGCTGAAGACCTTACTAGTAAGGTCTTCAGCTTAACCGGAAGTAAGGCAGAAGATGCGGGTTCGAGTCCCGCCTGGCGCAAGAGTTTTGATCGCAACAAAACATCCTGTAACAACAAATATTATTATTATTATTAAAAAAATCCGGCTTCCTCATAGAAGAAGCGTTTTGCCAGGTGTGATCGACGTCTTCAACCGACATCGATATTAGCACCGGTTGTTCCACTTACATTGTGCATCGGCCGACAGCGAGCACCAATCGCAATAGAGCCAGAGACCAAAATTGGCGTATGCTGAGAACGATCAAATTGCCAACATCTGCTTCTTTGTAGCAGAAAATGCTTCCTATAATAGCATGAAGGACAAATGACCAAATTGATCAGTTTTCCGTTGTATGCGCCATGCATTCCACTTCTACAGGGTGTTGTGGAAGCAACTTGTATGCTTATTGGCCCCATACAATCGCTTAAGGTGACAAGGCGATAAAATTCTGCTACGGATATTAGTCAGTATTTGTATGAATTAAAGAAAAAACAAAATATATGGAAGGAAATCGAGTAGTTCGTTGTCCTACTCCTTTTTAGAAAAACCTTTTCGCTATAACACCCTCCCTAAATCTCGCAAATCATGCTGTGATTTTCTCCAGAATTCTCATAGGAACGACGGCATATGTAGATCGTAGATTTCCTTTGAGCCTATGAGGATTTGTTCTACGAAAACAATAAAGGAGAAATAAAAGGATGAATGCCAGCCTTAGTGAATTCGTTTACGAGATGCGCCATGCATTCTGCTTCTACGGCATATCGGAGAGGCAATTTGAATGCATGTTTGGTCTCCATACGCAAAGACTTTGCGTCCAGGTCTTGGAAAAGTCAGTGTTTTACGCTTCCCAGACGAGTCTGGTATCGGTTCGCGACAATATGCACCTCTTTCGACGTCGCTACCACTTGCCCTGAAGGCTCTTCATAGATCTGTTAATCCGTATATTTGAACCTATGCCGTATCTTCTACACTTAAAAAGGCATTGGCGAAGGTTTACAAAGAGGTGGGGCGGTCTACCTTTTAGCCTTTCTATAACTGGGTAGGCTTATACTGACAATGGCAAGCCCATTTCCCTGCATTTGTTGCAATGGATTCATAGCCGTGCTCAACGTTTTCGTATTGAAGGCTCTCGAACAGATTTGTAGAATGGTATGAAGGGAACTAGGAGAGCTCTCGTTCAAGACTTGGTTCAGGGCCTTCAAAAGATTATACTAGGCAAGACAAGTAGTAGGAAAACGAACAAGGAATGAATGGGTAGTGAAACTGTAGCGATTGACGTGTTCGTGAAACGAAGTGCATCCCTCATGGTTGGATCTCCTCATGTTTGTCAAATATTGAACTTTAAAGATTTGTTAAACGAATATTTTTACCACCTATTTACAAATACAGCATTGATTCAACACAAGAAGGAAAGCGTCAATGCCTTCCTTGTTCGGTTGTTCGTCTCGGAAATGTCGGAATAGATGGGATAGCTGGAGGAAGACGAAGTATGGCATGCGCTCCTTTTAAACTCGTCGAAACTTCCACGGAAGAGAAACGGTGTCGCTTTGATCGTCGTCCGAACCACCACCAAACCACTGCATTTCGGACATAAAATGGCGTCACTTTTATGAGCAGCAAGCGCGTGACGTTGGTACGGTATCGTACTGCAAGGTCACAAGAGCACTCATTAGGCAGCGGACTACTAAAATTTACGGTCCAGATGTAGATTTTACACACTGCTGCTGCAGAAGACTTGCGCAGATCTCAGCCACGACGTCATCTAACTGTAGCATGGAGTGGATGCGCAACTTGTGGACTGAACTCTGCACTGAATGCCCTCATGCTGTTAAACATGTCTCTGGGCAGCTTGGCTGTGACTATGCATGTACAGCTCACGATCACTACTGTAAGAAAATCTTCACTCTTTGACCTGTTCCCATTAGCTGTTGTCTCGGAGTGGCCACTCCGAAACCTTTCCTTGCATTATGTGACCAACAACACCAATGGTATGCCTTATGAGGATAAGTATAAAGGACGGTTTTCATCATTTTTGGGATGCGCCACGAATTTTACTTCTACGAGGGTATCGCGGAGGTAATTTGGATGCGTAGTTGCTCCATATCACCACATGCAGTGATTGAGTGGCCAATGAATAAAACATATTTTATCCTTCACAGAAAAACTTGATACGAATTGACCTGCCCCGAGGGAGGGAAGGCTTTGTTGGCCTATGCTGTGAATCCGAACCAAAAACCTGGTATCGGGTGCACGTGACAGCCGGCACCTCCTTTTTGAATACGCTACCACTGGCAATTAGTCTGTATCACCTGTCACCTGTCGTCCCGTTGATCATCGACTTGCTCGAGCGGGCGCCAGCAGCGTCTCCATTCGTCCCTGTCGCGTGCCAGAGTGGTCCAATGGATCCTCCTCGCTCGAGGGACACGAAGAGCGTCATTTCGGTCGTTCAGGGTTTTCACGAAGAAGTCCGACCAACGCGTTGGTGGGCGTCCTGGTGTTCTTTTGACATCCCGCGGAATCCAGTCTGTGACGGCTCTCGTCCAGCGGGTGTCTGCGAATTGCATTACGTGGCCGGCCCACCTAATTTTCGACGACTTGGCCCATGCGACAGCTTCTCTGATCTTCGAACGTCGGCGAAGCTCGGAACTCCGGAGGCCTTCTCTCACTTGCGTGAGTCGTGTCACTCCGAGCATCGTCCTCTCGATTCCACGCTGCGCGACGCTGATCGCGTGTTCATCCTGCTTTCGTATAGCCCAGGTCTCTGAAGCGTATGTTAGGGCAGGAAGAACAGTGGAGTCGAATAGGTGGGCACGGAGTTGGACGTTCTTCGTCTTCATCGTGACTTCTTCGACGCTCTTGAAAGCTCCCCAAGCCGCTCGTTTCCTCCTGCTCAGCTCTGGTGCTAGGTCGTTGGCCATGTTGACTTCGCGACCCAGATACACATAGCTGGAGCATTCGGAGATGTTCGTTCCGTTGAGCGAGAATGGGGCATCAGAAACCCATCCGTTCTTCATGAACATCGTCTTCGTAAGATTCAGCTGCAGTCCAACGCTTCCACATACACGATCGAAGTCGGCCAGCATTCGTTCCGCCTGACTGATGCTCGGTGTTATGAGCACGATGTCGTCAGCGAAGCGAAGATGGTGCAGTTGCCGGCCGTCGACCTTCACTCCCATGTCATCCCATTCTAGTTCGCGCATGACGTTTTCGAGGGTTGCGCTGAAGAGCTTCGGGGATATGGTATCCCCTTGTCGAACCCCTCTCTTCACGTCAATGACGACGTCGTTGTAGAATGGTGAGATCTTGGTCGTGAATCCACTGTACAGCTCTCGAAGGACTCTGATGTACTGAGTAGGAACACCCTGGGTGAGCAGGGCTTCCATGACCGCTTCAGTCTCGACGGAGTCGAATGCCTTCTTCAGGTCAATGAACGTAAGGCACAGCGGCAGCTTGTACTCTCGCGACACTTCGATGAGCTTCGTAATGGTGTGTATGTGGTCGATCGTGCTGAATCCTCTCCGAAATCCTGCTTGTTTGCATGGCTGTCCTTCGTCCAGCGTTCTACTAATCCTATTCAGGATGACTCGAGTGAACAGCTTGTAGACTACGGACAACAGGCAGATCGGGCGATAGTTGCCAATGTCGTGCACGTCTCCCTTCTTGTACAGCAAGACGGTCTTGCTGGTCTTCCACTGAGATGGAACCTTGCATTCGGACAGGTAGCGTGTGAAGAGCCGCGCCAAGGTGTTGATGGGCGCTGGCGGGAGGTTCTTCAGGTGTTCAGCTCTGATCCTGTCAGGACCGGGTGCTGTACGTTTCTTCACCGACGAGATGGCGTGTCGGACCTCGGAAGGGAGAACAGAGGGAATGACGTATCCATCCCGCGGAAGATGGCGTAGGGGCAGGTGGACGTGGCTATCGAAGAGATCGGAGTAGAAGTCGTGGATGACTTTCTCCATGGTCCTTCTGGAAGAGGTGACGGTTCCGTCAGGACGTCGGAGAGCGGTCATCTTGGTCTTGAAGTTGGCGAAGTTCCGGCGGGCATTGCGGATGCTCAGCCCTGCCTCTGCTGCTTCAGCCAACACTTCCGCCCTTCTCTCTTTGAGATCTTCCTTTATCGCCGCTCTGCATAGCTTTGCAAGCTCGGACGTCAGTTGGTAGTTCCCTGACGCTCGTGCTGCTCCACGCTGGCGTATCAGCTCGAGAGTTTCCGGAGACAGGCGTCTCTTGGTGGTCTTCAAGCTCTCGGCTCCCTTAGCACTATCGTGGAGATGGTGCACGAAGCGATCGTATTCCTCGTCGACGTTGTCCATGACGGCATCTTCCCAAAGGCCGACAAGAGAGGTATAGAGATCCCAGTTGATGGTCGTTCTGGGATTCCTCTTCTTGAACTTCGCGGCCTTCTCTCCTTGACGCGAAAAACGGAACCTCGCGAGAAGGAGGCGGTGGTCCGATCCCGTGTAGAACTTGGGGACAACGGAGACATCGGTCAGGCAATACTTGCGATTGAAGATGATGTGGTCGATCTCGTTGTGGAACTGGCCACCGGGGGATTCCCAGGTCCATCGTAGGGAGGGAGGCTTCTGGAACTGCGAGTTTCCATGGATGGTCTTGGTCGACATGATAAACTCAGACAGCCTTTCACCTTGCTCGTTCCACTCCAAACCGTGGGTTCCGATGTGAAGTTCTTCCGGCGACCTTCGTGGCCCGATCTTGGCGTTGAAGTCGCCGACGATCACCTTGTAGAAGGTGTGATCTTCCTTATAGAACTTCTCCAGCTCCACGTAGAAGGCCTCGACGTCTTCGTCGTCGTAGTCGGATGTTGGGGCATACGCGACGAATACAGTCAAGGCTGGCACGGAGCCACATCGCTTCAGTCGCAGACGTCCGATTCGGCTTGTGAGAGACTCGTACGATCGATGTTCATGGCCAAGTGCGTGTTGACGAGGACACCAACGCCGCCTACTCCCCTGCTGTCGCATGTTCCGAGGAACAGTTCTTCTCCGGAGTCGTAGGCGGCCTGCAGGGGGTGGTGTCTTCTCGTCTCGGTCAGTCCGATGACGTCGTATTTGATCTTCCTGGCTTGCATCATCAGGTCCTCGACGGATGCTTCCGACGCAAGCGTGCGGGCGTTGTAAGTACAGATCGTCATCCTAGTCCTTCTCAGTTTGCGCAGCCTGGTTAGGCCCTGAGATTTTAGCAGCCTCTCCGTACTCGTCCTTCCCATCGCTGCAGAAATGGGGGCTCTTTCGGGGTCAGGGGAATGAGGCCCTTTAGTGCTGCTGTGTTTGACTGGAATACAACACGGGTAGCTAGTCAGGCTCTGTCGTGCGGGCGGGGTACTCCGGGCAGCCAGCCAGACTGCCCGAAGGGACGGGGCGAGACTTAAGGCGGCCTCGAATCGCCTTACATGTACTCCCAGTCTACCGAGTGCAAGCTTTTGGCCGAGCCGACACAGTTACAATCCGCACAGCCACGGACACATCCACGCACACTGTGCACGAACATGCCGCTCCCACGCACAAGGAACGCATCGACCCGACACAGCAGGAGCAAGGAGTCCATCCCCTGCATCCCACCTGCGTCTCTGGGCAGTACACGGTCGCATTTGGTTCGCGTTTAATTCCCCTATCCACCACCCAGGGACGCGCCACGTGGCCCTGCGACAAGCGGCCCGAGATCCCTCTTAACAAGAGAGCCCGAAGGCTCTCTATCGAGGGAGATCCGTGGGGCAATTAGTCTATAATATTAAAAGGTGTTTGTGGCGTTCAGGTGGCTATAGCTAGTGGATCAACAGTCATGCTTTAAATAAAGTTGATGATGTCCGAGGTCTAGATTATGAGTAGCATGGAAGCAGCGGAGTGCTGTTCCAAACCCTGCAGTCTTTTGGGTAAAAGAAGGACAACGACCGTATCGATAGGGCCTTGATATTGAGCATATTGAGCTTTCTTGAAGTCTATTTACGTGGTTTCAAAACATATGTGCAACCTATTGTTGAAGGTGGGAGATCACTTGTCACAGAGGAGAAGGGTATAGACTATACTTACGCTCTCCCAAAAATTTCGAATATTCGAATGGTTTCGAATACCAAAAATTTTCGAGCATTCGAAATCGAATATATTCGAAAAACGCGATTTTTCTGAACATTCGAATTCGAATACATTCGAAAAACGCGATTTTTTGAATATTCGAATTCGAATACATTCGAAAAACGCGATTTTTTGAACATTCGAATTCGAATACATTCGAAAAACGCGATTTTTCGAATATTCGAATTCGAATATTCGATTAGAATACTCGAATTCGAATGAAAAATCAGGCTGTATTATAGACATGATAGAAGGCAACACAGAAGAGAAAAGGGAAGCAATACATAACGGATCCCTTCCTAGTTAAGCACGAGGTTTTTATCGACAGGCATCTCATAAACCCCCATGTGAGTCGTAAAAATGAGATAGAGAACTTACACGTAGAACGATCAAAAGGCTTATGGAAGCGTCTAATTTCCTTGCTTACTGGAATACGAATTTTTCTCAAAGGAATACTAGTGTTTTGTTAATTGCTGCTTATGAGGAACAAACGAAAGGTTTACAACACATTTGAAGGGAACATTATCTGGTTGAGCCGCTGTAAGCTTCTAGGTCACTTTAAAACAATCCTTTTTGAAATTGGTGGCAGACTGACTGTTAAAGAACTTTCATGAAACAATGCTTTTGCCTAGCGGCAGCTAATGAAGGACTGACGACAAAGTACTACATGTAAATCTGTAGCAAGTCTGTCCTACTCATCTACAAACGTAAAATATCACACTGTCGATTCTGCGGCCACAAAATGTATTACAAGTAGCTAGGAGTAGGCTACCCATGAGGGCCAGTCTCATTTCGTTCTGGTGATTCACCCAAGTAAGTGGAAGGAATAAATATTTCTTATTTGCGATGAACTTGTGAATGTAATTATTCTCCAGCCAACATATTGATAAACTACGGTAAAATTCAGAAAAATAGATCGATCGATAACATCCGGCCGACATACACTGCCTCCCCTTTGTGAAGTCCGGTATACGGCCAACGTATCCATGCGAATCCCACTTCAAATGGCCAATTCAGAACAAAAATCGATAAAATCGATCGATAACATCCGGCCGACCTACGCCGCCTCCCCTTTGTGAAGTCCAGCATACGGCCGACGTATCCATGCGAATCCCACTTCAAATGGCGATTCAGAACAAAAATCGATAAAATCGATCGATAACATCCGGCCGACCTACGCCGTCTCCCCTTTGTGAAGTCCTACCTTATAATATAGCTTTTGCTGAACTGTAGTCGTTGCAGAAACGAAATCCAGAAGCAGAGCATTCAGACCACAGAGGAGCAGAAGAGCATAGCGTGACGAAAATTACAAAGCCGACTTCATGAGGTACTCTTCTGCACCAGGAGACACCCGACGTGGTAGAAGACAGAAACGCACCCTGTTGACCCTCACGCCCATCCTGCAGACATTTGCTAGCTTGTGGTCTCAGACTCTTAACTGCAGGTGAAGGACAAATAACGTCCGTTTGAAACGCCGCTTGAACCATCATTTTCAATTTTTTTGTTAACAATTCATACTCTTCCTCGGCCGCTTTGCACAGGCGCAGTAATAAATGTGGAATGCTTGGTACCTCCCAAACAAGAATTTACCTTTATCCTTCCTTCTGCTGTCCTTCATCCTTTACGTTATTACGTTTACGGCGAAAATAGCTTCCAGAACTGCTTGAGTGGAATGCAAAACTGGTCCAGATCAAACTAACCCTTATGTCCATACTCTAAGAGCTAAAGAACGTCTGATACTATATAGGAGCGCGCTAACAGCTGTCGATCGTCGATGCGTCAGAAATTACTGACAGGAACAGGTGCATAAAATTAGCGTAGAACAGGTACACAAAATACTGGAAAATATCCAGACGTCTCCAGCGAGCGCCTTAATTCAGAAGACCATGTCACAGATTGATCAGGCAATCAATATCGGTTGATACTATCCATACTTTTATCGGTGAAAGTGGTTTTCTCTCAGAGTTCACCAATCGAGGTGGCGACGATTACTGGTCCCCGATCGGTCATTCACCACTGCAGCGATTCTCCGTGGAAAATTTTTTGCAATTCAACATTGTAAGACGTTGTGGAAGTTCTCCCTCTTAACAGGAAGGCTTTTCGGAAAGTGACTAGTATCGATGAGGCGCTCAGTATCCGGGCACCGAGCCACCATCGTACCACAGCTTTGATTCACAGACAGAACCGTTTTGGCGACCCAAATTAGAAGAGAAACCCACCAAGCCTTTTCAAAATACGCCGATACACAAATTCTTGTTGGGCATTCGAATGACACTTTTCGAATACTTGAATAATTTTTGCTTTCTGGGAAATTGCGAATATTCGAATGGTTTCGAATACCGAAAGTTTTCGAGCATTCGAAATCGAATATATTCGAAAAACGCGATTTTTCTGAATATTCGAATTCGAATAGATTCGAAAAACGCGATTTTTTGAATATTCGAATTCGAATGCATTCGAAAAACGCGATTTTTTGAACATTCGAATTCGAATACATTCGAAAAACGCGATTTTTCGAATACTCGAATTCGAATATTCAAATTCGAATGAAAATCATTCGAATACCTATTCGAATGGGTCATTCGAGCATAAGTATAGTATAGACCTTCCAAAAAATAGCACAACAGTTTCATTAGGAAGCTATTGACAAGATGAGTTGCTTCTTGATGAATTACAGCTCTAATCCAAGCGAACCTCAAGCAATTGTGCTCTTCTGCCTTCCTTTAGTGAAAAGCCGCCGATTTCATTCATTCAATCATTCGTTTTAGTTGTTCATGCCTCTGCAAAAGTGCTACTTGCTGGAGTTAGACTTAGTGCACTGGAAACGCAATTCAAGGCTTCAAATATGGCAGTGGTGACCTCAAAAATGAGAGTAGCCAACTTCAGATTTCGAGGACGTTCTTTGGAGATCTATCACCGACTAACCGCGCAACTCGCAGAGCTATTCCGGTGAGAGCGATGTCTTTCAAGGGGCTGTTCAAACCAATCCTATACAACTATGTTTCATCAGGACGACTCACATTCTGACAAATAGGCCGCTAATCTACCCTGCAAAGTTCTTTAGTTGGATTCGAGCCACAGTTGCTAAGTCCTGAATCAGATCAGACTTCTTAACCCCACTTTCAAGCAATTCAACCTGCTGTTGGGCCATGCACATTGCTCAAACCTTTAAAAGATCTCTCACATATTAAATGTCAGGGAATGTTGAAAATGTGCTTTTTGTTTGCAGCTTGTCTTTTACATGACAGTGGTTGTATTTTCCTAATTTTGTACTGTTTCGCCTAATATTTCCTTACACTGTTTATATTAGACGAGTCTCAAGTAAATAAACAGATAAATAAAAATGAAATGAAAGTAAAGATTTTTATTCTTTACCTACAGTAAACGCCCACATTAATATCAAAAATACACAAAATATAGGTGTAAAAATAGGCGGCAGTGTGGGTGATAGGAGAGAATCATAACACTTGCACAACTTCAGTATTTAATGTAAGGATAAGGATAAAGGACGGCGTTGGGAAATCCGAACCAGGAACCTGGTATCGGGTGCACGCGACAGTCCACGCCTCCTCCGACTGCTCTACACGCGCCCATTTAATGTATGCCTAAATTAAAAGATTGAACGAGTTGATGAAATGGCTACAAAATTTTTGCAAGATTTGCAAACATGACAAGTGCGAAGGGTGCTATATGTGTGAATATCTATCACGTCTGGTTTCTCAGAAGTGTCAGGGTTTACCAGCGTGTGTTAGAGCAACAACGTATCACTTGACATTTTCTTCTCTCTTACTTTTCACCAGCTGCTAGCTGCTGGCAGATTTTTTATGGTTGGAGAGTTTGCTCTACGCCGTAAAACCGAGTCGTGGGACTCCAGGACATTCTAAGCGAAAAATCCGTTTCGCACTCAAAATAATCAATTTTGACTTCGAAAAGAATTTATTGAAACAATAGGTTCATGTTGCACAGAACGATTCCTATTGTCGTAGAGAGTTTAAAATTTTCCGCATACGACATTGCAGCTTTCAATTTTGGTCCCATCAGTTCAACAAAATAAGGGCGAATTTCTCGCCTTTGCGGCCGTTCAGCGGTTCGCCAACCTACTTAGGGGTGCTGACCTGCCATTTTTCTCCTTTTCATTCACAGAAATATATCGACTTTACATAAATATATGCTCATGAAAGGATATTTCTTGCTTCATTCCAGTTCAGGCCCATAAACCTCTGCCACTTGCTCTGCCCTTTGCGCTTTCCCCATCCAGAGGATATGACCGGCAGCCTCCTTTATTTCTATTGTTTTTGCATATCACAAAATGATAAAATTTAATACATATTACGCTTGAGCCTATGTTATGTCCATAAACGAAAACCTCGAGAACCTCATTCCGTTAAGCAAGGGAAAAAATAAAACGCTGAAAAAGTTTAGAATGTCTTTGAATGAAGTCTAAAGTTTCCAAAGCTAAATCAGCTGTTTTAAACAGTAGAGTACTCGTATCTAAGTTAAAATCTTCACGCTATGAATAGCGGAACAAGGCGCAGAAGGATCCGACACTATTTCTGTACCAACCTAATATATTCCGCTACAAATGCTGGAGGAATCTGAAAATTTTCGAGACTCCTCATTTCGGCACGTTTTCGACGGAAATAGTTGTTGCCTTCCAAACTGGTCCCCTGCACCTCCCATGTTTGCTGGGAATTGTGCCAAGGAGTCACTCCTTTACTGTCGACATCAGCATAACCCACTGTTTGCGCTCGCTATAGAATAAATATTTCACGATCATGTTTCTCGTCTGGACCTGAGTCACTTTTACTTGCCACCAGTATGGAAAGGTACAGGCGGAGACCAGATTCGGATCACGTATTCTGTTCAATGG
>OX375865.1:90784555-90834552 GCA_947359475.1 Heligmosomoides polygyrus bakeri | reverse complement strand
CTAGTTCTCAACAATTATTTCGTGATAAGTCAATTCTTCGCATATGACCGACAAACTTAGGAAACGCAGTTGCCGGCATATAAACTCGGAGAGTTTTTGAAATCTTTGAAAAGCCTTTGGAGTGCGCCGTAAACAATGCATACAGAATCGAACCTTTCAATCGAGGGGAGAGGGACAACTTGTGGACTGAGCGGTTAGGGAGTTTTATAAGAAATATGCAGCCACCCTAGTCAGGAGTTGCTCCAAGGCTGTCCAGCGAGCCTTTGGAGTGCGCCGCAAACAATGCATACAGAATCGAATCTTTCAATCGAGGGAGAGGGACAGCTTGTGGACTGAGCGTTTGGGGAGTTCTACCAGAAGTTTCCTACCGCCTTACTCAGGAGTTGCTTTAAGGCTGTCCAGCTGGCCTTTGGAGTGCGCCGTAAACAATGCATACAGAATCGAACCTTACAATAGAGGGCGGAGGGACAGCTTGAGGACAGAGCGGTTAGGGAGTTTTATCAGAAATATGCAGCCACCCTAGTCAGGAGTTGCTCCAAGGCTGTCCAGCGAGCCTTTGGAGTGCGCCGCAAACAATGCATACAGAATCGAATCTTTCAATCGAGGGAGAGGGACAGCTTGTAGACTGAGCGTTGTGAAAGTGAAGCGAGTTCGAGCAGTCTTTTTGGGATGCGCCACGCATCTAAACATTGTTAAAGCGTAAATGCGAAATGAAAAAACACAAGCGTATGAGTATAAGGGAGAGGTCGTACTTGTCCAAACCTTGTTTGGTGTACTATTCTACTCCACCCTCGTTTGGAAGGATCAATATGGCGCCACGGCACCGGAAGTGTGAAAACCGTAGTTAGGCGATTTACGGCGCTCTCAGATGGCGCGAGGGGCCACAGAGGCAGGAGAGTGGACTGGCTCCGGAACTAATCTGGGTCCCGACCAGGGCTATGGTACATTTGACTCGTGAAAAACCGGTACAAATGAACGTAAATTTGAAATCGAACTATCCTTCAATTCAGAATTAACTAGGGAATGGCCTCGTAGACAATTTTTTTAGTTTTCAAACATTTTTTAAAGTGACACTCAGTTAGCATTGAGGTGAGTTTGCTCTGTAACTGGGTGGCCAAAATGTCCTCCGGGCCAGTCGAAATCCCACCTGTAGAAGACTATAAGGTGTTTTCATAGGCCTCCAAATATCTACGTTCCTGTCTTCAAAGAAACCATTTTGTGCCCACTTTAATGATACGAAAAGTGTACGGCTAACTACGAAGAAGTGTCATATGGGCAACTTTGGCAGCGTACAATCGCTAACGATTTCAACCCTGAAGGTTATAACTTCGCAGCTTGATTTTCACTCTCGCCTCCAACGTGACAAACGAGTATAAGCACATACAATCTTGATATGACGAAATTAGAGTTCTCCAAAGCGGAAGCATTTTCTGAAAATAACAACAATTAAATTGTCGGATCCTTTAAGGAAGTAGATCATTGTGATCGTGAAATACTAGGGAATCCAGAGAACTATGTGTGGCAATATATATAAAGCAGAAAATAGGCTTTAAAGGGCCGGATCTCTTCCTTCATTAGCCACTTGGGAGCTGTGGGTGTAATTATCTCCCGCGAGCACAGGGGTCAGCCAAGCCGGGCAGAAATTAGGTCACTGAACTACATTTCAGACGCTCGCTAGGCGATTTTCAGCTCATCGGGAAGAGCGCTCGGTGCTGATCACGAATATGTCATTCAATTTGCAATGCGCTCAATTTGAAGAGCGCTACAGAAAAGCGGCGGAAAAGGCGGTTTTTTTCGCTTTTTCCGCCTAAAGACCAAAAGATAAGGCCGGTATTGTAGTAATAGATTAGCTTGCACTATTAGAAGGCATCCCTCTAGAAAACATATCTTCACAAACAAACTTGTATTCAGTAGAAGATTATGAAGTATCGGCTTAGTACAGTGTTTCAGGTTCGGCTATGATCCTAGTAAAGGAAAATGTGTGAGTTTTACATACGGTGGATGCGAAGGAAATGAAAACAACTTTGCAACGAGAAAGGAGTGTGAGAAGAAGTGTATTGGGACACGAAGTACTACACCCCTGCCGGAACTGGCTTCATCAGCTCCTCAAACTACGCCACCCGTTCCGAAACCCCAGAGTGTCTGCGATCTAAAACTCGAAACTGGTCCATGCAAGGCATCGTTCACCAGGTAGATTTTATCATCTGGAAGCATGTACGAGTATGGCCATCCATAATTTTCCTCTGCTAGTAGTGCTAGGCAAAATCGGACGGCAACCCACTTGAGCACAAACCGCTCTCCAGAATAAATTAAAAGGCGATTTTGAAGGAAGGATTAGTTGCCCAAAAAACGCATGAAATGTAATAGACGATTTGGCAGATTTTGAAGTTCTTCTTCCTTTCGAGCACTTTGATGTGGTATTTTCAACGTAAAATGAGAACCAGCGGAGGCAGTAGTAATAGATTAGCTTGCACTATTAGAAGGCATCCCTCTAGAAAACATATCTTCACAAACAAACTTGTATTCAGTAGAAGATTATGAAGTATCGGCTTAGTACAGTGTTTCAGGTTCGGCTATGATCCTAGTAAAGGAAAATGTGTGAGTTTTACATACGGTGGATGCGAAGGAAATGAAAACAACTTTGCAACGAGAAAGGAGTGTGAGAAGAAGTGTATTGGGACACGAAGTACTACACCCCTGCCGGAACTGGCTTCATCAGCTCCTCAAACTACGCCACCCGTTCCGAAACCCCAGAGTGTCTGCGATCTAAAACTCGAAACTGGTCCATGCAAGGCATCGTTCACCAGGTAGATTTTATCATCTGGAAGCATGTACGAGTATGGCCATCCATAATTTTCCTCTGCTAATAGTGCTAGGCAAAATCGGACGGCAACCCACTTGAGCAAAAACCGCTCTCCAGGATAAATTAAAAGGCGATTTTGAAGGAAGGATTAAGGTTGCCCAAAAAACGCACTGAAATTTAATGGACGATTTGGCAGATTTTAAAGTTCTTCTTCCTTTCGAGCACTTTGATGTGGTATTTTCAACGTAATATGAGAACCAGCGGAGGCAGTAGTAATAGATTAGCTTGCACTATTAGAAGGCATCCCTCTAGAAAACATATCTTCACAAACAAACTTGTATTCAGTAGAAGATTATGAAGTATCGGCTTAGTACAGTGTTTCAGGTTCGGCTATGATCCTAGTAAAGGAAAATGTGTGAGTTTTACATACGGTGGATGCGAAGGAAATGAAAACAACTTTGCAACGAGAAAGGAGTGTGAGAAGAAGTGTATTGGGACACGAAGTACTACACTCCTGCCGGAACTGGCTTCATCAGCTCCTCAAACTACGCCACCCGTTCCGAAACCCCAGAGTGTCTGCGATCTAAAACTCGAAACTGGTCCATGCAAGGCATCGTTCACCAGGTAGATTTTATCATCTGGAAGCATGTACGAGTATGGCCATCCATAATTTTCCTCTGCTAATAGTGCTAGGCAAAATCGGACGGCAACCCACTTGAGCAAAAACCGCTCTCCAGGATAAATTAAAAGGCGATTTTGAAGGAAGGATTAAGGTTGCCCAAAAAACGCACTGAAATTTAATGGACGATTTGGCAGATTTTAAAGTTCTTCTTCCTTTCGAGCACTTTGATGTGGTATTTTCAACGTAAAATGAGAACCAGCGGAGGCAGTAGTAATAGATTAGCTTGCACTATTAGAAGGCATCCCTATAGAAAACATATCTTCACAAACAAACTTGTATTCAGTAGAAGATTATGAAGTATCGGCTTAGTACAGTGTTTCAGGTTCGGCTATGATCCTAGTAAAGGAAAATGTGTGAGTTTTACATACGGTGGATGCGAAGGAAATGAAAACAACTTTGCAACGAGAAAGGAGTGTGAGAAGAAGTGTATTGGGACACGAAGTACTACACTCCTGCCGGAACTGGCTTCATCAGCTCCTCAAACTACGCCACCCGTTCCGAAACCCCAGAGTGTCTGCGATCTAAAACTCGAAACTGGTCCATGCAAGGCATCGTTCACCAGGTAGATTTTATCATCTGGAAGCATGTACGAGTATGGCCATCCATAATTTTCCTCTGCTAATAGTGCTAGGCAAAATCGGACGGCAACCCACTTGAGCAAAAACCGCTCTCCAGGATAAATTAAAAGGCGATTTTGAAGGAAGGATTAAGGTTGCCCAAAAAACGCACTGAAATTTAATGGACGATTTGGCAGATTTTAAAGTTCTTCTTCCTTTCGAGCACTTTGATGTGGTATTTTCAACGTAAAATGAGAACCAGCGGAGGCAGTAGTAATAGATTAGCTTGCACTATTAGAAGGCATCCCTCTAGAAAACATATCTTCACAAACAAACTTGTATTCAGTAGAAGATTATGAAGTATCGGCTTAGTACAGTGTTTCAGGTTCGGCTATGATCCTAGTAAAGGAAAATGTGTGAGTTTTACATACGGTGGATGCGAAGGAAATGAAAACAACTTTGCAACGAGAAAGGAGTGTGAGAAGAAGTGTATTGGGACACGAAGTACTACACTCCTGCCGGAACTGGCTTCATCAGCTCCTCAAACTACGCCACCCGTTCCGAAACCCCAGAGTGTCTGCGATCTAAAACTCGAAACTGGTCCATGCAAGGCATCGTTCACCAGGTAGATTTTATCATCTGGAAGCATGTACGAGTATGGCCATCCATAATTTTCCTCTGCTAATAGTGCTAGGCAAAATCGGACGGCAACCCACTTGAGCACAAACCGCTCTCCAGAATAAATTAAAAGGCGATTTTGAAGGAAGGATTAGTTGCCCAAAAAACGCATGAAATGTAATAGACGATTTGGCAGATTTTGAAGTTCTTCTTCCTTTCGAGCACTTTGATGTGGTATTTTCAACGTAAAATGAGAACCAGCGGAGGCAGTAGTAATAGATTAGCTTGCACTATTAGAAGGCATCCCTCTAGAAAACATATCTTCACAAACAAACTTGTATTCAGTAGAAGATTATGAAGTATCGGCTTAGTACAGTGTTTCAGGTTTGGCTATGATCCTAGTAAAGGAAAATGTGTGAGTTTTACATACGGTGGATGCGAAGGAAATGAAAACAACTTTGCAACGAGAAAGGAGTGTGAGAAGAAGTGTATTGGGACACGAAGTACTACACCCCTGCCGGAACTGGCTTCATCAGCTCCTCAAACTACGCCACCCGTTCCGAAACCCCAGAGTGTCTGCGATCTAAAACTCGAAACTGGTCCATGCAAGGCATCGTTCACCAGGTAGATTTTATCATCTGGAAGCATGTACGAGTATGGCCATCCATAATTTTCCTCTGCTAATAGTGCTAGGCAAAATCGGACGGCAACCCACTTGAGCAAAAACCGCTCTCCAGGATAAATTAAAAGGCGATTTTGAAGGAAGGATTAGTTGCCCAAAAAACGCATGAAATGTAATAGACGATTTGGCAGATTTTGAAGTTCTTCTTCCTTTCGAGCACTTTGATGCGGTATTTTCAACGTAAAATGAGAACCAGCGGAGGCAGTAGTAATAGATTAGCTTGCACTATTAGAAGGCATCCCTCTAGAAAACATATCTTCACAAACAAACTTGTATTCAGTAGAAGATTATGAAATATCGGCTTAGTACAGTGTTTCAGGTTCGGCTATGATCCTAATAAAGGAAAATGTGTGAGTTTTACATACGGTGGATGCGAAGGAAATGAAAACAACTTTGCAACGAGAAAGGAGTGTGAGAAGAAGTGTATTGGGACACGAAGTACTACACCCCTGCCGGAACTGGCTTCATCAGCTCCTCAAACTACGCCACCCGTTCCGAAACCCCAGAGTGTCTGCGATCTAAAACTCGAAACTGGTCCATGCAAGGCATCGTTCACCAGGTAGATTTTATCATCTGGAAGCATGTACGAGTATGGCCATCCATAATTTTCCTCTGCTAATAGTGCTAGGCAAAATCGGACGGCAACCCACTTGAGCAAAAACCGCTCTCCAGGATAAATTAAAAGGCGATTTTGAAGGAAGGATTAAGGTTGCCCAAAAAACGCACTGAAATTTAATGGACGATTTGGCAGATTTTGAAGTTCTTCTTCCTTTCGAGCACTTTGATGTGGTATTTTCAACGAAAAAGGAGAACCAGCGGAGGCAGTAGTAATAGATTAGCTTGCACTATTAGAAGGCATCCCTCTAGAAAACATATCTCCACAAACAAACTTGCATTCAAGAGAAGATTATGAAGTATCGGCTTAGTACAGTGTTTCAGGTTCGGCTATGATCCTAGTAATGGAAAATGTGTGAGTTTTAAATACGGTGGATGCAGAGGAAATGAAAACAACTTTGCAACGAGAAAGTAGTGTGAGAAGAAGTGTATTGGGACACGAAGTACTACAATACCGCTCAAATTCTTCTCAAAAAAGACGCTTTGCGACGGATTAATCCTTCACAAAGCGTCGCATTGCCATAACTCTTTTCAAAGCTATTTGTTTAAAATCTAATTAACACCGCTAGAAGCCCCTCTCATCTTCTATCCAGCAATCTAAGCGTCATCTAAAACGGTTGCACAGTGAGCTAGTTATGAAGCTTTTGCTTCCTCGGCTCCGTTAATTGATTTACGACCCCTCCGAGATCCCCAGTGGCATGTCCTTAAGGCTTTTCGTTGTCGAGGTTCATCGAAACTCAGAAATCCTCTATTGTTTCAGCAGATTTGTGTTTGTTACGCATCAAGTGTCATTGTGATACTAGATAGTGCCAAGTTTGAAGGACTTAGGCCCAATTTCAGATAAGCGCAAACGCGCGGAAACCTAAGATTCAGTTAAGAATTACCCAACTAGCAGCCTGCTATAGAAGACAGTATTCTACTATTCCATTGTGGGAGCGATGGTCTTTATAAAACGTGTGAAATGGCTTTGAGAAATGGAGAGAAAAGCGGTCGCCAAAACGCGCGTTTCCGCCGCTATGCCATAACTATCTTCAAAGTCGCTTATATTCAATGAAATGCACATTGTTGGAATCAGAACAACATGATCTACCCAATGGCGTAAAAATCTTGACAAGGTTCCAAATTTTTGAGTTCGAGATGACCTAGATTAGTCGAGCCCGTAATTGTCTTGATCTGATCCACATTCGCCCCTGAGTCTCCCCTAATTGTGCCCCCTAGCAGGGATCGACTTGCCCAGTGGAATTTTAAAAATTTTAAACGCTGTCGAAAATGTGTTTCATGCTAATTTTAGGTTTTGTCTCACCACGGGATCTCTTTGATACCAAATTCGCCTGGTTTATCATCAAGTTCAGCGTTCCATGCATCCTCAACTGCCGATTTTTTTTCCTTTCGTTAATTATTTAGATAGTACCACTTTTGTTCCAGAGCCGATTTTTGCTTAAGTTCTCGACTATTGTGTGTGCACTACAAATATAGGGCTTAGCCTTAGTTCAGTTAGAAGTAAGGTACTAATCAACCAATAATTTGACAGCGCAGCGTTCCACGGAGACATTGTCTGCAAGGGCTAATTCACGCGTGTAGATCTGTGTCTCCACGCGACGGATCAGTATGAAAGCTGGATATTTGGTAGCACAACACAGAGATGCTGCAGCACAAAGTGATATAGCTGGCAGCTCAGGACTGGGAGCTCCACTGCTTCAAAAAGGCCATTTTCTTCTACTCTGACATGTGACTCAACGCCGTCCTCTGTCCAGACCGCGCAGAACAGTTTCTGTCATTTATCGGAGCTGATATTCCCTTTTTTCGAAAAATTTCCCACCTCACGTTAATCACATTTTTTCCTTGAGACAAGCCCGCTACCGGAGTCTAGAGTGTTGCTGTAATTGCGGTGACATGACCTGCCCCACCGAGAATGTCTTTTGGAGATGCAATCGTTGCTTCTCTCCTCTCACTACTCACACATGGATTTAGGTACATGTCGCGTAGGCGAGCATCACTGGTAGGCCGCCAGCGAATAATAACTGAACAGAGCACAGCTCGTACACATGCCAGCCCATCAGCGTACCGACTGAATACGCCCTCTCTGAACGGCATATCCATTCAATGTGGTCTGATTGGTTTGGGCGTTCCCACCATCCAATGCTGCTCTCCTACGCGACATATACCTAATTTTATTTTTAAGTCAAGTGCTGATAAACCTCACTTTGAAACATGTCACGCAATCAACTCTTGCACACCATCGGGGGGGGGGGGGCGGTAAGGATTGCGGAGCCATACAATCACCTCCTGTAGCCAGCCGTTCGAAAGACGACTTTTCTATAGGCAAGAGTCTAGCTTTTGGTATATGTACGTTACAAATTTTTGGTCAAAATGGCAAATTTTCGTACCTACAATTTTTTCATAGTTTTGAAGAGTAATAATTCTGATCTCCTATCGCGTGCCTATAAGCCGATTCCGGGCGGAAAGAAGAGCTGGTTGTCCTCGTAGGAAGCAAACCTCTAAACTCCACCCAAATGTTCACTTTCTGAATTTTTACCCGAACGACTTCCTGTTTGCTCATGGCATGATCCCTTACTTGACGACAGGAACTTCTTGAGGCCGATGAGTAGTCCCTCGAGTGTTCTCGGGCAGTTCCGGAGTGGCGGGGAGACTAGGCACCAGCCAACGCGCCATGCGAGGGCGGGCGCGGGTTTCGTCGAATGGAAGCGCAGCGTCCTAACTGGTGCGAGGTTTCCAAGAACCTGACGACCATAGAAGCCAGAAGAGCCAGAGAAGAAAGCCAAGAAAGCCAGGAAAGCGACCTGTGTAATGCGAGTTTGCCTAATCACACGTGGGAGTTGTTCACTTTGTAACGCGGCCATAACTACCGGAGAATTCAGTACTTTACTTCGTGCAAGTCCCTGCCTTCCCTTTGGCTGCACATACCGAGCCTTTACAGGCCAGACCAAAGGAAGGACGGTATGCCAAAGAGGCACACAGTTTTCTTTTGTTTTAGATGAATATCCATTGTTCCTACACTGACCAGCACTTATAACCCAAAATTTCGTTGGCACCGTCCGTTCCGCCATGTGGCGCTGATTTGGCCAACACTTTTAAAGCAAATCATTTTCAATACGGCACATCACGAACGCGATAATAAAGAGACAGCGAATTAACAGGGATGCGACTCTGGAACGAAGGTTCCACCATCATCCTCCTTCATAACATAAGGAGGCGCCCAAAAACTTGTAGAATGAAAGCACTAAACGCTTACGTATCCAGAATAACGGAAAGACACCAATTTTTGCTGTGTCTAGAGTAAAGCTGGCAGAAATAGAGAAATAGGGTGGACCCTTTTTCTTGACCTGCACCTTACAATGCTACAAAATCTTGTGAAGCTGTTGAGAAAAGTTTGCTAGTTTCTTAAAACTCTACTCGGGTCACGTTTCAACGAGCTCCGTTTCGGCATAACCTTCTTCCCACCTAGGAAAAGAAACAAAAAGTTTGAAGTTTGAAGAAACAAGAAGTATAGAGCTTTCATATCAACGTTGGCTCAGCAGCTTTACAAGATTCTGCTGAGCTGTTAAGGATAAGTCAAGATTGAACGACAATCGCACAAGATACATCCCGCACTTAGCAATCTCCTATGAGCCCTTTCGTAACTAGGAAACAAACAGAAAACGGTCATACGTTAGCTGTTATAATAGTATTTTATTGCAACCAAAACTCTAGGACCAGGCGGGAATCGAACCCGTAAAAAAAATCGAAATAAGGTAGCAATTGTTGCTGATATTAATAATTGCTTGATACACATTTCAGAAAATATTATTGTTTGGTACATCATTTGTCGTTTATTTGCTTATCTTCTAGTTCTGTGTATTTAACAACTGTTACTTTCTATTACGTGCTTGCTAAAATAATAGTTAATAATAATAAAACAATAATAATTAATGCCTGTAATGTATACTTAATAAATCCTTTTTCTGAAGCTAAATGGTTATGCTCAAATGAGTTTGGGGAAAGCAGTACCTATCCCATTAGTGAATGAGCTCGGTTAGTGTGAGTAGTGAGAGGAAAGAAGCAGCGATTGCATGTCCTAAAGACATGCTTGGTGGGGCAGGTCAGGTCACTGCAATTACAGCAACACTCTGGACTCCGGTAGCGAACTTGTCTCAAGGAATAAATGTGATTAACGTAAGGTGGAAAATTTTTCGGAGAAGAATGCGAATATCGGCTCCGATAAATGACAGAAACTGTTCTGCGCGGACTAGACAGAGGACGGCGTTGAGTCACATGGTCAGAGTAGAAGAAAACGGTTTTTTGAAGCAGTGGAGCTCCCACTCCTGAGCTGCCAGCTACATCATTTTCTTGCTGCAGCATCTCTGTATGTTATGCTACCACTTGTCCAGATTCCACACTGATCCGTCGCGTGGAGACACAGATCTACACGCGTGAATTAGCCCTTGCAGACAATGTCTCCGTGGAACGCTGCGCTGTCAAATTATTGGCTGATTAGTACCTTACTTCTAACTGAAGTAAGGCTAAACCCTATATTTGTAATGCACACACTATAGTCGAAAACTTAAGCAAAAATCGGTTCTCGAACATAAGTGGTACGGTCGAAAATAATTAACGAAAGGAAAAAATCGGCAGTTGAGGATGCATGGAACGCTGAACTTGATGACAAACAGGCGAATTTGGTATCAAAGAGATCCCGTGGTGAGACAAAACCTAAAATTAGCATGAAACACATTTTCGACAGCGTTTAAAATTTTTAAAATTCCACTGGGCAAGTCGATCACTGCCAGGGGGCGCAATTAGTGGAGACTCAGGGGCGAATGTGAATCAGGTCAAGACAATTACGTGTTCGACTAATCTTGGTCATCTCGAACTCAAAAATTTTGAAACCTTGTTAAGATTTTCACGCCATTGGGTAGACCATGTTGTTCTGATTTCAACAATGTGCCTTTCATTGAATATAAGCGACTTTGAAGAGAGTTATGACAAAGCGGCGGAAAGGGGCGGATTAATCCGCCGCCGGCCGCGTTTTGGCGAACGCTTACCGACGGTACTGTAAGATGGGTGACTTGCGCTATTATCAGTGATATATCTCCAAGGTCCTCGCAAATATTGGACGATTTCCTTCAAGACCACTGGCACAGATTCGAAGATGATGAACACTCAAAGTTTCAGTTCCTCATGGTTCTTGAATTTTTCTTTGCTAATGAGAGGCGCATCGACTGAAAAATGTTAATCTGTTGACGAAAGCTGTGGGCTATATGGCGAATGATTCAGATTTTCAGCTCAAATCAATTTTTTGATTTTTTTTTCGATCAAGCGTTGTCAGGAAAAAATAAGTGCACGCTGTCTTCCACTCCTTTTTGAGCAGTGCTTGTTTTTTTGCGGCTAAAACGATCTTGGAAGAGATCTGGCGTAATGGTTTAGCCTAGACCCATCACCACAAAATACACCAGACCTCAATTGTTCCATGAAACACAAAGCATTTCCCACAAAATCTTTACTTTTTTCCACGAATGTACGGTTTTGCCGTTGTCTTCGAAATCTCATCGGGGCTCAACCAATGCTGTTTTTTTTTTGGTGTCGTCGTGCTCGAACCACTCCTCGTTCGATGTAACAATAGATTCGTAGGAACCGCTGTTTTTGGCTTCGCGAGTGGGAAAGACAGCGACAGCGAGTCGCGCGTGATGACTTGATTGCATCCCTGAACTGATGTGGCACACATTTTCCACTGCAACTTGTCTTTCCATTTGCATGTAGATGATTGGAGATGGTAGAATGGTGACAGACAAACCTGTCTGCGAATCGTGTGAGTCGGGTTTGGTCCAGCTCGATAGCTTACTTTAATGCCTCCTTGTCTACAACCTGACGGTGTCCTTTACGTTTTTCATCTTCAAGGCTCTCACCTAAGTCTTGAAAGCGTTGAAACCATTTTTGGTACTACGTAATGATGGAATTTTCTTGCTAAAAACATAGATAAGACACAGAGTCATCAAACAAACAAACACGCACTTAGTACTTTGCCCTATCGTCGTTAAATTAAACATTTTGTCTCAGAGAATCATCGAAACAAAACGAAGTCGTTCTAAGAGATGCTTTCCAAAACACCACTTAAAGGATAAAGGGTAAAGGACGGCGTTACTCAATCCCTTTTGGGATGCGCCAGCGCATTCTATTAGGTTGTAACGAATTAAATGGCACTGGCTCGCGCCATTTTTTGGCTCGTCTTTACGCGTTTGATCAAGAACAAACCGTAACATGTGGCATATCATTTAGAAGCGCAAACTTTGCTCTACCGGTGAGTACAAAATTTTCTATGTAAATGTGGGAAAACTTTAGATTTTATTGACTTTTTTGCAGATGGACAGAAGGGTAATCCGAGGCAATTACTTGCATGAATTCAAGCTGGGCACTACAGCTAAGGAGGCGGACGAGAAGATCAACGCCGCATTCGGTCAAGGATGTTCCACAATTCGGACGGCGTATCGTTAGTATCAGAAGTTCCGGAATGGAGATGAGAGCTTGGAAGAACATGAAGGTCGTGGAGGCATAGTGATGTTGATGAGGACAAACTGAGAGATGTGGTAGAGGAGGATCCACACAAAGGTACCAGGGAGATAGCGAAGGTTCTTGGCGTCAGTCACAACACTGCTGCCCGGCATCTGAAGGAAATCGGAAAGACCAAAATCTGGAAAGATGGGTGCCTCACGAGCTGTCTGAGGAGCTAAGAAACCGACGGCATGAGATCTCGTCCGCACTGCTTCTACGGAACAAAATGGACCCTTTCCTTGATCGCATCGTAACCTGTGACGAGAAATGGATAATGTACGACAACAGGCGACGATCGGCACAGTGGGTGGACAGCGATGAGAGCCCCAAGGTTTTTGCGAAGCCGGAATTGCACCAAAAGAAAGTAATGGTGACAGTATGGTGGTGTTCGCTGGGAATTATTCACCAGAGCTTCCTCCCTCCCGGTGAATCCATCACGGCAGAGAAGTACTGCATTGAAATTGAAGAAATGATGAAAAAGTTGAAGGATATCCGGCCGGCCTTGGTAAACCGGAGGCGAGTTCTCCTTCTGCACGACAATGCTCGCCCCCATGTAGCACGAATGACGTTGCAGAAATTGAATGAGCTGAGCATTGAAGCTCTACCACATCCTCCGTTTTCTCCCGACCTCTCCCCAACAGACTACCATTTCTTCAAGCATATTGGCGACTTCTTGGTAGGGAAAATATTCAAATACCAACAGGATGCCGAAAGTGCCTTCGAAGATTTCGTCAATTCCAGAACTTCTGATTTTTCCGCTAATGGGATAAAAAAGCTTGTGTCACGTTGGCAAAGATGTGTAGAATCAGAAGGTTTTTACTTCGATTAATAAACTTGCCTACAAGCCGAGATATTAACTGTTTAAATTTACAGTGGTTCGGTGCCATTTATTTCGTTACAACCTAATACTTCTACGGGACGTCGTGGAGGCGATTTGAATGCGTATTTGGCCATACGATGACTTGCGGTGGCCAGCCGATGAAGAATTCAGCGCTCTATCCTTCCCAGACAAGTTTGGTACTAATTCACCGACCCCGAAGGGGTGGAAGGATTGGTTGGCCTGGGCGGGAAACCCGAACCAGGAACCTGGAATCGGGTGCACGCGACGGTCGGCGCCTCCTCCGACTGCGCTACACGCTCCCAAAACGCCATTTAAATCTCTACAATTAAGGTGTGAGCTATAAACTAATAATAGCAGAGAAATATCAATTCGAAAGCAGTCGACATTAATTTTCCGACAACCTGTTAGTAGTGGGTACTTGTAGTGTGAAAGACTTTTTTCCCGTCCAGGAATACGAAATTGTGAATGCAACCATGCTATTACAGCTCAGTGAGTTTATCGTGATACTGCTGAGAATTCTTACTCTACGCATCCTCGAAAAGTGCCAAGGCTACAAAATTGCCTACAGTCTCGCTTAAATGTCAGCTCAGCTTAAAAGAACTGTTTCTGGTTTGGGTACGATGCTAGAAAAGGAAAATGTGTCGTTTTCGTTTATGGCGGATGCCGAGGAAATGCAAACAACTTCAAAACGAAGGAAGAATGTGAAGCACAATGTGTTGGGACACGAAGAACTACACCTAAGCCGGAACTGACTTCACCAGCTCCTCAAACCACGCCAACCGTGCCAAGACCCAAGAGTGTCTGCGATCTAAAACTCGAAACTGGACCATGCAAGGCATCGTTCCTCAGGTAGATTTTTGATTGGACGTTAGACTAGCTCTCTTACCAACCGATCGCTTAATGTTTATGGCTGACTACATGGTCTGTAGGTCAGTTGTTGGTTTTATTAATAGAACTTTTTACGACGATAGGTAAATGTGTTTACCAAAATCAAGCGGTCAGGCACCTTCAGAATGAATTGCTATGGCCCCTTTGATCCAACAAAGAACATCTTCTGAGCCGCCACTCAGAAACATTTTAAGGAACGCTAAATTTCAAGGTCCAACTCTAATTCTTTAACATAAAGTTGATAAAATAAGGAGGAATTTTCAAGGCAAAGACCTCACTAATGGCCGGTGTAACGAGGGAATTCTGGACCTACAAATGAACACAGTAAAATGACGAGCAGTATGGCACGCAACATTTCGAAGGGAGACGAGACCAAAAGAATAACCATAACAACCATTATTTTTCAGTGTAATAAATTAGTTATTGTTACAAATGTATTTCAGAAATCTTCTTCTCAAGCAAAAGATGGAAAAGAAACATACTATCTCAGCCTACCATAATGTGACAGCGTCGCGAAGTAGACACAGCTGCATTTAAAATAGTTTGCTCGCTATGAAACGGTACATGACGCGAACATTGGCAGCATGGGGAAGCGGAAGCGCGCCAGCGAATCAGATCGCATCAGATTGGCGTGTCATTCAGAGAGGGGTTGCACGGCCGTTAAACTGATTGGCTGGCGTCTGCTCGGCCGTTGCTCTGTTAGGTTATGATTGGTTGTCGCACAACCACCTCCCAATGCTGTCCATCTTCGTATTAAAGCAACTTGTAAAATGTAAACTAATATTTTTCTCTTTTTCTCTTTTTTCTGTTTTTAATCTTTTTCTTTTTTCTTCAATGTTCATTTCATCGGCAGTCTCCAGACGAACCTTCTTGTTACAAAGTTCCCCTGGATCATCGTTCGACGAAACTTCATGCAGTGCACTTAAACTATTCCCAACAGTTTTCGCACTGCTCGCCATGAGTGCTAGTGCACTCACATAGACATTCGTGCTGACCCCTTCCCCTTCTTTAAAGCCTGACCACACTAAAGAAAAGCTATAAAGCACCTATAGGCAGCTCTCAGATGTAAATTTAACCAACTCCAGAAAGTTAGCTTACGTTTTAAGGATACCTCCGAAAACCTCGGAAAAATCAACAAAGGTTTGAACTCGGTATCTTTCCGGGCGCGTATTAGCAAAGTCAGAGGAGGCATACGTTCTCGTGCACCCTGAAGACAGGCTCGTATTTCCAAATTGCCCAGGGCAACCCAGCCTTCCATCTTTACGGGATCGCTGAATTGATTCGATGCTTGTCTGGGAATTTAAAACACTTATTTATCCGTCGGCTCATCACAGCAAGTCACTCTAGAGCCCAAACGTGCTTTCAAGTCGTTTCCTCATTATTCCATAAAAGTAGAAAACTTGAAGAAGCCGGAACAGGGATTGGCTAACGTTGCTTCCTGTAATCTCATGGTTTTGCAACCTCTTCAGCAACAATGCTATGCTTCTGCTAAACATTTCACCCTTATGTCGTTAAATATCGCGTATTATAGCGCGCATAATATCGTAATTCTAATGTTTCATCGCAAAGTGTAATTGACTTCACAAACATGGAGGAATCCTACACATAAGATTGTCGCGCTACCTAAGGTTGGGACTGACGATCTGATCTTAATTCAGCAATTAGAACAAGGGCAATCGATACTCTTCGCAAAAAGCTTAACTATAACATCAGGGAGAACTAAATTTTGAAAACTTCAGATATGGTTTTGTCGACGGAAAATGTAAGCCTTTCAAATATGGTGGATGCGGAGGTAATCGAAACAACTTCCTTACGAGGAGTAAGTGTGAACGGCGCTGTGGAGAAGGACGAAGGACACCACTCTTGCCGGAGTAGATGAATTAATTTAGCGCAACTCCACAACACGTTTCTCTTCTTCAGTGTTGTAAGCATTTATTGCGTGGTATCACCGATTTCTGGCTGCACCATAGAAAGATAAATGTTGGCAGATAATGCGTTGAAGCTGTCGTCTTCAAAGCGTAGCATATGGGGCCTTTGTTGCTTCGATTTGATGAAGCAACGAAGCAGGAAGACAAACTGTGATGCTGGTGCAGAATTCGATCCTCTGTTTTTTGACAATGAGGGGTTGCGGACTAATGAGGACAGTACAGCCACTACACAGACTGAGGCAGGTTTTACTACATGTTACTCTAGGTTCGCCTAATGATGCAAGCTGCAATGAATGCTGTAACTCCAAGGCGGCCTCATTCATGCACCCTTTCTTCCTTGTGGTGGCCTGCAGAATACATCAACGGACGTGGAGAGCCTCGTAAGACACTTCAAGATCACGTTCAAATCAAATACTGATGCTGATGCATGTCGAAAAATGGACATTTTGGTTCAATTTTTTCTCGACAGTCGAAAGAGTCTGCGAATCTCGCATGCATCCAGGGCGTCTTGGCGTTCCACCCAAACCTTTCAAGCAAGCGTCGAGCCTTTAGTTCCTCCTGTTAATTGCGCCCGTTTCTTAGCACTTGCTTGCATGCGTGACTGGAAAGTGTGCTCCGGTGATGTTCTTCTATTAGCAACGCAATGATAGCAGATATTCTGATAATAACTTTGACAATGAGCTACAAAATTTCACTGGATTAATCAGTTAAGACATCGCTCGAAGGTATATCCTTCCGCAAGGATTCAGACCTATTCAGACCTCTAGTGACCTGGTGACTACTACTGTGAGCTGCGTGTACTCAATGTCGATCTTCTTCTATTCACTCAGAAAGATTGCCTTTAAACTGATCAAAGTGTGGCGAGAGTTTGGAAAGATCTTCCCCTCTGAGTAGCTCCACTCGTAGTGGCTCAACGGGTTGAAGTCAAGCGAGTTTGAAGGCCACATGTCCTCGCCCTTCAACCCGAACAGTTCTGCTCACAGGAGGCGATTGTGGATTTCGATCCATGCGCCGGTGCCCAAGAACAATTCGTTGTCCTCTAAAATGCCTTTAGCACAAAGAATCAGATTTTCCTTCAGGATAACGTTCTGATGAACATCGGAGTTGATTCTGACGTTTTTGTCGTCGAAAAATAAGTGGCGTTTTGCCTTCAAATGCTTTTTGCACTCCATGGCATTACAAGCAGCAAAAATAGCGTGAAATTTCTTCAGTATCGGAGTCAGAAGTTGCCGGTGATTTTTACTGTTGGGTGCGACCTCACCAGTGAAAATTTCGAAAATTTTCTCGTCAGCCCTAACGATGTCAGATAAGCGACCTTCACAAATGAACTCAAAAAGTTTCCTGCATTCTTAAAGCTCACCCTTTTTTCAACTTCAGTGAGGGTTTGTTCAGGAGCGAGTGAAGACCAAGTTCACGCTTGACGATGTTTTGACACTTCATCGCGAGATAAGCAAGTTAGAAGCAATTTTATTCAAACTGATCTCGTCGTTGCTCTGGATCCTCTTCTTGACGATTTTGCGAATACCGAGTGTGTTAACGGTCATATCTTCTCATGATTTAAGAAGTGGTAGGTGGTGTCCTTGCTGCTTGTGCTGCATTGCAATTTTTCTTACGGGAAGGCGATGATGTTGAGCCTGCTTGAAATATCCGTCGATGAAAGTCCTTCATCCATGGCGAGTTAAGCGTTGGAGGATGGAATTATGTAAAACTTTTGCTGGAGCCTAACTAAAGCCTCTCTACCAATCCTACACACACTGCCTTAAGAACGAAGATTTGGTCTTAGCAGGGAATGCATTCAGCTTTCCATGGAACTTCGGAAAGAGACCTGTGCCATGTGGAAGAGCATGAAGCGCTGATTACTTATGGGAAGAGCAAATTTGCTAAACGAATCTCCTGAGCGAGTAATGGGCGGTGAAAGTTCGTCTTGTCCACTGCATGTCGCGCGTGATGACGAAGCGTTGGGTGGGCGTCACGAAATCAGCGCAGCCATTATCTGATGGGCAGGTTGCGGCGGCGGAGCAGTGGTAGTGTTCTCGCCTTGCAGGAGGGTGGTCACGGACTTGGTCTCCGCCGATGCTAGTGATTCTGCGATTTGTATTCGTCCTCAGTGACACTCTTTATCCTCGTTTCCAACACATTTCTGACGCCTGGTAACATTTAAATATCACACATCAGACCTTTTTCGAGCACTTTGAAAGTGGAATGATAACAGATTTTGATTTTAAGGTCTTCTTCTTCTTCTCGTCCTGAGAATTTAGTCCAGCGCAGTCCGCTGTTCTTGTGATCTGTCGCCACCTCATCCTATCAAGGGCGTCATCTGCCGTGGCACCGACTTCGGCGAAATCTCTCTTGATAACATCCTTCCACCATTCCCCTGGAGCTCCTCCCGGACGCTTTCCGGGTGCCTCGAAATCTAGGGTCAACCTTATGTGGTGATCCTCTGGTCTTCCGAAGACGTGTCCATACCACCTCAGGCGCTACTCCCTCATCTTCGGCTGAATCGGGCTGTCTTCATCACTGCCCTAACATCCTCGTTCCGCACCCTCCATTCACATCCCCACCTCAGTGTCCTCATTTCCGCAGTGTGCAGTTGCCGCTCCTGCGCCTTACCCAGGGCCCAGCCCTCACTGCCGTTGAGGAGGGCCGGCCTCACAACTGTTCTATAGAACTTGCCTTTGATCGCCCTGGAGCATCTGTGGATCCCTGTGGACTCCCTCCACTTAAGCCAGGCTGCGTTTATCCGTCCCCTGACCACCTGGTCCACACTTCCTTCCTTGGATAGGTCACATCCGAGGTTCTTTTCTTCCACCTTCTCGATCGTTTCCCCTTGGCAGTCTAGGATCGATCCAGCGCACTGCTCAGAGCTCATGAACTTTGTCTTCTTTACGTTCAGCCGTAGGCTGTTGTCTGCGAGGGCTCTCTGCCACAGCTGCACCTTCTTCTCCAGCTCCTTCTGGTTGTCGGCTACTAGGGCGATATCGTCTGCGTAGAGGTCGTCCTAAGAGGGCCTTCCTCAAGGTAGCACTATAGAGTCAAGCGTCAGCAGGAAGAGGAACGGACTCAGAGCCTACCCTTGGTGCCCGCCACTGTGACGTCCACATTCTTTGTCACCCCGTGTGGAGCTCGTATAGCCGCTTTCGAGCCTTCGTACATGTCCCTTATGGCGGTGATCAGACGTTCCCGGACACCCCTCCCTCGAAGGACAGTACGGCGCGGGGTAGCCTGTCGTAGGCCTTCTCCAGGTTCAGAAATGCCAGGTAGCAGGGTTTTCGTTTCTCCCGATATTTCACCATCATCTGTCGAGCGATGAAGATGGCGTCTGTGGTGGACCTCTCGGACATGAAACCCCACTGCACCAGGGAGATGGGTACCATCTCCCTCAGCCTCGAGTCGACCAGTCGTTCGTAGATCTTCATCGTGTGTGAGATCAGTTTGATCCCTCGGTAGCTGAAGCATTCGGAAGCGTCTTCCTTCTGCTTGAATATGGGGACTATGGTGCTGTTCCTCCAGTCAACCGGCATCTTACTTTCTTTCATGATTCTGTTGAGGAACTGCGTCAGCCAGTTGATTCCGAGGTCCCCGAGCACCTTCCAAGCCTATACTGGCACACCGTCAGGCCCTGCTGCCTTTCATCTTCCCTATGGCCTTGCGAACCTCTTCTTGCGTCAGGGTGGGGGGGGGGGGGTCTTTTCGTTGGTTGTTCTTCCCGGGCCTCCCGACGAGGGAACTCCTCGTTCAGGAGTTCCTTGAAGTACTCCTCCCATCTCTCTCTGACCTCGATCGGCTTCCGTAGTACCCTACCGTTAGCAGTCTTCACAGCCTTCACTACTCGAATGTCAAGGCTAGCCCTATGACGCGCCGGGGGGTTGAGCGTTTTACCCCCTCGTCCCCTAGCCCGCCCACCTCCAACCCCTGGGCTTGCTCGATGGTCCAGTGGCTGCCTTACGAGATAGTGGAGACGCAGACGTTTGCCACGCCTCTGTTTAAATGGCGGGGGTGGAATATAGAACGAGATGAGGTGGGAATCGCGTTTGCGAAATACGGTGTTCACTATAGCGATACCCCATATTCAAGGATACGCGTACCATCTGCGTTGCGCGACCCGTAACCGAACCCACCATGACAGCCGTACCCGTCTTTCGTCGCGCCGACGTGCCCGTTGAGGTTACCAGCGACTATGATGACATCTTTCGACGGTACCACTGCTGTCTTCTCATCAAGCAGGCTCCAAAACTCTTCCTTGGCTTGATCCGAGCAGCCAGTCTGCGGAGCATACGCTGAGAAGAAGTGATAGAATCGCTCCTTAGCGGCGACATCGATCTTCATCAATCGATCGTCAGAGCGCTCGACGCTTACAATCGAGTCACGAAATCGTTCGGAGACGATGACTCCAACTCCACTGGTGGTCCTGGGACTTCCACATAGAACGGCCTTGAAGCCAGGTCCTATGTCCCTTGACTTCTTCAGGACCACCTCATCTCCTGCACCGCACAGAAATCAATTCTTCTACGTGAAAAAAACGTACCCATATTCAGTGTTGCTACGCGGGTCCTGCTTACGTTACTGGACTTTCGGACTAACTCAGTTGCCCCCCGATGCCGTCCTCGCATCAGGGACCCTCGCATACTTTTCACACTCGCCGGGCTTTGCGAATGCGCGTCGGCTCCCGCGGACGCCGTAGCATTATCTCGATACTCACTTAACGTCATCAACCACGTGATGTGACATGGGATCTCCATAGGCCGGCCTGTCACAACGGCCTGTCGCCTGTAATCGAATGTCCGTGATCGGCTTAGCTCGCAGAGCGAACAGTTTCCAGTGGCACCACGTGGAGGAACGAACATCGCCACCAAGAAATTATAGCAAATATTCAAGCGAAACACAATCAATCGAGTGGAAAGCGCAAAATTTCAGACGAGTGGATGGCGCATTCTATACCGCTCGTACGTCAGGAAATTTCTATTTTCTTACCAGAGAATGCCGTTAGCTTCCCATGGAACTTTGGATTGGGACCTATATCACGTGAAAGAGCTCGAGACGCTGATCACAGATATGTAGACCAAATTTGCTAAATGGATCTCCTAAGCGAGTTATGGCCGGCGGAAGCCGCGATGTCTTCCATGTGTTAGGCGCGCTCAATCAGCGTTGGGCGCAGTATTGCGCGGTAATCAGCGGTTCAGCTATCTGCGCCGCCGCCGCTGACGGGTTGACGGCGCTGATAGCTGAACCGCTGATTACCGCGCAATACTGCGCCCAACGCTGATTGAGCGCGCCTAACACATGGAAGACATCGCGGCTTCCGCCGGCCATAACTCGCTTAGGAGATCCATTTAGCAAATCTGTTCTTCATATCTGCGATCAGCGTCTCGAGCTTATTCATGTGATATAGGTCTCAATCCAAAGTTCCATGGGAAGCTAACGGCATTCCCTGGTTAGTCTTTTGTGTGATTCCTTAGCTTCTTCATTACCTTTATCGTGAGCAAAGTTATCACCTTTCAAACAGCGCATAATTTTTTTTTTTTTGAGACACCATGTATTGCATGCTCTCCATTTAGGGACATTAGTAACAGGGATTGCTAGCAAAATCGAATAAAAACACGCAGTTATACAGATATGTTAGCAGTTATAGCAGAACTTAGGTTATTGCTTCTGCCGGCCGCTGTGTATCAAACGAATGCTTTTCACGGATGTCAAAGGATCTGTATGTGCGCTTCGCCTCAAAACATGAAAACAGGATCGTCGCTTCCCAATTTAGGTAGGCTTATGTGTCTGGCTTGCTTTGAAACCAACGGCATAAGTGCGCCCATACTTGCTTATTTCGAGTTTTAATTTTGTCACGGTTGAACGCCAGATCGAAAATACGTGGTCAATATAAGGTATTACCGCTGTCTCCTGGCAAAGTACAGAGTGCGTCAAAAGTTCTTGAATGCATGTAATTCCCATACGGCCACCCATACGGCCATACGGCTGTTTTAAAGCAAATCAGATGGTACTCATAAAATTTATTATTATTGACTAGGCACAAATAAAGAAGCGGGTACATTTCTCAATGGCCTCCTTTAGCGCGATTACACGCCTTCAATCGCTCGGGGAACGCATCCACGGCGGCACGCAGCGGTCTTCATCAATCGCTCCCCTGGCTTTCTTCAGGGCTCTTCGAAGTGAAGCAGTGTTCGTGTAGGATATTGCTCTTCAATATGAACCAGATTGGAGATTGAGGTTCGGGCTGAGCGGGGCCACTCTTCGGCTGAGTTGAAATCCAGAAAGTTGTTCAGCGCAAAACTTCCGTGCCACTTTAGCCCTATGAGCGGACGCAGAATCTTGATGATAAGTCCAGCCGCTTTTTTAAGGCACAGATTCCCAAGGAAAAGTCTTTCTTTAGGATGCCCGCTAGGTAGTTTTATAGTCTGTTTTTTTTTCTTCGACATGCAGTTTCTCCATTACAGTGCGCAAACCATTTGCATCAGCCATCTTGAACAAAAGAACATTTAGGCACGAAAAATTAGTATATGAGAAGGAAATAGTAGGGCAACAATAACACATAAACGTTTGGTTGAGCGAAGCGGATCATCCCATATAATGAGCCTGAAACAAGAGAGTCCAAGAACTTTTGACGCACCCTGTAGTCTCTACACCAGCCGTTCCAGAATTGAAACAAATGTGTGAAGCATTGTTGAGTAGTTGGAGTTTGAACTGAGATCTGCTTTGTTCCTGATGAGAAAATCCTTCTAATTATGGCAACACCGTCTTCCGAAAACGCGACTCGCATCTTATCTCATATTATAGTGGGAGCTCCAAGTCTCAGATAGACTTCGTGCTTGTGAAAGATCGTGACAGGAGTCTTGTCAGAGACACGAAGATCGTGCTGTATGAGACGGTCGCCCCACAGCAGCGACCGCTGATCTGCGCTTTGAAGATCGCCCCTCCGAGTGTGAAGAAGGTCGAGCGTTGCGGTGCACCAAGAATCAAGTGGTCGCGAATGAGAGAGAATGAAGCAGCTATAACTTCTCGCGTACGGTTACCGACAGTCACGAATGTCGACGAAACTTGGAAGAAGGCGACCGACGCGATTCGTCAAGCTGCACTGTCGGAACTCGGCATTACGAAGCCTGTGCGACGGAAGGTCGACAAGCAGACATGGCTGTAGACAGATGACGTGAAAGCAAAAGTTCGACAGAAGAAGTCGTTTTATGTGTTTCTCGGCGAAAAGACAGCCAATAACTGGCAGAAGTACCAAGAAGCGAAGAAAGCTGCAAAGAAGGCCGTAGCTGTTGTAAAAGCCACTTATTATGGAGATGTCGACGAAAAGCTCGAGTCACGTGATGGTGAGCGGTATCTGTACCGTATTGCCAAGAATCGCCATCACCAGACCGAGGATAATGAGAAGTTTTTCGGCATCAATGATGAGAACGGCCATCTTCTCATGGACCGATCTTCAGAAGCCCCTCCTATGGACGTTGCTTTATGTCGATGACGTGATGCTCGCTAGCGAAGATAAAGATGTACTCGAGCGAGAGCTGCAAGCTTGGTGTGATAGCTTGGAGTGGTTTGGACTCAAACTGAAAGTGAAGAAAACCGATTATGTAACAACGGATGTTACTGAGTCCAGCTCCATTAAAGTTAACGGCATCGAGCTTCCACGCACTGCAGCTTGGTCCAAGTGGCGCTCGTTGACTGGCGTGCTCTGCGATATGAAGATACGGAGCGCTTGAAGTCGAAGATCTACAGGGCAGTCATCCGGCCAGTAGCGATGTACGGTACTGAGTGTTGGCCAGCGGCCAAGGAAGTTGAAACCCGCCTCAGTGTCAAGGAGACGAAGATGCTGCGCTGGACGGCTGGAGTCACGCTCAAAGGCCGCTCCGAAACGATGCCATTCGGCTCGGTTCGGTGTCGCGCCGCTGACAAGACGCGAAACTCGCTTGCGACGGTACGGCCGCGTTCTGCGAAAGAAGAACAGCGTCCATGAGATAGGCCTTAACTTCGAGGTAATAGGAAAGCGGCCTAGAACACGCCCGAGGCAGCGCTGGGCTGATACGTTACATATGCTCTTGAAACAGGGGTGTGCGTAATTACGATTTGCGATTTACGATTTTACGATTTACGGCGATTTTTGGGAAATTTTTTACGATTTATGATTTACTACATTTTGGGTCGTAAATCGTAAATTTTCGTAAATGTGATGTTTGATCACTAGGCACTCACACCTAGCGCGCTCAGGTTTGAGTATACTTTTGCCTAATTTCCATACTTTTGCCTAATTTGCACTTTTGCCTAACAATGGACACCTTCCACAGGCCTCCGGAATTCGTGTGTGGAGTATTTTTCGGTTTTGCTTTTATCAATTTTTTGGAGATTAGATGAGCGGAACTGCATACGTACTCGAGCAAAGTGGAACTCTATTTCTCGGCTGGCTCAATTAAGGTCTTCTTCAACGATCTCTGGATCAGCCGGATTTGTCTACAAAGGATCAAGGACTAAAGTGTTTTCGAGTGTTGCGAAAAGTGCATTACGCAGGCTGAAACGGCATGCAATTACTACCACATATAGGAAAGTGAGAATCGCATTGTGCATCTCGAATCGACGATCACTACCTTGCGATGAATCCGTGAAGCTCTTCATGGAGCCTTGCCAAGCCAGCTCTGATACGCTCCAAGATTTATCTGCGATTGGAAAGTATTACTCTACGATCAGCCAAGCATTCGCGTATAGCGCGTATAGCATAAGACGTGTCCATTAAATTAAAGGAATCGGTTGAAGGCAAGGCAGGGAGTTACTTAGTGGTTAGCAGTTCATGACGCTTTAGGCTACGCTTTACGTTCAAGCTCCGAGGCGCGTTGAGATAAAAAAAAAGATAAACGTTAAGATTAAAAATTGCAAATCCGGTGAATTTCTACTTTTTCATAAAAGCTGTCTATGGTTCAGTGCCTAGTGAGCAGACAGAAGAATTTTGTGCTTCTGCTTTTTAAAGTGAGTTATAAGGCAGTGACAATATTTTCTAGGATACTCTGTATTTCTAGATTAATATAGACTGCAATGAATCTTTTGACAGCACTTCTCAGTACCAAAACTTTTTTCTATCCAGAACATTGAAGCTTGCCGGCTCTTCATTTTCTTCGTTCGGACTCCCTTTAATTTTGGTTCAGCGTCACTAGTAGTGCCATTTATCATCTGGTTTTGCAGCACTTGCCCTTTAATTTGTAACGGGGAATTAGCCCTGACATCGAGCTCACAACGATTTCACAACGTATTCGCTTAATTTAGCGGTGAGAAAATGTCGAAAAGATATGATGGTCAAATCCAAGAATAAGAATGTGAATTTACATGCGATTGTGATGTGGTAAGTATGCCATATGATCATTTATGATTCTTTTGATTCGCAAGGTTATACAGTAAGCAAGCATTTTTCTCTCTGAAAGCAATGATATCAATTTATATATTGAAGGAGGACGAAGGTACATATTTGTTTGCTATGAAGAACGAAAGCAATCTCTCTTGTTTTTGGTGGCGCAATACATGGATCGTTTTCTCTGAGACCATCTTTGAATCTCGTTTCTTGTTACGATTTACGGTTTACGATTTACGATTTACGAAATTTCGGATTTAATTTACGCACATCCCTGTCTTGAAAGTAGCTGGTGTCCACCCTTATCTAGCGCTGGATCGGGAGTGGTGGCGTCATGGCACCAGAATAGCGGACCCCGCCACGAAGTGGAACAAACGCTGAAGAAGAAGGTGATTTGACCTATGGTGGTCAGAACAGGGCTGTGCTTTTTTACCTTCTCAGACAAGTCTGGTACAAATTCACTGACCGCGCCGGCATGGAAAGGTCAGTTCAGTTGGGCGGAAGATTCGCACCTAGAACGTGGAATCGGAAGCACGCAACGGCCGTCACCTCTTCTGACTGCGCCTCACGCGCTCAGATTACATATACCTGCATTATGCAGTTATACACATAGTACAAATTGCCATGCATTCATTATATACCGACAGTATTATGTGCGCTCAAACGTATACGATTAAAAATCGATTCTTCTGAAGCGTTCTCAACAAAAATCGGTCCAGTGCAAAGGATTTATTTCTTTGACATGAGACATATGGGAAACCCGTATCTGAAACGTTCCGTTGGTCTGACACTACAATCGAATGGAGTTCTCTGAAGGATCAGTAATGGAGATCCAAGGTGAAATTCTGCCGACAAGCATTTCTAGTTGCTAGAAAGGCCGTAGAAGGTTATTGTGACATACATACATGAAGTTATTCGAAAACTTCTGACTTAGTGGGAATTCTTCGTCTCTGGAAGCAGTGTTGTGATAAGCGCGCAAACTGTACAAAGGCCAGCAAAGGTGGCGAACATGAGACCATGGAAGACGTTGTCCTGAAAATTTTCTGGTCAGATGCAAGGATGGAACAGCAGAGCTTTATATTCAGACCAACCAAAATGTTGCAGTGAGGCGACATCATCGCGCCGACGTTGCTCAGTGTGGCACAGAATCCCAGACAGATATTGCGGTACTGCACGGGAAAAATCTCGGCTCCGTATACGAAACAGCACATGAATGCGCTGGCCATACCAAACTTGGCGAAGAGCCAGACCACCAGGTACGTCGTCGGGTGGCTTTCTAGAACAGGGCAGTCATACCCGGTTAGGAAGCAGGGCTCCAAAGGATGTTGTAGTATACCCGGAACATTAAGTAGACATGCATTGGGTTACTCAGAAGCTATTGAACCGTCTGACAATTTTTTCGTCTTTATTTTTTTCATTCAGCACACAGTGGTATTTACTCCACAATATATTCACCACCTTTAGTCACTGATACAGTATCCACCTAATGGGAAGGTCAGCGATTCCTTTCTCCCAAAACTGAGGAGCCTCGGAGTCAAGGAAATCGATCGCTGACCGTGCCCTTTCACGATCTTCAGTTTTGACGCATGTTTCCTCTGCTAAGAGTTCCTAAAAGAGGAAATAGGAACACGAAGAGGAAGCAGTAGCAATGGAATAGAATGGAAGAGGAACAAGACGTGCTTCAGCCCAGATCCTCCAATTTGTCATGGATCTCGTTAGCTATATGGGGCCGAGCGTTATATTGGAATAGGTGGGCAGAAGCTCTTCTCGATCGTTTGTCTCGAACAGCGTCGCGTCAGCCATTATTTGAAGCAACATTCCTCGTGAATCTCAGGGGCAGCAAAGGCACTTCTTGCGGTGAAGGCCTATTTTGGGACGCACTGACTAGTCTTCTTCTCAAAGAAGCCACACGTTGCGTGGTAGCATCGTATAGGACTCAACTCTCAACTCTTTCCAGAAGCTTCTTTCGGTGCGGCCGCGGAAATAGAGGCTGACAAATGTATACCCGGGCGAACCACACGCTATCGGACAAGACAGGAGGGGTCCATCGAGTCAGCACTTTTCTGTAGCCGATAGACTGGACGCCTCCGGCGACCGCGGACTATTGGGCTCCGAGCCTCGTTACAAGACTGCGGATGCTAACCTCAGGATCCTCTTTGACAGCGTCGCTGGCTTCATGCCTTCGCTCCAGTGTCGCAGTGGCATTCATAGAAGACGACGCCTCGAGCTGCTCTCTGTGCTGTTCTCACATCAAAGAACCGTACAGTTTCAACAATTTTGAAGATCTTCTTGAGCCTGGATGCATACATGGGTGAACTTGAGCGAAAACTCCGCTCGTCACTCGTTCAGAAAAGCCATAGAAGCCTCAGAATTCCAAGCCCTGTGCAGGAAACAAAGTATTTGGAAAATGCAGGTGAGGCTTGTGTGACGCATTTTTTTTTCGATTTCGGTGGACCACTGCCGAAAGACCCGGAGAGAAAGCGGCCTTGTAATGCGTATGCAAACAGAGCGCTTAAGGTACTTTACGATGACGAGCTTTGAACTCCTGAGCTTTCTAAGCTGCCTTAGCCTCAGCTGCCAGCTCAAGGTGGCGCTCGAAGCCACGGCACGCGGACGTTGACGTCATTGAGAATGAATATCTTCAATTGGGCCAAGCTTGATACCGTTCGATAGAGCTTTTCATGCTGAATTGAATTTTGTTATTGTGAGTAGGGAGAACTGTAATGTGGGCGAGTAAGAGCGAGGCGAACATCGACCGTTGTTGTGCTAAATTGCGAGCGCGGGCGTGTTCGGAGCGCGATAACTCTGTCAAGTTTGAACCTTCCCTGTAGCAGCTTATGGGTTTTGCAGGCAGCAAAATTTTCTAATAAAATTCTGAAACACAGCAGTGTAGCTTGTGATTGGACAAAGTTACAGCAGTGCGAAAATGCAGGTTAGCCTTGTGTGACACGATTTTTTCCAATTTCAGTCGACTCCTGCGGAAAGACGCGGAGAGCTAACGGCCCACAAATGTGCACGCTAGCAGACCACTAAAGGTGCTTTCAGGTGACATGCTCAGAACTGTCTAGCTTATTAAATTGCCTTAGTCGCAGCTGTCATTTTAGGGTGGCGGGCTCAGCGGTTGAAGTTTCCTGCGCTCTTACTCGCCCAGATTACAGTTTTTCCGAAACTCAACAACACCGTTCAATTCATCACGAAAAGCTCTATCGAACGGTAACAAATTTGGCCAAAGAAATTAGCCGAAATTGACACCATTCGATAGCGCTTTTCACGCTGAATAGAGCAGTACCATTGCGAGTGTTGAAAACGCAAATCTGGGCGTGCAAGAACTCGAGAAACCCTAACCGCTATCTTCCGCCACTCTAAATTGGCAGATGGGGCTAAGGCACTTCAGGAAGCTAGGGAGTTGTAAGCATATCATCGTAAAGTACATTAATTGTTCTGCTCGCCTACCCGTCTGTAAGCCGTTAGGTCTCCGCGTCTTCCTGCAGAGGTGGACTGAAATAGAAAAAATCGTGTCACACAAGGCTAACTTGTATATTCGCGCCCCTGTAACTTTATCTAATCATAAGCTACACCGTTCCGTTTTAGCCTACTACTATATCGTTTTACTTCCTACAAGACCCATGAGTTACAGCCGAAACGATTCGGACTTGACAAACTTATTGCGCTCCGAACACGGCCGCGCGTGCAATTTGCAAGCGGTCGCTCCCACTCGATTGGTAGGTTCGATCCTGTAAGCATTGTGTACGGCGCACTCCATAGGCTTGCTGAAAGTCTTAGAGCAATGCCTGAGTTGTGCGGCCGCAAATTTGTGATAAAACTCCCCAAGCGCTCACTCTTCAAGCTGTCGCTCACTCGCTCTACAGGTTGTCGCGCCCACTCGATTGATTCTGTCGGGCCTATATGCATTGTTCAACTCTACTGAGATCTATAGGTCATAAGATAGAGCTTAAGCTGCTGAGCTCAAATATATGTTTCTTTTTGCAAGTACTTGATTTTTAAAAAAGTTATTTGAAAAGGCCGCTTTGGACCGTTCCAATGCGGCCTATGTTGACCTTTCCGGGACCGGGAATTCCGGCGAATGAACAGAGGAACATGTCCGGTACTGTAACATATTTTTTTTTAATTCTACCCAAAAGTAAACATTATTTAGTTTGAGTTCAGCTAGGAAGATAATTGCTGAAGGCCAGAACACTCACCGGTGTCTAGAAAGCACATAAACAAGAGAGCTGCAGCGGAGAGCAAATGGCTGAGAATGACAGTAGGCCTTCTTCCAAGTCTGAAATGGATAAACTCAGCAGCAGTTCAGAGCATATAGCACTAGTACTCGAATGACTGCGCGAAATCTCGGGACGTCGTGCTGCACGCAGCTATTTTCTGGATCACACAGCACGATTTCAGCACGTGCTCCTATTTTCATTCTTTTTTCTTTTGCAGCACAACAGCAGCACCGACATCTTATTTTATATGTCACGCGGTGCTGTTTTCAAGTTTGATCCGACTCGAGCGCTTACAATCGCACAAGCGCCTTCTCAGCGCAAAAAAAGTCTGTGCTACGATATCTAAATAGCCTGCGATAGGAAAACAATTCTGTGCATGTTCAGGGAAACAAAACATGCGCTTTGACAACTGATAGCTTGGGCGCGTCGCCAAACTGACCCCGTCTAGAGAGGGCATCTTTCTCTACTGCGGATTCTGGTTCACCGATCTAGGACGACTTGCGTTATTACCTTTTTATTGGCTCTCTCATTCGATTGCATTTTATGCGGTCGGATTCATCAACGCTTATACACGTGAGTATGCGCAGTTTGGGGTAAGACGTATCCATGATGAGGTATTCATGGTAAACTTTACCCGCCACATCGTGACTATATCAGTGGGTAGAAAATACTCCCCCTTCATGTGCCACCTCATCGCGGTGAAGGGGTGAACATCACTTTGTGATGGCTAACGGCACAAACGGTCACGCAGTACGCGACGCTTTGTCGTGTATGGGTGGCTCTCCTGTATCCCTGGCCAGGAACATGTGAGTAAGCAGACCACCGCTATGGCTCAAACAACTAAACCCGCGCCCCAGTCCTCCGCGCGCCGGAGGTGGACTTCTACGACGTCGGTTGCATCCAGCTCCGGCGGGGGGCCATCTAATCTCGGAGTTAAACTATCAGGACGTCATTGGAATCGGACTACCGGAAACTCCCTCCCACCACGACTCGGAAACTGCCTATTCGTCTGCACTTATAACTGTCGTTCGATCGAATCTGAGCAGGATCTTCGGACACTGCTTTACAGAAGCCGCATCATCAAATACGACGTTATCGCCCTGCAGGAAACGAAAGGCAGAACGGAAACCATAAGAAGGACCGACCACAACGAGCTTCTCATTATCGGAGCAAAGGTGGACAGAAAGAATATTGGCGGAGTTGGATTTCTCGTCAATTCGACAGTGCACCACCTAGTAGACTCTTACAAGATCCTCAGTCCGTGAGTAGCTGTTCTTCGTCTGGAAACCAAAGATCAAGGAACCATCTCCATCATAAATAGATATGCTCCAACATCTGCGGCCACAGATGAAGAAAAGGACGAATTCTACAAGCTGTTCGAAAGGACTGTCAACGACGAAGAGCTACTACAAAGTTGTCGTTGGTGACTTTGACGCCATCGTCGGTACGAATGATCACGACGAATGGAGGCTAGGACCACATGGAACTTCTTCAAGGAACGAAAACGGAGAGCGGCTGATAGACTTCCTATCCGCGTGCCGTCTCTACCATGGAAATTCTATGTTTAAGAAGCCTTCAAACCGACGATGAACCTGGGAAAGCCCAAATGGAGAAACACGTTCGGAGATCGACCATGTTCTTACAAACAGACGCTGGAGTCTGTTCGACGTCTCCGTGCTGCCTTCATTTGACACCGGCTCGGATCACCATCTTGTCATTGCGAAACTGACTCTCAAAAAGAGGATGTTCAAGCGTGACACTCATAAACCGGCACCGGTGAGGAACCCCACGTTCAAGTCTGAGGAGTTGGAATATGCAATAAAGTCGTATGATTGGAGTCTTCTTGAATATCCATCAGAAGACTACGACCTTCTCTCCAAAGGACTGTTGAAATGTGCAAGCAGCTCTTGCGAAGCCACATCACCGTCTGCTTCAAGACTCAACGCACATGCGATTAAACTCATGGAGCAAAGAAGAGCTGTCAAACTGGATCCTAATACTTCCCATCTGGAAAAAGTCACCATCTCGAAGGCCTGTCGAATTGCAGTGAAGGAGTCCATTCAAGCCCACAGAAGATTGAAACTGTTAGAAGCCGCTGGGAAAGGTTCAAGCATAAAGCGCTGCAAACGAAATCTCTGCGATCAAAAGGGAGTAACGTCAGCCCTTGTGGATAAGGATTGAACAACGCAAACGTCCCGAAGAGCGATGGAGGCCGTCGTTCAAGAATTCTACACAGATCTGTTCCGTTACCATCACTGTCCCGAAATGCTTAATGCCACCAGCTGAGGAAGTACCTCCCATTCTGGAATCAGAAGTTGCTCATGCCATCAGAAGGATGAAGCCGGGCACTGCTCCCGGACCGGACGGCATTTCTGCTGATCTCCTTCGTGCGGGTGGCAGTGCCCTCTGCTCACTTCTTGCCAAGCACTTCAACCACTACCTTCGACTTGGTAGGATTCCGGACCCATGGAAGGAGTCGAAAACAGTTTTAATCTTCAAAAAATGGCAGCAGGAGGATATCAACAACTATCGACCCATCAGTCTTCTCTCGGTTGTGTACAAGATCTTCACCAAGATACTGCTTAACCGCATGGAGCGATGCTTGGATGAATATCAGCCAGTGGAGCAAGCAGGGTTTCGCAAGGATTTCTCCTGCATGGACCATATTCAGACGGTCTCACAGTTCATCGAGAGGAGCCGCGAATACCACCTCCCACTTGTCCTTGTCTTCGTGGATTACCGGAAAGCGTTCGACTCTGTGGAAATCTACGCCGTTTTGAACGCGCTTGTGCACGCTGGTATACCATCGCCCTACATCCGACTTCTTGATGAATGCTTCTCGAACACATCGACTACCATCCAGCTGTTCGATCGAAAGCTTAAAATTCCTGTCGGGAAAGGAGTAGAGCAGGGAGACACGATTTCTCCCAAGCTATTCACAGCGGCACTCCAGGATGCCATGAAAGACTTGAACTGGGACGAGAAAGGCTACCTTATCGACGGTAAACGGATCAGCAACCTTCGCTTCGCCGACGATATTGTTCTCATCTCTACCAGCACGGCAGAAGTCGAGGAAATGCTGAACGAGCTCAATGTGGCAGGTATGAAGATTGGATTGGACATGAATATGTCCAAAACACAATTTATGGTCAACCAGTTGTGTGACACGGGACTCGTAATGTTAAATGGAGTCGCTCTACAACAGGTCGACTCCTACGTCTATCTGGGAAGAGAGTTGAACATGGATAACGACCTCGCTTCTGAAATCGCCCGCAGGAGACGCGCAGCATGGGCAGCCTTCAGTTCGATTCGCGAAGTCACCGATCAGGTCAAGGATCCTGGCCTCAGGGCCTCGATATTCAACGCCTCTGTACTGCCTGCGATGTGTTACGCGACGGAAACCTGGCCCGACAACAAGACAATCACCAGAGCGATGCAAACTACGCAACGTGCACTGGAGAGATGTCTTCTAAGGACAAGCCTTCGTCAGCAATGGCAAGAAGGCCTACGAAGCTCGGAGCTACGGGAGAAGTCGCAATTAGCAGACCCGCTGCAGTACATGAAGAAGTCCAAATATCGCTGGGCCGCACACCTGCTTCGACGAACGGACGACAGATGGAGTCTCCGTGTCACAGAATGGCTCCCGAGAGACCATAAGAGACCACTGGGACGACCGCCAACGCGATGGGCAGACTCATACTCAAGATCTTTCAGACAGCGGAGTCTGCCTCACTGGATGCAAGCAGCCAGAGATCGAGCGGTCTGGAAGAGTTGTGGTCCCCGCTGAAAGACCTCCAGCCGACAAAGATCATCAAAGTATCAAAGTAAAGTAAGAAAATACTCGACGATCGTCGTCGCTATATCCTCATACTAGCGAAGAATTCGCGCCCCATTGGCAAAATGGCGCTCCAGTGAGAGCGCGAGAGGCTTAGTTCCACCATACCCTTGATTTCTTTCATGAATACGAGTCGTATCCGCTAGGTACTGCGGTAGTTGGTACGATTCCCTTACGGTGTCCTTTTCTGCAACTCTGAGAGTTGCAGAACTCTCAGGAAATCGTTAGACATTATTTGATTTCCTTATTATAAATTCTACATGGACGTCTCATTCCATTATCGCTGAACATCCTTTCGTTAAACCATCATTTCATATGCTTCGCAAACGCCATCCGAGAAAGACTGCTACAGCAATGGAGCCACAGACGAATGGAATCAAAACGCTTCCTATAAAAGTCGCCTGTCGCCTCACACAGCCACTCGGCATTCCTGGTGCTCATCCTCGTGCTCGTCCTCATCGCGGGTCTCGTCCTCGACCTCGCCCCTCTCCTACATCCGCCCACATGCGGCTTATGCCCTTCTACCAGACTCAATAAAGACGTTCAATAAATAAATCGTGTCGCAACAAGTGGCAACCACGGCAGGATGAACGTCTTTATTGAGTCTGGTAGAAGGGTATAAGCCGTGGACGGTAAACATAACCGTCAAAGAAGTACTCCAATTCAAGAATGACGGCGATGTTATGAACGACTCTGAACCAGTTACCATTAAGCGCGAGGCGCAAGGCGACACTTCATATGCGAAAAGGTTGTTTTATTCAAGTATCAACTTTCTTGCGAAAATCCCTGAATTCTTCACCAACCTCAATATGGTACTGCGTGTTTTACTAATCGTATCAGTTCTTATGGCAATAAGATATATTTACAGCAACCTTTTTCGCTGCAGAGCCTTATCCCCTGGAAGGCAAAGTAAACCTTTCCGCCTACAAAGCAAAAAGATTCGATGAGAACTGCTCGCCTCGGGAGTTTCTGCAACTCTGAGAGTTGCAGAACTCTCAGGAAATTGTTAGACATGATCTGATTTCCTCATTATAAATTAAATAAATAATTACATGGACGTCTCATTCCATTATCGTTGAACATCCTTTTGTTAAACCATCATTTCATATTCTTCGCAAACGCCATCCGAGAAAGACTGCTACAGCAATGGAGCCACAGACGAATGGAATCAAAACGCTTCCTATAAAAGTCGCCTGTCGCCTCACGCAGCCACTCGGCATTCCTGGTGCTCATCCTCGGGCTCGTCTTCATCGTGGGCCTCGTCCTCGACCTCGCCCCCTCTCCTACATCCGCCCACATGCGTCATAGCCCTGATATGCGCGCACTTATCAGAGCAATGGTCTCAAGTAACTTCTTTAACATCCCAGGAAAATGCGTGCTCCGTGAACGACAACAAGCAGACTTGCACCTTCAATGAAGCTACGGTCATCACACTCAGTAAAGACGTTCAATAAATAAATCGTGTCGCAACAGTCCTTACCTATACGCACTGCTTGATGAATCCAGCTCATGGTTGGTTATATCTCATACCAGTTATTAATGCTTGTGGGTTTAGTTACCCGTAAGCACAGTTACCCAAGTTTAAGGTGATTGGTCGATTATATTGGTGAACTCGACTGTCTGCATACACGATGTGGCAACGAGACGCCCAAATTTCTTCACTAATGCTTGACTCTACATATGAGCACGTGGAAAGCATTGGGTACGAAAGTTCAGGGATCTACTGCCCCGGATGTTCTACTAGCCGCGCTCGACTTATAACAAAAGACTGGAGTTCCGCTAGTATACTAAGTTTAGACAAAAATTAAGAGGAAGAGGATAAAGGTTGCGTATATCAATCCCTTTCTGGGATACACCACGCATTCCACTTCTACGAGATATCATGGAGACAATTTTGCATGCATAGATGGCCTATAAAGTGGCTTGCGCTAGCCAGCCGATAAGCGATTCAGTATATTAGCCTCTTCACAGAGTTCTTTATCAATTCATCGATCGTGAAAACAAACTTACGGTACTTCAGATCCTCCGTTACTTCACCAACTATGAATATACCATAAAATTTAATTGACAACTCACCGATCCAAGGCGAGTGGCATCAAGAAGTAGCAGGGAAGCTCCACAAGTCCTGAGAAAAGGAAGGAGCGGTTAGCATCACCTTTGATCACCTGCAATGCTCAAGGTAACCAAAGTAGTGCGACAGAATGCTGCAGTTACTTACATCAGTCGACGTCAATGAGAGTGCGTTATAGATCATGAAATCAACGACCCTAAAAATAAAAATTTATCAAGAAAAATTAGAAAAAAACAATAAAACCAAGGATCGATTACCAAAGCACTGTCTGAATGCCCATGTAGAGAACGAGCTTCGAACTGTGGAACACGTGGCCTGAAATCAATCAGGTGAGACTAATTTCGGTTGCATGACGCCTGATGAAATACTCACGTAGACTTTCTTTCAAACTTGCGTCCTCCGGCAGACGAGCTGTCTCGTTCTCGATGGTCTTCAGCACATCGCATTCGAACTTAGCACCACCCCATCGATGAGTTCGATCGACCCACTTCTCGGCTTGCTTTGCCTTCTTCATCGTTATTAGGAAACCAAAACTTTCAGGAAGTAGCCTGGAAAACGAAACCATCTAGCTGCCCTATCACCTACCTTGTCTGACCATATGTTTATAGAGGATTGTGGTGGCGCAACTGGAAGAATGCCGGCTGCCACGTGCGCTCTGCGCCAAGGTTTTCAATTCGGGTCCCGCCCCGGCCAACCAGGCTTTCCATCCCTCCAGGGTCGGTAAATTGGTACCAGACCTGTCTGGGAAGGATACAACGCTGACATTTAATTCAGCTGGCACTGTTCTTTACTGCATAGGCTAAATATGCATTCACGTTGCCTCCAAGATGTTCCTTAGAAGTGGAATGCGAAGCGCTTCCCTAGCAGAGATCGAGTAACGTCGTCTTTATCGTCGTCGTCCTACCGTTACCGATATTTATAAAGGTTTTTATGGATCTTATCACACCACCCACTCAAACATAGAGAGTTAGCCCACGCGTGAGGCCCAGCACGTGTGCTTAGGTTGTACAGAGGCTCAGATTTAGCATATCCGCTTGAACAACTGCCAGTTCCCAAAATCCGTGTGTGTGTGTGTGTGTGTGTGTGTGTGTGTGTGTGTGTGTGTGTGTGTGTGTGTGTGTGTGTGTGTGTGTGTGTGTGTGTGTGTGTGTGTGTGTGTGTGTGTGTGTGTGTGTGTGTGTGTGTGTGTGTGTGTGTGTGTGTGTGTGTGTGTGTGTGTGTGTGTGTGTGTGTGTGTGTGTGTGTGTGTGTGTGTGTGTGTGTGTGTGTGTGTGTGTGTGTGTGTGTGTGTGTGTGTGTGTGTGTGTGCCTGGCGAGCCATAGAGGTGCCGAGCACGTCGGCAAACGTGCATGGTGAGCCGTAGACGTGCCGAGCACGTCGACGATATCCGCTTTAACACTGGGAGTTATCGATGTCGCTGAACACGAATCTGAAGTCGACCAATCGATATCGATCGATATTATCGCTTTTTTGTGGATGGTGTTCAAGCGGCACGAAACTTCAGCCCTGGGGGTAACCGAGGTCGCTGCACACGAGTCTGAAGTTCGTTTTTTAGGTGCCGATCACCATCGATCGATATTGATCAAATTACACATGGATGTCGTTCATTTTTTCTATTTCTTTCTAACTTGCTGCAATCGACGTAGTTAAGGTGTTCTTCCTGCGGAAACCATGACACAGGTTGCAGCTAAAATTGATTACGAGAATTTATCACCACGGCGAAGCCGTTGAGAAGACGTCAGTGCGGCCGACAGGCAGCTCTGACGTCTTCTAAACGACTGGTAAATGATACAACTGGTAAACGACAGCGTTAATCCAATGCGTTTGGGATGCACCACGCATCACGCTTTGCAGATACTGTAGAGGGAGTTCGAGTGTGTATTTCACATATATAGCAGCGTAGGGTTGGATAGGTTAGTGGTCTCCCACTACTGTAGAAAGCAGAGCGATGAGGGCGATTACCGTAGGTTGGCCGTCCGTGCCCGCCTCGAACGAGATTTCGCTACGAGATGAGTCGAGTTGAGCGGAACGCTCACTACTACCGTGGAGCAGATTCCGTGCGAGAGCAGGTCAGATCTGTCTCTCTTCTATTTTTTGCTTTGTAATCTTCTTTTGTGCAATGTTTGTGTACAGAAACGTGTGCCGTTTATTATTGTTTCGTCGCTTTATTAGTCTTACTTGACTTGCAGTTGGAAGGGTGAGTTGAGTTTTCTAGTTTTTTATAGCATGTGGATGTGGATAATTCGATTTTTATTGCATTGTTTAAAGTGTATTGTAGGGCGACCCTCCCCCACCATGAGTTAGAGTGGAGCGCCCCAAAATATATGGAAACTAGGTGAACAAAGAGAAAGATGGGTGGTAAACGAAAAAACCCTCAAGCACCATCCTTCCCCCCTCCCCCTCCCCCTTCCGATAGAAAGCCTACTCCGCGGCGTATAGACTGCTCTGTTTACCCGTCATATACCTCGTCCGAGGCGGGCTCAGCAACCTACCACGCCATCGTGATCATAGGCGGTGGCGGGTACAGTGGCGGGGGCGGTGGCATGCTACCGTAACTCAGAGAGACACCTAAAGTACGAATCACAAAAGCGTGCTCTGGCTAGCTGACGAAAAATAATCGCTGGTTCAAGTTTCATAGATGAGTTTCATCCCAATTCACTGACTTCGTGGAATGGTAAGGTTATAAAACCTTGGAGGGACCTGGAACTCGAATCGATTTGGGGTGAACACATCAGCTGACAGCACTACCCACTGCGATCCACTGACCCTAGCCTTTCTACATATAACTATGGAAAACTTACACCAGCATAAAGACGCCAAAAATGAGCGTTGGAAGAGAGGTGAGGAATTGCACTGCACGCCATGATGGAAAATATATAGAGATTGGAGTAATCACGCAGTAACCTATAACAATCCATTAAGCATTGCATTAAATCGTATTACTACAAAATTCTTTCAAGTATGTATGAGAGTAAAGAGTAAGATTGGACCCTAAGAAACACGACATTATGTAGGTCTGCGCTAAAAAAAAAATACCAAAAAGGGTCATCTTAATGTTTTAATTAATTTCATGTATATAACGAAAGCATAGCTAATCTGAATCATTGCTAAGGCTTCCTAAGAAGTTCTCTAAACAGTCATGCCTGACCTTCTTTTCTCGGAGACGTACCTTTTAAAGATGTGCGTTATTTCTTTTAGAAATTACGTGGTCACCGATTTACCGATCCTACTATATATAAAGGAGCAGTGTGTGTGTGCGTGTTTCCGTCCGTCACAACTGGAGTGGGGGCACTGCTTATTGCAAGCGATTGTTGAACATCGACGTGCCTGGCGATGCCGTAGACGTGCCGAACACGTCGGCAACCATGCATGGCGAGCCATAGACGTGCCGAACACGTCAGCAACCGTGCCTGGGCATTTAGATGATCAACGACGGGAGGGGTTTTGGAGGCAATCGATATCGATCGATATTATCGATTTTTTTGTGGATGCCGTTCAAGCGGCACGAAACTTTAGCCCTGGGGGTAATCGAGGTCGCCGAACACGAATCTGAAGTCGACCAATCGATATCGATCGATATTATCGATTTTTTGAGGATGGCGTTCAAGCGGCACGAAACTTCAACCATGGGGGTAATCTGGGTCGCTGAACACGAATCTGGAGTCGACCAATCGATATCGATCGATATTATCGATTTTTTGAGGATGGCGTTCAAGCGGCACGAAACTTCAACCCTGGGGGTAATCGAGGTCGCCGAACACGAATCTGGAGTCGACCAATCGATATCGATCGATATTATCGATTTTTTGAGGATGACGTTCAAGTGGCACAAAACTTTACCCCTAGGGGTAATCGAGGTCGCTGAACACGAATCTGAAGTTCGTTTTTAAACTGTCAATCGCCATCAATCGATATTGGGAAAATAAGCGTTTTTGTGGATGTCGTCCATTTTTTCGCTTTTTTTCTAACTTGCCCTAATCGACATAGTTAAGATGTTCTTCCTGAAGAAACCGTGACAAAGGTGTCAGCTACAATTGATGATGAGAAGTTATTGCCACAGCGAAGCCGTCAAAAAGCCGTCGGTGCGGCCGAGAGGCCGCACGAACAGCTGGTGAAATCATAAGAGGAAAAAGCTCCGAGTTAGTTCCCATCTCATAAGCCTCTAATGCTAAAATTTGGTTGCTACGATATCACCCATAGACAGGGCGAGAAGGAGTATCTATTCCTGAAAAGCGGAGAGTGAAAAATAAATGACCTCACCTGCGACCCAGAATACACCAAAGATGACGGATGCATAAGAATGTCCCTTGAAGGCAATTGATTCGCAGCACATTACCCAGTTGATCATAGTAATGGACTGAAAGGGGTCGATAATTTCTCACGAAAAACAAAGTCTTATTAACAATGAGACTTCATTTTATGTGTCTAGCGTATTTTTGCGTTTCCTACCGTTCTTTTTTCTAGTAATGACTTAGCTTAAGTTACTAGAAGGATGGTTTATAAGGATAAGGATAAAGGACGGCGTTACTCAATCCCTTTTGGGATGCGCCACGCATTCTACTTCTACGGGATGTCGTGGAGGCGATTTGAATGCGTATTTGGCCATACAATGACTTGCGGTGGCCAGCCGATGAACAAGTCAGCGCTTTATCCTTCCCAGACAAGTCTGGTACCAATTCACCGACCCCGGAGGGATGGAAGGCTTGGTTGGCCTGGGCGGGAAATCCGAACCAGGAACCTGGTATCGGGTGCACGCGACAGTCGCGCCTCCTCCGACTGCGCTACACGCGCCCTTAGAAGGATGGTTTACCTACATATATATAAAACAAAAGCTGCTGGACTAGATAGGGCTGTAGCACTCCAATTTGTTTATTACCGGCTTCACACACCTTAAGTGCTACATAGTTAAAAATGTATTCTCACAGGTGTGGTATTGTGTCGCCTCTCTATCAAGTTTCGCACTTTTTTGATGGCCCAATTTCAACTATACTTGCAGGCGTTTGAATATAAAGACACCTTTCAAAGGTGATACCCAACCTGCCTTGAGTTATCATTTTCAGGTCCAACTGGACACTTTTCACGTCAAACTGGGCACTTTTCAAATCAAATCAGATTGAACACTCTTTTGAGCTAGTCTAAGAGTTTTGAAATCAAAGCGAATTTTTCCAAATGACAACGAGTTTCTTGTACGTTAAGCCTGAGACTTTCCAAAAAGGTTAGAAATATTTTTTTATCTTAATTTTCTTCGAAGTTTTATTCCACCTACCCAACTAGTGAACACATTGTTCAAGATCCTATAAAATTTTTACTTTTTGAAGAAAAAATGGTTTAAAGCTCCAAAGAGCAAAAAGGCAGCCTTTTTCTAGTGCCAAAAAGAGGTGCGCCACCTCCTCACCTAAAACGTTGCGATTTCTGTTCGACTGGTAGTAGAATTTCTGTTTGCTTGGAGTTTTACACCTGCTAAAGATGCAACAAAAACAACTGTAAAAAACACACATATTCTCACTTTGATGGCATAAGTAAGTGGCATTTACCCTACCAAACAAATCAACGTTGCGGCGAAATTTTCGAGTGCACGGCGCGATCTATTCATTTAACGTGTTACACATATGCTGCACCTTTTAATACACTGTATGAATTACTTTTCAGTATACTGGTAACCGTTTCGAAAAAAAAACGTCTTCTACTCCCTCACATTGAAGAATGATCCCTGAATAAAGCGGCCAAGCAGCATCAGGTAAAAATTTGGGGCGATCGCAGCCAGCACACCGGCTAGGCCGGATAAGAGAAGACTCCACACAAGCACTGGACGACGGCCGATCCTAAATTGCCACTTAAATAGGATGACTGCATGGAGGGGTATGCATCATGACTGAGTTACCTGTCCGCAGCCATGCAGTACATTTGTCCTAATAGCAGGTTACCGAGGAAATACACCGATGACGTTAGCTCCGCTGGATCGATGAGAGAGTGAGGAAGATGAAACTGGAAGAATGAATGTATCACTTGCCCTTTGTGACTGTATCCTCTCATTTCTCTTTTTCATGCTCGGAGGACTCTATTACTGGACAAAAAATATAAACAAAGCGATCTTTGCCTCCATGGACATGGGGGCGCAAAACTTAATGTACATAGGTCTAACGTGAGTGTTATCACAGTTCGGAATAGTATCGAGTTTTAAATCAATCAAGAACGAACAAGCTTTTCAGCCTACAAGAGGATAACTGCAGAATTATTTGCTTCGACATAACGACTTCGGTGAAGGGCTTAGATCACTCAATAATAAAGGATAAAGGATAAAGGACGGCGTTACTCAATCCCTTCTGGGATGCGCCAGCGCATTCTACTTCTACGGGATGTCGTGGAGGCCACATGAATGCGTATTTGGCCATACAATGACTTGCGGTGGCCAGCCGATGAACAAGTCAGCGCTCTATCCTTCCCAGACGAGTCTGGTACCAATTCACCGACCCCGGAGGGATGGAAGGCTTGGTTGGCCTGGGCGGGAAATCCGAACCAGGAACCTGGTATCGGGTGCACGCGACAGTCGCGCCTCCTACGACTGCGCTACACGCGCCCATAATAATAAATACATATAAATAAATATATATATAAATATATAAATATATATGCTGCTCAAGGGCGCGCGTAGAGCGCTCCAGAGGTGCCGGCTGTCGTACGCACCCGATACCAGACTTCAGATTTCCCCCAGGCCACCCAAGCCTTCCATCCCTCCGGGGTCAATGAGGGAACCAGACTTGTCTGGGAAGGATAAAACGCTGACTTGTTCATCGGCTGGCCACCGTAAGTCATTGTGTAGGCCAACTACCTATTCAAGTTGCCTCCACGACATCCCGTAGAAGTATAATGCGTAGCGCATCGTAAAATGGATTAAGTGACGCCGTTATTTGTCATAAAGACTAAATATGCGTCATAAGGATAAGGATAAGGAACGGCGTTATTCAATTCCCTTTGGGATGCGCCACGCGTTCTACTTCTTTCACTTCTGTTTTTACAGAATGCCGTGGAGACGACTAGAATGTAAATATGGCCATACAATCACTTGCGATGGCCAACCGATGAACAATCAATGGTTTGTCCTTCCCAAACAGGTCTGGTACCAACCCACCGACCCCGGAGGGATGGAAGGCTTGGTTGGCCTAGGCGGGAAATCCGAACCAGGAGCGTGGTACCGGGCTCAGGCGACAGCCGGCGCCTCCTCCGACTGCTCTCCACCCGCCCAAAAATGCGCTATAGAACGGAAAAACTATATGCTCATTTGGCATTTATTTTAATCTCTTTACTAGGGAACTCGACGAACACTCGTATGTCTTTTCCTAAGTGTAACTCTATCACTATCACTATCTAAATCTTCCGTTGTTTGTCGTACGTGTGTCATTGTTCATGTTGGCCAAATAAAATAAATAAATAAACTCCTTCACAGATATGCAAGGATTTTTTCACAGGACAGCACGCCAACATATAGCCGGTCGAAGTTTGATTTTCTGCACATTTTACTCATTTTCCTTATTCCATGTCGCTCGACCAACGCCCACTGATTGCTAAAAACTCTATCCTATTCTACTCAGCCTGTCGTCCTTTCTCATATGATTTGCATCGTCCATCCAAAAAATTTTCACTGCTCTCTTTGTTACTTTCCTAAATCCCCAAGTGTATTGTTTCTCTTCGTTTCTGTTTGCTTTTAAGCCGTTGCCAACTCTTGAAATTCCTCTATTCATTACATATTGGGGGTTAATATTTACATATGGTTCCTGTATTTGTTTACCAAAATGCTCAAATGTAATTTGAAGCTACTGTACTGTGTAGACTGTCCGCATCTCCACTCAGTCTCAGTTAAAAGATTGTTAAACGACGAACAAGATTTAGACTCCTCAATTAATAAGAAAGAAAAGCTCACTAACAAATCAATTCTTATTCTAGTTCAACACATCTTCAATCCCGCTAATCTAATCTAACCTCTTTGGTTTTCTGTCTGCCTGTGGGCTTATCTTTCTGTCTACTTTTTGATCTGTTCCACCCACTATCAGCCTGTCCTCTCCTGCAGTTTCTGATTGAGCACCTCATCTTGCACGGTGAGAAAGGTGCAATTGTAGATACACGATGCGACGGGCGGCGACAAGTACGCCGGCGACATCGTCGGCATCGCTGACAGAAACCACAGAAATCCCATCGACAGAGTGATGAAGATCGAGTGCGGATTTAGTCTGAAATGGGGGTCAATTAATGAAATCTGCATAAACTACACTTCAGTCATTCTAGCCATTCTGGCAGGGAACGGTGGTAGACAGACGTAGTTCAGCAAAGGGAACCAACTAAATTCAGAAGCAAAAAAAGAAGAGGGTGACAGCTTGAACTTGAACCGCTGCCAAGTGGTTTTTAAAATAGACTAATTATAGTGAAATATCAAAGTCATACAACTGTACCTGTATCTTAAATTGTAAAATAATGACAACGAAGTAATTTCATTATCATCTTCTGCCTCCGTCTAGTGCGGCCGCGTTTTTCACTGCTCTCTTCTCTTTCTCGGTTTTTGTCGATTTTTCATAGAATTACCTTGGTCACACAACTTTCCTTTGCTCTTCCATTCAGCTCCACTCACAGCATCTTTTGTACTGAGCCTGAATTTCTACTTTTTCCTTGCTTTTTGGGAAGAAATCAATATTCGGCAAGTCTCTGCTTGGTAGGTCAACGTAGAATGCCTCCTACAACCCGCAGTCAAACGACAAGCAACGTCAGTGGTGTTCAAAAATGTGCTACTGCGATGGGCGAGACAACTGTCAGAGCCGATGCCGTTCCAGGAGATGCTGACTATAGCAGAATGTCAGCAAGTGATCTTATTAAAAGTATTCTGAAACGCAACAAGGACCCGGTGATCACCGAAATGTTGAACGCTTTCTCGAAAAAATTCCGAAGGAGTTCTCAGACTTTATTGAGTCGGAGAAGCGTTCACGTAGCATAGTGATCGCAGGGGTTGAGGAGGCGGCTGTAGACAGCTCACCGTCTGACCGTCAAAGAGACTTGGAGGAAAAAGTTATGAATATTCTGGACCTATTGCAGGTGGAGTGCCGCCCAGTGGAAACTTACCGTATGGGCAAGCCGAGTCAGGAGCTTGCGCGATTGGTGAAGGTTGTACTCCCTCCACTTTTCACTGGAGAAGGGCTCTGGCTAACGCACGCCTCCTCCTTAATGCAGGATTTCCGGATATCTTCGTCCGGAAAAATGACAGCGGAGGAAAGATTGAAAGATTTTGAGTTGCGTAAGCTAGCTAGAGAACGAAACAAAGGTAAGGATAGACGAGAGTGGGTAGTACCGCGGCGAGCTCAGGCGCGTTTCCGAAATTTCTGGGGGAGTTTCGGGAAACGCTTGAGCGAGCACGGTGATGCTACACCATTCTCGTGCTACCTCTTCAATGCACGTAGCTTCGTCAATAAGCTGCATCACCTAAAACACTTCATCTTCGATTTGAAGCCTAATATTATATTTATTGCCGAAACGTGGTTGTCAGCAAAGATTGCTGATTTTGAAATCCTAGCCGATTGTCCTTATGAGTTACACAGGCTAGATAGGTGTAGATCTAGAGGAGGAGGTGTTTGCTACATAATTAAGAGCAGTATTATAGCCCACACTGTAAACTACAGCTTTTCTTTGAAATCTGATGTCCTCTGTATGGAAGTCCTTTCCTCCAATTTTTCCTCTAAGCTGAGATTCATAATTGTCTACCGTCCCCCGAATTCGCTAAAGGCAGACGACGAAGACCTTGTTGAGTTGCTTACCACCCTTGTGGCCGCTAAATGCGACACAATAGTGCTTGGCGACTTCAATCTAAAACTCGACTGGAACAGGCTTACATCTTTTTCTCCCAATTCGTCATATTTCCAAAAAAAATTTTAAAGATGCTGGTTATGAACAAATGGTTAAATCCCCCACCTGTTCGAATCATACACTTGACATCATTCTCACAACTTCCCCAATTATTCATAACGTCACTACGCTTCCTCCTCTAGCTACTTCCGATCATAGCATGCTGTGCTTTTCCGTAAGTGCCTCCCGCATTCCTGACGAGTTGCCAATTCCTTTGCCAGATTTTTTCCGTGAGGACTATTCTTCATTGAACGAAAGTCTAAGAGAAGTGGACTGGCTAGAAATATTCAACAACTACACGTCCATATCGGAGTTGTATCAAAGGTTCTGTTAGGTGATATATGGCAAGTTGTCGCTTTTTGTTCCGGTAAGGCAGCAGAAATTGCGGCAACTAACCTTTCCTGTACAGATTCGGATTCGGAGAGGCAACGACTTTTTGCAACGCTACCCAATCCTCTCCTTAGCCCTCTATATAGTAGGGCGTGCAAAAATGTTGACCAACATCTCAAAAAATTCTGGGCCAATAGTGAACATCGATATGCTGATCATCCATCTATGAAGAACCTGCATTTATACGATCGTAAAAAATTGAAGCCTGATCGATGTCTACCAGTTTTACTTAACATGAACGAATCAAAGTGCGTTAGTGATTCTAGTAAAACTGTAGCTCTAGGTAATTATTTCGCATCTGTTTTTTCTAAAGAAGTGTCTTGTGCGCAAACTTTTACCTCGGCTTCATCCAATGTTCATGGATTACGGAATATTTACTTTCACCCATGCGAGGTATTAAAGATCCTCAAGCGACTGAAACCATCTGTCTCTGAATCCTACGACGGCATCCCTTCAATTGTTCATAGAAAATGTGCTACTTCTCTATGTAGGCCACTGACATTCATTTTCAACGCCTCTGTGATGCTTGGCGAGGTGCCCGAAGTATGGAAAGATGCAATTGTTACCGCGATTCCTAAGAAACCTGCTGCTTCAACTTTGAGAGATTTCCGTCCGATAAGCATCACACCCCAGCCTATAAATTTATGGAGAAATTAATTAGAGAAAAACTGCTAGCATACATCAACAGGCTTCATCTTATTCCAGCCGAACAACATGGTTTTCTGCCCGGTGATTCAACAACCACTTATCTTGTTGACAGCTTATTTGATTGGAGCTTAGCCCTAAACTGTAGCGACTCTATTGATGTAGCCTATATAGACGAAGGCCTTCGATAAAGTAAGTCATTGCAAACTACTTCAGAAGCTGCAATTTCTTGGAATTGATGGCAAGCTGCTGCAGTGGTTTGCATCTTACCTCCATAATAGAAATATGACGGTCAAAGTTGGTTTGAAGTTTTCCAACCGCTATCCGTGCACTAGTGGAGTGCCTCAAGGAGGTGTGCTATCACCTTCGTTGTTTCTGATCTATACAGCGGAACTAGCTTCTTTGCTTAAAACGTCACTAAATAGGAATTCAGTTATATGCCGACGACATAAAAATATACGGCATTTACAACACTGAAAATTGTGACGCAGTAAGAAATGCTTTGAAACATTCAAGCAAGCTTAGTGCGTGGACTACTGAATGGGGCCTATCCATAAATTTTGACAAGTCTTTCATTCTACATTGCGGAGATTCTCCCGCTGTGGAATATGAAATAAACGGTGAAATACTAAAGTGTTCCTCAACTGCTAAATATCTAGGAATCCTATTTGATTCCTCTTTGAGTTTCTCATCTCACATTGATCAAATTGTCAGGAAAGCCTACATGACACTTTTTTCAATATTTCGCAATGTACACAGTAGTAATCCAACAATACTTGTTCGCTTGTATAGGTCCTACGTCTTGCCTCACCTCGAGTACTGCTCCCAGGTCTGGAGTCCATACACTAAGAAACAAATGCTTAAGATTGAAAGAATACAGCAGAAATTCTCTAGCTTAGTGTGCTGCAGATTGCACCAAGGTTTAAGTTGCCAGCACTTACCGGCGTACAGCGAGCGCTTAAAATTTCTAGGCCTTAAAACTCTACTGTATAAAAGGGTAGCTGCGGATCTTACCTTCTGCTTTCGCATTCTTCAAGGTGAAGTAAAGCTGGCTCCCAGCAAATACTGGGTCTTTAGGCCTTCCAGTGGACGTTCAGGTGGGTTTAAACTTGACTACGCTGGATTGCGGAATAAAAAACGCCTGAGAACATTCCATCTTGTACTCTTTCGATTTGCAAGGTGGCTTCATTTCTTACCTAGTGAACTACTAGCCTCTCAAAACAGCCACGTCTTCAAAAGAAAGTTGGAAAAGGTCGACTTATTGCAATGCTTAGGAATTGAGGACTTTCAATAACGTACAATAGTAAACTGACGCTCATTTAGAATTCTCGTTCCTTCACCCAAGGGTTGCATACCGACTTCGTATCTACTCTACCAGCTGATGTTCCGGTGGATGGAATTATTTGTGTTGACTTGTGTTTTTCAAGTAGCATGGTTCACGTTCCTTCTTATTACTTTTTGAGGATTAAATGTGTTTTCTTAACGAATTGTTTCTGTATTTTTCACATTGCTGAGTAATTCCTTTCTGATCAGTTTCAGCTATCTCTCTGTTAGTTCTCAATATTAGTGTACTCGCTCCAATTCATATGGGTTGCGGGAGTCTATATTAAGTTAAAATGGGCTATTTTTCCTCATTGGTAGCTGACTATTTCATAGTTTTTGAGTTTAATGCCACAAGTTTCAGGTCTGTCCTAGCTGCCTGTTCCATGGGGCGGCCAGCGTACCCATGTGCCGAAGTACCGGTATCTCCTTAGGGCGTCATAGCTGGCTGACGCGGACAGGCAGGCTTTGTCGGCTACAGCCAACTTAAATGCTTACTACAATACCGGCCTTATCTTTTGGTCTTTGGGCGGAAAAAGCGAAAAAAACGCCTTTTCCGCCGCTTTTCTGTAGCGCTCTTCAAATTGAGCGCATTGTGAATTGAAACACATATTCGTGATCAGCACCGAGCTCTCTTCCCGATGAGCAGGAAATCGCATAGCGAGCGTCTGAAATGTAGTTCAGTGACCTAATTTCTGCCCGGCGCGGCTGACCCCTGTGCTCGCGGGAGATAATAACACCCACAGCTCCCAGGTGGCTAATGAAGGAAGAGATTCGGCCCTTTAAAGCCTAGTTTCTGCATTATATACATAGTTACACATAGTTCTCTGGATTCCCTAGTATTTCACGATCACAATGATCTACTTCCTTAAAGGATCCGACAATTTAAGTGTTGTTATTTTCAGAAAATGCCTCCGCTTTGGAGAACTCTAATTTCGTCATATCAAGATTGTATGTGCTTATACTCGTTTGTCACGTTGGAGGCGAGAGTGAAAATCAAGCTGCGAAGTTGGAACCTTCAAGGTTGAAATCGTTAGCGATTGTACGCTGCCAAAGTTGCCCATATGACACTTCTTCGTAGTTAGCCGTACACTTTTCGTATCATTAAAGTGGGCACAAAATGGTTTCTTTGAAGACAGGAACGTAGATATTTGGAGGCCTATGAAAACACCTTATAGTCTTCTACAGGTGGGATTTCGACTGGCCCGGAGGACATTTTGGCCACCCAGTTACAGAGCAAACTCACCTCAAATGCTAACTGAGTGTCACTTTAAAAAATGTTTAAAACTAAAAAAATTGTCTACAAGCTGTCCCTCTCCCTCGATTGAAAGATTCGATTCTGTATGGATTGTTTGCGGCGCACTCCAAAGGCTCGCTGGACAGCCTTGGAGCAACTCCTGACTAGGGTGGCTGCATATTTCTGATAAAACTCCCTAACCGCTCAGTCTACAAGCTGTCGCGCCCACTCGATTGAAAGGTCCGAGTCTGTATGCATTGCTTACGGCGCACTCCAAAGGCCAGCTGGACAGCCTTAAAGCAACTCCTGAGTAAGGCGGTAGGAAACTTCTGGTAGAACTCCCCAAACGCTCAGTCCACAAGCTGTCCCTCCCCCCTCGATTGTAAGGTTCGAGTCTGTATGCATTGTTTACGGCGCACTCCAAAGGCCAGCTGGACAGCCCTAAAGCAACTCCTGAGTAAGGCGGTAGGAAACTTCTGGTAGAACTCCCCAAACGCTCAGTCCACAAGCTGTCCCTCCCCCCTCGATTGTAAGGTTCGATTCTGTATGCATTGTTTGTGGCGCACTCCAAAGGCTCGCTGGACAGCCTTGGAGCAACTTCTGACTAGGGTGGCTGCATATTTCTGATAAAACTCCCTAACCGCTCAGTCTACAAGCTGTCGCGCCCACTCGATTGAAAGGTCCGAGTCTGTATGCATTGCTTACGGCGCACTCCGAAGGCCAGCTGGACAGCGTTAGAGCAACTCCTGAGTAAGGCGGTAGGAAACTTCTGGTAGAACTCCGCAAACGCTCAGTCCACAAGCTGTCCCTCCCTCCTCGATTGAAAGGTTCGATTCTGTATGCATTGTCAACGCGCACTCCAAAGGCTTTTCAAAGATTTCAAAAACTCT